>JARYHS010011408.1:198708641-198805103 GCA_031002005.1 Vandiemenella viatica
GTGAATGCTTCCTTCAAAAAGGCCATGGCCGAATTCCTTCCCATTCCTTGCCCCCATCCTTTCCCGTCTCTAAAGACCACGTTGTTAAAAAGGGACGTTAAACTGTTAAAAAAAAAAAGTATTTGGCCAGAAAGGGTCAACTTGTCATTATCTTTGACCCTAAAAACTCGAACTATTCTAGACCGGCGACGATACGCAAAAAAAAGTCACGGGCTTAAATTAGTTAGATATGAATTCGTACAGATTTTCTTAACAGAGAACGGTTTTGCACCAGTCCGCTCCTTTAAAATGCTTCCAAACATTAATGAGAGGCGAAAAGAAATTGGTTTTTGTAATACTGTATTCTTTAATAATAAGATCTCCTCAGTCACCTGAGAAACTGATTTAAACATAATAAATAAGTCATAGTAGTAGAGGCATAGCTTTCTGTTGTTTCACTAGACCAGTGTTTTTCATCTGTGGGTCGTGTTTTTAATGTGACATTAAGCAGAATAAAATGACACACTTATTTTGTTACATGTAATGAAACCCATTCAAGTTCTTTTATCAAATCTGTTACTGATTGCGTTCTGCGGTAGTATCCAGAAACAAATCTAGCAGCCCATCCTGTATTTGATACCCAAATACCATATTCAAGCAATTGTCTGACGAAAGTTTTGTAACCCAATTCCTTTACTTCTGTGGTACATCCTCTTATCACTCTCTCCAGCAAGTGTCGAATTTGAAACCTTTTCCTACCACCGGTCCAATGTGTCCATCCTGGTTGAGCTTGTCACTACCATCAGGAAATAAATGTTTTTTCAGTCAAATTAACCACAAATAATCGAAGGTAAAATGCTACAGACTTCAATGACTTCCGAATATTTCTCTTTTTTTTTAAATAAGCCGTATACGTCAAACATATAATGGAGTCAGCATGTTACTTATAAAGTAACGTTTTATAATACCGGAGGTTTTCACTTTACACAGAAATGTCAGGCAAATACAAATCTGCTCAGACGTTTTTATTCGAGTACAAAGTAGTAGCAATTGTGGAGTGTGAATTAAAGCAGTCTTAGGCGATGCTATGGTAAATGAAATTATACGGTGGTGAAATACGGTATTGTTAGAGTGTTTTTAATGTGAACATTAAGCAGAAAAAATGACACACTTATTTTGTTACATGTAAGGAACACGTATGGAAAGTGGATTATATAATGATCGGAAAAGTATTATCTTTGTTATGATCAGAAATGAAATATGATTTGGGGTTCTGTCCTTACAATTTTTGTGATATCATTACATCTCCCTTTAGATTTGCAGTTAGGCATTAGTTAATTTCAAAATTGCGTTCTGAATTTTGTCACAGAAATTAAATTTTTGAAGGACAGTGATCAGGTTTCTCGCGCGATGAAATAACGTTTTTATAATAGGACTGTTAAGTCTTGGAATTGCTATCTGACAGTTCAATTAAACGTTTTTTAAAATCGCAGAGAATCCTACAGATATAACACAAACGAATAGCTATAAATTTTATTACTATTTAGCATTACAAATTTTTTTTTATAATAACGGATGTTTTTATTGCTTTCAACCAATGTGCTAACTTGAGAACATAAGACATTCAGTTATCTAGACAATACATGAATTATTTCAATGATAATCCAATGATCTGATGCACCACTACACCACACGTCTCATGAAAACAAAATAAATATAATATTATCATTTAATTAAAGAACTTAACGTAGTCCCAGGCAGGAAGATTGGTTGGATTCCTTCATTCTCAGAGGTAGGACCGTCATTTACTTTCCTCTGGGCCCTATAGTTTAACGTGCAATCCGAACCAAGGAACGATTTGGTCTACCTCATACAAACAACTCACTGCCCGTAAAAATTCATGGCCACAGCGGGATTTGAAACCGGTACCTTGCTAGTAGGCGAACGCCTTATCAACTGAACTACCTGACAGCTCAACGTTTGATTACGAAATCGGAAATAATTTATTTTAAACAATAACGGCATATAAATCGGTGTGGATAATTATATATCTTCAGTGTAAACTGGCTGCCCTATATGTCCCACTGTCTGGAAATCATTATGTAACCTGACGTATCTCAAAATTAAATTTTCTCTGATATTTTAGTTCCAGTGTTTTGTCTATAAGCGTCTAATACAGGTGTGGGTCTCCAAAGTGTTTCTGCGTGACCTAATGACGAAAGATAGTGACTGCCCCTGTACGCCAACGTTACAAAGAGCATGGGCGATTCATTGGTTGCCTGACATACAGGCGAAGTCAGAACCACGTTCATTAAGATTAGGTTAATTAAAGCCTGTTACATGATTTCATGAATCATGATCAGGAAACAGGACATGCAAGGCGAAAATTATACTTTTGACTTTGCAACACCAAATATCATTTATTTTAGTATTTCTGTTAACGAATTAATTTCTCGGCTTACACTACAAGAAAAATATGTGAAATTTTAGTGACATGCAACTGATAATCTATAAGTATATATTAATACATATCTTCTCACAAAATCTAATTCTAAAATTAATGCAGGAAAAAACAAATTTCCAACTTAATGGACTACATTAGCAACCAACAATAAATCTGTCATGGTAAAGTGTTTTTTTTTTTTTTTTTTTTTTGTCTTTAATGTTTCAAATGTTTTTCATTTAATTAAATTTTACGAGCAAAAAACAAACGTAATAAATTCATATTTGATGCAGTTAATCATTTAATAATAAATGAGTTATCATAGATAAATATATCCTACGTATTGTATCACATTACTGTGGATTGGAAAACCTTCACGAAATATTAGACGAAGGAAATTATTGTGACTTAACGATTCGATAGGCGAATACCCAGAATGTCCTTCTCAAATAATAACTCATATACTCAACTACAACGAATACTGATAAATAGAAGTTAGTAACCGTTCCTCTATGTGTTAATGAATGTCTAAGAGCATTAGAAAACCCTCTCTTCCCTATCATGTGAACGGAAATTTGGGAAAGAAATTTCTTTGGTTATTAAAACTGAGTTTTTGGTAGGTGGATTATGCATGAGAACAGTTTCGAATTGTAGTGTCTGTCATCAACAAAGCAATCTAAATACTTCAATAACATCACATTAAGGAAGTGTGTATAACGATATATGCTATTCACAACATAACAGTTTTTTCGTAGTAAATTGGTTAGAATTAAAAATTTTAAAGTTTGATAAATTAATGTTATCAAGTAGATAAACAATAATTCTTCAGAAACTTTGTCTATAAATAACTTAAATCATCAACTGAATAATGGGGCTCATATAAAATGACGTTAAAGGTTTGCCTGTCATCAGAAGCACCAGGAGTATGATTCGGACATTAGTAACAGATTTTAAACTGAATCAATTGAAGAATATTTTAAAGAATTGATATCTTCTTTTCATGATTAATGTCGTTGAGTTAATGATTCTCACGACAAACAATTGAATGCGAACCAGTACTTATGGCACAATTCCAGTAGTTATTATTAACTAAAAACTTAACTTAGTCTACAACCCGAAGGTTGGTTGGCTCCTCCCGAAGAAGGCATACTAAGCCATTGTGCCAGAGGTAGGACGGCCAGTTCCTTTCCTCTGGGACCTACAGTTTAACGTGGAATCCGAACCACGGAGAGTCCTGGCATAGCTCATATGATCAAACACAACTCTCAAAACGGCCAGTGCAATTGTGTAAATAAATTTGACATTATTTATTTAAAAAACTAATATCCATATTCAGCCATAAATTGTTTTTAAGTCTGGCTGTCCGGTTGTAATTATAATCTGAACTACTTTTTGCTTTTTTTTATATGAAAATTAATGCATGTTCTACCTTACTTTATTTCTTACTAGTAGTGACCCACGACTTCGTCCGCTTTAAAGTGTGTTATAGTATAAAAGTTTTTGTTACTATTCAGAGTTCTACCAGCAGAAAAATTGCTCCTTTAGCGTTGAAAATATGTTCATATGGTCAACTGCTTCCATGGCTTTTGTTGTTCAATAAAAAAGTGTACCCTAAAGCCAGGACATAGCTAACAAAGGTGTAACGCGCGCCGAAAGATACTGTTACATACGCTACTCACATAACGGCAGTAGAAGTCTTGAGCAGATTCTGACGTCTTTATAGTCAGAATCCGGAATGGCAGCCACCTCCTACTCTCCAAATCCACTGTGCACCATGGAATATTAGTAATTATTCTGGTCTAGCCTGTGTTTCAACCTTACCACAACCTTCGTTAATATAGCTGCTTGGAAATCAGCATATTTTTTAATTTTTTTTAATATTTCACATATATGGTGACAAGTATATTACGAACGGAATTACGGTGTGATACCTAAGATGTAACACTGTTTCATGTCCGCAATGAAGGCATTTTGGCACTCAAGTAAAGCAGCTTAAATTACTAATAAAGTTTTAGTTCTCATTCTCGTTTAAGCTGTATTTCAACCAAGCCACAAACCTCCGCCAATATTGTCGCTGGGAAATCAAGGATTCTATTACCCGCGCATTAATACATTCTCTATATTGCATATTAGTGACGTCATGAACTGCAATATAAACTTGATCCACAATTTCAGATGGTGGTATCAAAGCAACAGCTAAAAACTGGCTGATAAATTACCTTTGCAATATGGTGGTCGTAAAAGAGAAGTAAATAATGAATATATGCGGAACTATATCCAGTCACATAAACTATGGCATTGCAGGTCATGTTTACATCGCGATAGATTGATTGTGTTACTGCGCGTGCTTTAGTACACCTGCAATTCACACTGCATATCTATAGTACAAAATTGTGAAAATTTATGCTAAGCTAATAAGGAATCCTGATATAGAAAATGTTGCTTCTACTCGAAATTAGTTCCGATGTGTTTAATGAGTTAACGCGTGTCCGTATCATTTGATTTTGCAGTGGCAATGTTAGTGGAGATAGTGGCTAGGTTGAAATGCTGCCTGGACCAGAATGTTCTGGGGCAGCAGGAGTTTAGTTATTATTAGTAAGCACCGTATCAGTGACGACGTGTATCGCGATGTAAACTACTCCTAATATGGTTTCTCGTAACAAAATGTTTTAAGTGAAGGATTTAATAGTTATTTGCAGAATAATGAACAGTTAGCGAAAAACGCTGTTTTGTTTATCATAGCTACTATTTGGATTGATTCCTACAAAAAATTTGGACAAACAAGGGGAAGTTATATTCTGTTAACTTTTAAATTTTGGTAAAAACAATTTGTTAAGTTACAGAGAGTCTATAGTAGGGGAAAAAAACACACACACACAATAAATTGAACCGAGGTGGAATCGAAACAGTTATATATTTGTCATGAATATACAAAAACATTTCGCACACGATCATTTTGTCACGTTTAGTGAACCGACTTTTGTGCTGGTAAACTCTTAGTATTGTACATTTTTTTTTTCAAGCTATGTTTTTTCACGTATATTATTTCACATATATTACGAACGGAATTATGGTGTGACACCTGAGGTGTTATACCATTTCACGTAACCAACTGAAGACGTCTATTCGTGAACTTCCGACAGTACGATTTAAAAACAAAAAATTAATGTTAAGTACAGATTTATATTTCCTGCTTCCTAACTATTATTTGTCAAGTGCATCCGTTTTAGCGGCTTTAAAGTAAACATACACATGCATATATCAGAAGGTTTTTTCTTTTATTTCTGAAAAGAAGTATTTGTAATGTACGTAAAAAACAAAGACTAAACGTGGCACTGCCATGTACGAAGTATGTAACTCTCTGGAGTTTGCGAATTAATAATGGTAATTTCTAAAGGAACTATTCGATTTTGCGGAACAAAAACTATCTTATGTCACTTGGCAGAGAATTTACTAACTTCATGCCAAATTTGATTTAAATCTGTCCTTAAGGCGTGATTGAGGCCGACAGTACATCAAAACTTTCCCATTTATATAGATTTGTATTACTTCAAGAGTACCATCAGTAATATGACTGCGACTAAAAATTCCACGTTAACACACCTTTACTACACAGCTCACTCCAAAGTATCTAGGAGTGAAGCCTGACAGATCTCTTACGTTCAGGGAACACTGCATTAATCACAAGTTGAATGTTTCTACCTGGAACAATCTCCTCAGAAGCTAACCTGAAACTATACGACTTTCTGCCATAGCACTTTGCTATTCGGCTGCAGACTATTCCTGCACTATCTTTCTTGGAACAGTTACTGAGGAGAATCACTCTGTGTATTCGGGGAAATTTCTCGAACACTTTTCCTCTCGTGTTTTTCGGGTATGTAGAACGCATCGTGGTTGCGTGTGTCCCAGCATGCCTGCGCAATTACCCCTACCGACTGCCTCACGCGTTCCCAGAAGGAGGTTCACGCCCGTGGGCGGTCATCTCAGCCGGCACCTCAAGAGGGGAAAGTCTGACCGCTCAATGTCATGAGCAACACAAGGCTCATTCTCACTACTGTTCATGAAAATCAACTTCTTCTTCTTCTGGCCCCAATGAACCATGTGGTTGTTAACTCTCATGAGCTTTGTTCATAACCCAATACCCTTTCGTCATTGCCCTGTGCTTGTCTTTTCTTTCTTCGATCCATTTCACCCCATATCCGGGGCGCAGTACTTTGGTTGTTAGTGTCTGGAGAGAATCGGATGCTTTAATCAACGTTCTGTATCTATCCCTTTTGTATGTGTCAATAGGGTGAATTTCCATTAGTTACAGATTTTTCCCGACTAGCCTTGTCCGTTTTGCGATTAGCTGCTTTCTCTATAGAAACGGGTTGAAAATTTTGGATGTGAATTCCTGATTGTCTATCCGAACTATGTGACAGTAGAAAATTAATTTCCTTTTTCTCATGGCTGTTGTAATGCTCTCCAGTTAAGCCTGAGTCTGCATTTTCCCTCTTCTTTGAAGGAACTAATGATTTTCCTCAGGATCTTCCGTCCCTTTAGTACCAGTTTTCTTAGTTGTTCCTTTCTAACCATGTTCAAGCAGTCTGATGCACACAGTACTGATGATCGAACTACAGCCTGAGTTGAGATTAAGGGAGAAGGATTTAGATCCATACATGTTCTTCAAAATGTGGTATGTTCTCTCCAGTCTGGAACATCTGATATTTATGGTTAAGTACTCGTTGATGTTTCGAGTTAACCATTCCCATAACAACTTGCTATTATATGTAAAAATATTATCATCATTGTTATTAACATGAGATATTAGATACCAATTGTCTTTTTTAAGCATATTTGGTTGCAAGAAGCAACATGGCGCGGATGGAAAAGTAGTTGAAGAAGGACGGACTGAGACGTAAATGTCAACGTCAGATAGACTGATTCTATTGAGGTGATTATTTTATGATGAAAGTATTAAGAATGACGATAATATAAATACATGCAGTAGAATCAGCAAGACGTTTGGAAGGGTTGTGTCAGTGAAAGAGCTGCGAAAGTATTATGTAAATAGTTTGACTTCAAATGTATGCAAGTCTATTTATATAAAAAATACTTTCTCCTGCGGCGAAGGAAAACTATGTTCTTGTAAAATCCCGAGTTCAGTGGAACGTGTACTGGAAGTCCTGTAATAAATGTGTGACTGAGTGTACATAGCAAGTTTTAAAATTTATTTTAGAATCTGTGTGGTTTTTTTTTTTTTTTTTTTTTTTTTTTAAGAAACATAAATATAATTAATTTCAGCTACATTATAGTATCTGTTTTACTTCCAGATAAAAGATAAAATTATAGCCGCAGGGCGGTCGTTAAGTGAAATCGGTTACATAAAACCTATTGATTCCTGTTGGAAGCAACCAAAGAACATGATTAAGGTAAAAGTAGAATAGTTTGTACTTAAGTTGAGCAAAAGTCTAAGGTAGTATATTGTTAGTAGTTAGTAAACTAGATATACAGGCTGAGTAAAAAAAGGCCTTTACAACTTTGGAATGATACAGAAATTTGTTGAGATAACATAAAGAGTCGGTAGATGTGTAATTTTGTTGCAAACAACCTGAAGTTTTATGCACGTAGTGCATCAGTACACCAGGAGCGCCAGCGTAGTGCACAGTTAAAATGGCTACTTTCACTGGTGCGGTGCGTGCGCGCTGTCTGTTTTGGTTTCATGAAACGAACTTTGCAACAGCTGTCCGCTGTAAATTTCGCACCGAATACGCTAAAGAACCTCCAAGCAGGCCTATAATTTACTCTTGGCTCAAGAACGTTGTGGGGACGGCTTATTCACTGCGACATGATACTAAATCACCAGGTAGCCCGCATGTTGTGATTATGTGGAACAGGTTAGGGAGAGCTTTGCCCGCAGTCCACAAAAATCAACGTGGCGTGCGTCTCGCGAGACTGGCATTCCACAAAATACTGTTTGGAGAGTACAGCGGAGACGCTTATACTTGAAACCGTAGAGATTCACAATGGCACAGCATATTAGTGATGCAGATCACGAGGCCACCTCGCTCCACAGACTTGACACCACTGGATTTCTCTGTCTGAGGTTTCATTAAAGATCGTGTGTATGTTCCTCCCCTACCTAACAATTTGGCCGACCTGAAAAATCGAATCTATGCTGCCCCTGTATAAGTTACGCCAAATTTGCTGCAACGAGGGTGAGTAGAAATTCATTACCGGTGGGATGTTTGATGCATGGCCAATTTTAGTCATATCGAACCAAAATCACATTTGACACTATTATATAGAACTTGAGGTTGTTTGCTACAAAATGAACCATCTACCGATTCTGTAAGTTTTCTCAATAAATTTCTATATCATTCTAAAATTTCTTTTTGACTCGCCCTATATTTGAACAGCTTTCGTGACAGAAAAGTTATTGTCAGACCTAAAAGAAGTTTGTTGGCTGCCTGGTATTCACCAGATTCTGAAATTTTGAAGTTAATTATTAAGTACCTGGAACATTTTAAACTAGGTGTATGCTATATCAAAATTGGAATACATTTTCGTGTAATCCCATTACAAATAAATTAGGAAGTGAATATATCATCAAAGAGGTAGAAATGAGGCTGTTAAACTATAAGACTTAAACAAAAGACTGTGAGAAAGATTACATTTTAAGAGATCCAGGATTGCTTAGTATGTAGCTGGAAGGAACAGTTGAACTGAAGATCTTTCGCAGAAAACGATTATTTCTGTCCACAAATATTAAAAGTCATTGCCAGTTGTACAGAAAGTGATAAATTCCATATAGTTGCTCTATTACGGGTCCTGAAATTGCAAAACACAGATGGAATGATCTGAATGAGACGCTTTCGGGTAAAGAAAGGAAAGTAGATAAATTAATAAAAATCACTAACAGTGTGCACAACACTTGTTTTGTTGTAGTGTTTACGGAGCAACAATCAATTAGATTCTCTTCAGATTGTATTCACATATAGTAAACTAACATTGTAAAATATCTGTACTTAACACTGTAAATTGATTATACTTATGGGGTGTTCAATGTTTAATAATACTATTAATGTATTAGGTATTATATATACTGTTCTCACATGGGATCAAAGAAAACATATATAATTTCATTTTTTAATTAAAGCGTATTATTTAGTAGGTAGTTTGTTGGGCCTGTTTACAGTTGTTTATAGTTGAAAAAGTTAGCGGGAAAGGCGAAAATGTTCAATTACAGCTAACTGCTAAATACTGAAGAAAAAAAATATACAAATATGTAAACGGAACCGACAAATATACATCGTAATCATAACTAGTGGTTTAAAAAAATAAATATAGATGCTTAATTTGATGGCTCGTGGAATGCTTAACGTGGCACAGACTAACATACATTATGGGACGTAGTGTATCTTCCGAGTCAGAAAGTTTGAGCTGTGTGGTTGAATATTCGTATGAGTTGTTTACAATTCGCAACAAAGTAACATTCCTTTTGCAACAATTTAGAAACACTCTCGGGCGTCAGAAATATACTGCGAATGTGGTCTACTAAATAGTCGTTACCTTAGAGGAAGATTTTACAAGCAGTTTGAACATTATGTATTGCTCGGTCTCTCAGCAATCATGGTGTTGGTTGACTTGGTGAGGTGTAAGACCAGTTGCGTACAATACACCGATAATCACTATGAAAGGTGTGCGCAAAATTTGGTGAGAGAATAAGGGAGTATCGTTCAAGATCGCTTAACATCTCATCAACGATTTTGGATGTCGCAATAATGCCTGTGAAATGTTAAGAAGGTTATCATTAACACATAATTATCATGTGCAGAAATAATTCGATGAAGTGGCAACAAGGAATGGTAGCCCTATAGAAATCTATGACCATTTTTTTTTACCTTGTTAAATATTAAGAGCCAGAACATTATCTTACGGTGTGAAGTGTAATTCCATGTTGTATTATTTTTATTTATTTTTACTTCTGACTTTACTCCTTGTCGACGTCGAGGTCATAAGAGGCGAAAATGATGGGGGCAAGAACGGAAAGAAAATCGGTAATGGCATTTTAAACGAACCATCTTGGTTTTCGCCTGGAGTGATTTGGGGAAAGCATGGAAACCCCAAATCAGGATGACTGAACGGGGATTCGAACCCCCGTCCTCCCGAATGCGAGGCCAGAACGTTAACCGCTCACTCACCACGCTCGCTGACATAAAATAATCACCCAAAAGAATGGTCCGGAACACTGTTTTGTTGCTTTTCATTTCCTGTTACACCAGTTGTGTCGATCAGACAAATCTACGTAGAGATGTTACACTGTATAACATTGAGTGTAAACTGTGTAGTTTGATCTAACGCACACAAACAATACTAACGCAGGTAAGAGCTTATATCCTCTGACATTTTTCTGGAATATTCTCAGACACATGTGTACGTCGCTAAAATTGAATTACTTACTAAATTTGAAGTAGTCAGTTCTATATTGCCAAACTGTTTTTGATAAACAATTTATAATCTTCTAAAGCTAATATCAACACGACTCTCTAAGTAACAATAAAATATATACACAGTTTTCATACTGAATTTTATTAAAAACATATAAAAATGACACAACACGTTCAATTATATTAATAGTAAGTAACCAAACTTTTAAATGAACACATTATCAAAATAAGGAACGTTATTCATAAATATTTTTATGACATATCACAAAATCTGAACATAAATTAAAATAAAAAAATATTTTATGAAAGAAATACAGGTACTAATCAAAAAGCTGCAACGAAAAGCTTACTTTAGGGATGTGATCCCGTAGTTCGTCTGTATATACAAGCTGAATAATATTCATGTTTAAAGAAATATTATATCTTACAAACATAGAGCAAAGAAATAAAAGAAACTAAAGAAAATTATAAACATTAAGTTTTAACAACAAAATTTTTCAGAGATACAATTAATTTTTTTCACAGTTCCTTGAATGGTGTAGAAGGACTTGCCAATGAGATAATACATCAGTTTTTCTTTAAATAAATCTTTGTTATCTACAAACTGTCCTTATAAAGTTTTTTGGAACAGATTTGTCCCAGAATCTTTAACTCCTCTCTATTTTAACGACAGTTAAAATGCGTTTATTTCAATATCCGAACACTACTTGAGATGCCTGTTGTTCAATATCGAAAGATATCAAGAGTTGCATAACAAAAAATCTTAAAGAAAGTAATAAATGACACATTCATGGCACGTTTCGAGGGAGTCGATGCCTACCCTCATTTTCAACAAACTGTATAAGTATAGTAACTGTTTGTTTCAGCGATTAATATGTTGAAGCAGCTACGTATCGGTAAGGGTCAGAAGATTGAATACGTCATCACGATTGCAGGCTTTTGTGTTCCACCGTTACCGCGGCACCGCCAAGACAAACAGTATGCTTTTATGTGGCGAAAAACGAGGGCAGAGCTGAGCTTGTTCGAAATGTCCCATGAATAACATTTATAAGCGGCTGGAAGCCCAGGAATATTTCATTTAAAATAAATATTGTTTAGGTGATGTATGATATGATGACTACAGCTCAGGAGTTGGTTTGGAATTAGTGCAGACGTTGAGTCTATAAAAGTGACGTTTAGATGCGGCTGGAAGCCCGAGAACTTTTATTTAAAATACATATTTTATGTGTGATGAATGATATGATAATTACAGCTTTGGAGTTGGTTCAATATTAGGGCAGACGTGGAGTCTCTCAAAACGTCCTTCGAAAGTGACATTTATACGCGGCTGGAAGCCCGAGAACATTTTATTTAATGTAAATATTGTTCATGTGATCGTGATAAGGTGATGGGTGAGTGTTGGTGTGTTATCGCCCTGAAGCTCGTCCACTTCTTGTGACCGCCGCCGACCGCTGCTGGGGGTGGTTGCCGGGGCCGTTGGAGGAGGCGGGGGCGGCACCAGGCATCAGCTGGTCCCAGGAGATGGCGCTGTGCGGCGGCGCCTTGGGCATGGGCACCCACTCGCGGATGTGCATGGGTCCCCAGACCTTCTTCCAGACGGGCACCCAGACCGTCTTCTGGCGCCACTCCTTCACCCAGCGCGCCTTCCACATCGTCCGCTCCACCCACTCGCCCTCCATCTTCTCCGCCGGCGGCTGCTCCGTCGTCAGGCTCACCGAGTTGCTGCAACAGAGCACACCGCTCCTAGAGCTATCTGCAGCTTAAACACCGTTGCCTTTAATTTATGCCGTGACTAGTGTTCTCACGTTACCTTATTTCAATCAGACAAACGTCAAACTAATTTAACCTCCACTAACAAGCTATATAACATTATTATCATATATATATATATGTGTGTGTGTGTGTGTGTGTGTGTGATTGTGTGTGTGTGTGGAGACTTTCCCGGCGTACTGAGGCAATAAAACCTCTCGGGTGTCCAGCTGAATGATGTTGTACAGGGCGTTCGCCGGGAAACGCAACCCACTGTTAGCGCTACAAGGAAGAAACTGCTCCCGGCGAGCGAGCGATCAGCTTCCGGTATTGTTCGACCGTCGGCCGCGGACTATTTCATAATAATTACGCTTCATAAACTTCATAAACTTGTGTGCTAAGCATTTAAATGTGACGTAATTCATTAGCTTACCTTATAAAAGATGCTGGAAGTGTTGACCCTCTTGTGTAATGCACATTTCACATCTTCTGAACATATTTCGAGACACACGCTGCCCTAACTGACTTAATGATTTTTTGGGTGACTGTTCTAGTCGAAAAGCGATATCGTCAATTTTCTCCTCTGTGAGAATACGGTTGACCGACAGTCTCTTTTTGTTAAAAAATGAACCCGTTTCTCTTACTTTTTTAACCAGACGCAGAATTGTTGATTTAGCTGGCAGTAAAGCGCCAGGAAATTCGCGACGAAATTTACTGCGACACTTTTTAAACGACTTCTTCTTCACATATGTATCGTAGAGAAATATTCTTTGTTGCAAACTGTAACGTACCATAATTTTACTCACACTCAAACACGGTACAGATTAATAAGAGTATGAAGCCCCAAACCAGCCAAACCGCAAAGAAACGTTTATTCACAACACTGATTAATAAGAGACTGAAGTCACAAACTATCTACAATGCAAAGAAACCGTTCTTAACAATGTAAGGTCACTGCACTGCACTGTTGGGGCAGCGGAGGTGTTAAACAGTGCGGTGATTCACGGTGTCGTCTGGCGGAAACTGCTGGCTCCACTGACCGAGCAAGTTGCCGACGGCAACAGACTGGGAGGGTAGCGTTTTCCGGCGAACGCCCTGTATAATACACGACGATTCGACAGCTAGATCTGCTGTCTTCATCAGGTATCTTCTAGCTGTCGCAATCTGATTGTCACTGAATCGAGGCGGTGACAGTCAGCTTGCGACTGCTAGAACATACCTGATGAAGACAGCAGAGATAGCTGTCGAAGCGTCCTGTTTATACAACACCATCCAGCTGGACACCCGAGAGGATTTTATTGCATATTATATATATATATATATTGTAACCAGCTACTTATCTTCTTTCATACCCAATCGAAATCGATTAATCAAGGTATCATTTTAAAGATCAAAGTTTCCACTTTGGAAACATCATAAATTAAGAAAAGAATTTTTCGTTAATCTTACCCTAAAGAGTAAAAGTATTAACTATGAAGGTCATGCGCATGAGACAGTTCACAGCCAAGCTGCTAGGCTTCGCTGTCGTTGATAAGGATTTCTTCGCGTGCCACCACATATCACAACTATATATCGGTAAACTGTTTGTGTTTTATGCAGGTAGTACCTTTCCGGAATTATTTTTAAATTTAACATAAAATAACAATATTAATAATAATGACTATTAATATATACTTGAGACAAGTTACTATTCAATGGAGTGCTGAGAGAATCCCCAAGGAATAAAGGGATTAGTAAAATCAAGACGTGTTGGATTATGGAGAGATTTTCATGTTGTGAGACTCTGAAGTAAATACGAAGGACTCTATAAGATAACACAGATGATGAGTGGTATGTAACAGAATGGTGTTTAATATTGTGAGAATAGCTGTTTCACGTTTATATTGTAAAGTGTGATATAAGGATGTTTACTTATAAGTTGTGTATTAAAGTTTCTACAGCAACAGATCAAATACGATGCAAACGAAATCAATGTTGAACCGAACAACCAATTCGTGGAAGTGTTCCATTTCAGGTTATACGAAGTCGAATTAGAACTAAAACCATTAACCTACCACAGATATGAATGCAAACGTTATGCTATTCGGGTTAAGGAGAAGTTACTTCTAAGGAAAATACATCAATCGTATATATATTATTTCTAAAAGGTATTTTTTTGTTTGTGACGACCCGTTTTTCTCCCTACACTTAATGAAAACCGATAGCTGAGGCTCTGGTCTCTCATTCGAGAGGACGTGGGTTCGAATCCCTGTTCGGGCATCCAGATTTGGGCTTTCCATGGTTTCCCCAAACCATTCCACGGGAATGCCGGAATGCTTCTTTAGATGGCCATGACCGAATTCCTTGCTCCCGTCATTTCCTGCCACTAATGACCTCGACATAGACGAGTCGTAATGCCAGAAGCAAAATAAGATATATTAGGTATCACTTTAAAGAGACCGTTCTGTTCTTTGGTAACATAATTAGTAAAGAAAGTAATTTTTCGAAATTAATTCTGTAAATGACAAAATTATGAACAATCAAGCTCACAGCTGCTAGGCTTCGCTGCATTCGGAAAGGAATGATCGCAATACTGCTATATAGCAGAACCATATATTTAAATTTTCGCACAGTACATAATAGAATTACTGGTAAATTTTTCTGATGATGCTTAGGCAATTGTTGCTACAAAATGAGAAAGTTCAGAGCAAACATTCTATGCTTCACTGCCGTTGATAAAAAGTGATCGTTTTAACACGAAGCAACATCAGATGTTCGCCGTTTTGGTCACATGTAAGAGTTCGAAAACTGATTCAGAATATGCGAGTAAATAAAGAAGTCCGCAGTGTATATATTTTGTAATTTAAGCTTTAGTGGAAATATTTTGTAACATAATTTGCATGCAAATTGTATTATAAATTGCTTTTTGTTGCAAATTACCATGAGTATGTGTCATACATATGTATAAATTGTCCATAAGTGTTTTGTAATTCTTTCGGAAGCCGTTGTAAGCGTTTTGCTACGAACCTATTTCACTTGAGAAATGAACAATTGCTACTAGTGTTACCCAAATGCAAGAACAAGACGAGACTCGGCCAGTCTTGGTCTTGGTCTTGCATCAATACACCTGGTCTTGGTCTTGGTCTTGGTATTGCACTCCCAGTCTTGGTCTTGCAGCAAGAGTCTCGCAAGTCTTGCAATTACCTATTAGCCTGTCGCTATTTATTAGACGTTACTTTAGATATTAGAACAACGCAACAGAATAGGTACATTTTGAGCTTGAATTATCATAGCCATGGTAAAGACCAACCAAATTAATAAATGTCTAAACATTTCATGAAAAATTCAAAAAATCAACTGACACCGGTTGGGGTTTGAACCCACGACCTAAGCGATCAGTGGCGATGCTCTAACTAACCAACTGAGCTATCAACTGTGTCCCGCTGGAGTCAGTCTGTTTCTTAATAAACGTTTACATTTAATAATCTTCAATGTACTAAAACATGGTTTAAACATATAGAAAACAAATTAATGATATTAACTTGACTGTATTTTAAAGAACATTATCTGTCTAGAAAGAGATTGATAGACCCTCACCTTCTATGAAATGGAATAAAATAATTATACAATTTACTGAATTTACCATTTATTTCAATAAAAATACAACACAAATGAAATTACAGAACAGTACACAATAGCTGACATTACTGTTACTTTATATTAATTCTTTTGACCAAGAATTAATACAAAGTAACCATCTGGCTGACTCATCGCTTAACCTATTTCTATGTTTTCTAATTACTAATGATGCTTTAGAAAATAATCTCTCAGCAGGTACTGAAGTAGCAGGTATTGAAAGAAAATCACGGGCCATCTTCGATAAAACCGGATACTCTGTCTCATGCGTCCCCCACCACTCTAAAATGTCTTCTGAGCTGGCGGCTCTGGGTTTACATAGGTAGTCCTCCAACTCTTCAATAACTAAGCCTTGAAGACAAGATCCAGATCCAGATGACGTCGAGGGACATGCATACAGTTTTTCAAAGTCTATTACGTCTTCATCTTCATCATATTCACATACTTTCTTTTCATTTCTTGGTGATTCTAGAGATTTATTCACTAAGTGTAGACTTTTATATTCTTCATAAAGTTCTTTAAATTTGTGCAGGCTTTCTGTTTTAATTTTCTTGCCCCAAAATGTCATGTCAAAATTCTGAGCCTTATGCCTTGGGTCTAAAATCAAAGAGGTACAATAAATCCAGTTGCTTTTCTTATAATGTTTAAGCATTTTGTCTCTAACTGCTTGGAAACCCATAATGAGCCTTTCATCCACTTCGGATCGATTTGGTTTCTCATCTAGTTGTTTTACCATGGATTCAATTTTATCGAGCAAGAGATTGAATGATACAATGACTAGCGGTAATGTAACATATTTTTCTCCGCCAAGTTTCGTTGATAGAAGTTTAAAGTTTATTAGAAATATTAAGAAAATAAACATCTTCTCGGTAACATACTACATATAATTTGATTACGCATATTCTATATAGTTCTATATAGTTTATTTTTCGTTTTTATTATTTCGATACTTAAGTGTCATACTTACTATATTTAATGTATTAATTTTTATTTACTTATTCAAACCGTCAATTCCTTCTTCAACGAAAACGCACTGATAGTCATTTATATTATATCAGTACTTTACGTCTTCCTACATATTTTCTGCCTATTTTCTTCTTCAAAATTCTATGTACTAGTACTTTCTTTAAGTTTCGTTTGTTTTCTATGTGTCAATTTCTTGTATTATATAGGATAAGTATATACTTTAAATTAAGCCTGTCCGGTCCACTGACTCTGGAGTTTACTCCTCGAGTTAAAATTGTGCAAATACTATATTTTCTTTACATGTAAATGAATATTTGCAAAAATATATTGTGATGCAACAGTCAATATATCAGTTTATTTATTTAAACAGTTCTCTCATATATTATTATATTCGGGCTCCTAAACAGTATATAAATCTTATTGCACGCTTTTTATATTATTCGATTACAATTGTAGAAAATTTTTTCACGTTTGAAGTGTATTAAAAGTGTCTACAATATTTATTAAATGGGTCCCGACATATTTAAGCACTTTGTGTTTTAAAACCACACAGAACAGATCAGAATAATGTATTCGTGTCCATTCTAAGCACCCATAAACTTATTTTGTATAGAAAGTATATATATAAAAAAAAGTCCTAACTGCAAGATGCAAGAGTCTCCTTGGCTTGGTCTTGTTCTTGCTTAAATCTTGCACAGTCAGTCTTGGTCTTAGTCTTGCTAAAATTAGGCGGTCTTGGTCTTGCAAAAATGCAAGACCAAGACCGATTTTGGGCAACACTAATTGCTACAAATACAAACAACCAATCTAGCTATTTGTATTATATCATTCTAGAGATTATCGCACGGCCCACTTAATAGGATAAGTAATTTTACAAGGACGATAATCACACACTGCGAAAAGCAACGCAAACCACACCAGTTCATATTCCCAAAAGAGAATTCCCACGGATGGGTAACCATCCCTCCTGGTAACCTACTAACAGCGAACACTAGCAAAGCCTACATAGAAGAAGAATAATTAAATAAATTAATTAAATTAAATAAAACAAAGCAGAAAGTGGACCAAAAGCATACACGGCTATCAGAAAAATTATGGGCTATTGCCACCATTTTTTATTATTTAAGTTTATGCTCAGGATGAAGCAGGAAGAGAGCAATACAGAAAATTTAGAAATCAAATAAACAGGAATGCAGAGAAGCAAAAAAAAAAAAAAAAAAGATGGCTGTATAATAAGTGTGAAGAAGTAAAAAAGAAAATGGTAGTAGGTAAAGTAGAGCTTTCAAAATATTTCATTTATCGGAGAGATTGATGAGATGATGTACCAGAGAGGTGAGAGAATTGGGTTACAAAACTTTGGTCAGACCATTACTTCAATATAGTGATGTGATACGAGACACACATTGTTCGTTTCAAATACAGGACTTGGAGGGGGTGCAAAGGACGGAAACTAGATATATCCAGGAATTACTGTAGGACACCTTCAATAACTGATATAATAAAGGAACTTAAAGGGGATTCTTTGGAGGACAGGAGGAGGGTGAAGAGAGTAATGGGGGTGTACAAGGCGTATGTTGGTGATGGGGATAGAGGGATATTGGTTGGATAATTAGTAGTAATGCATCTAGAGAAAAATATGACCATGAGCACAAGCTGGCACTCTATTTCATGCATAAAGGTGATATGTATATATATCTGTCACATATATTTAATGGGTCAGGAAGTCAGGGAATGCAATAAATTAACAAGATAAATGATGAATAATTTACTAAGGACACTTAAAGAATTAAAAAATCAAATTCGTACGGGGCAAAATTAGGCGGTTATAGGAAAATAGGAAAATGGGTGTGTAGTGAAATTGCGACCGGAGTGTGCGCTTCGTCGGAATTAAATTAGCTAATATATATATGTGAAGTATGTTCATGAACCTGTTTCTCTAACACACACAAATAAACACCGAGTTTACCTTATGTCCACATTCACTGGAATGTTGTTCGCAGCCAGAGAAAAGGACACGATCGACAGCAGCGCCACTGCGGCTGCCACCTGAAACATTCAACCATCAGACAGAAAATAAATACGTGGCTAGTAAATTTGTTTAATAACGACGAATATGAGAATAATGGCGATATTTGACATGTCAGCGACAACACCTACTTAAAGGGAATTTCCTAACTTTGGTGTCAAATACTAGCTGTAATTTTAATACTGCCAACAAAGATATATAAAAAGTGCAATGTTATTTTCAATTATGTTATTTTTCTTTTAAAGAGCCTGGAGAAAATCCTTCCTCATTGTTTCCAGTAAGAACAGAAATTATAAAAAGAGTAATAAAATGTTCATATCCATCAGTCCGAATTACATACTTTTCAATGTACAAATCACCAAGTGAAGTGATGAAACGTTTAAGGAATTTAAAATTAAAATTTTTAAATCGGAAAAGTAAATGGGGGAGGAATCTAACGCTCCAATTATAAAAGAAAATTTAAAAAAATAAAAAGAAGTAATTACATGACTAGGGGAATCGCCACCAGAGCGTTAGCTCCATCGCAATTAAATTAATAGACTAATAATAATGTATAACAATATGCCTACTGGTAAACAATTATTGTCAGTTGCGACGAAGGTTTCAGTTTAATTAACTTTGCAGCCTATTTCAAGCACCAAGTAGAAACACAATATTTATTTAGTTTTTTGTTATTTCCTTGTACAGTTTCCTGATTTTATGTTACCAAATCAACAATCGCTGACGGAGAAGGTATGAGAATATAACTATCTCTGAAAGAACGAATATTTGGGATTTAATAGACATACCTTTAACACCGTAAAATTGATGCTTCCATTAATAACAAGAAAGCGTTTCATTCAAACGATTCAGGTGAATGTAAGAAATGCTTCTCTGGGTTGAAAGATAAAAACTACGCGGTCGAACACAGTATCCGAAGAGGGCATTCATTTAAATTCAAAGAAACAAGAATTTTAACCCGTACCAGAGAATTTTTGGATATTGTAGTCTGGAAAGCTATTGAAATCAGGATAGCTGATGTGTTATTGGCTGCCTTGAAATCGACGATCAAAACAGGGTGATTCAGAGGGAATGGTAAATACTGAGGGAGGTGGTAGTATGAACAATATTGAGTAAAAAAAAAAAAAATAATTTAAAAATGTGTCTGATTTTCATTCGTGTTGGATGTTATACTTAAAATAAATTTCAGAAAATGATCAAGAGCACTAAAATAACTTATTGAAGTATTTTATTCATACAAAAACACACGCATGATTTAAAACAGTTTGAATGGATCAGCCGTGTCGGTCACGCTCATTGGCCACCAACGCCGCAGGATCTTACCCCCTTAATTTTTGTGTCTGGGGATGGTTGAAAAATGGAAGTGTACAAAAAAAAGTAAACACAAGAGACGAATAACTGACTCACATTGTATACACTGCTGCCCTCATGACAGTACACCAAGACGTACTCAGAACAGCTACACGTACTGTGGCGCAGAGAGCTGCAAAGTGTATTGAAGTCGATGGTCGGATTTTCGAACATTTAATTTAAACTTTTGAAAATATGCGTGTGTTTTCCGTGAATAAAGTACTTCAATAAGTTATTTGTGCACTCTTGATCATTTTCTGAGGTTTATTTGTGCAGAACATACCAGAACCTGTATCTTCAAATCGATTGGAAATAGGACACATGTTTATATGAACTTGTTTCTCAATATAGTTCACACTACCATTTCCTTCAATATTTACCATTCCTCCTGAATCAACGTGTATGTTGAAGCAGCGGCACGCCGATAAGGTGTAGAATCGGAAATTACGCCACCGCCTAGATTTGGCATTTGTCTTTTACAACATCTGGTTGAAAATGGGGCCGAAACGTCCCAAGAGTGATGTATTTTGACGCGATTGGAAGGCATGGAGTATTTTATCAATATGTTTACCACTGTCAGTTATTGCTGCTACCAGAGTAACCTGGCGTCTTAGTGGTTATAAGGGTACCTCACAAATTATGGGTGGCGGTTTCAACACCCGGTTCAGCCGAAGGGTTTTTACAACTCTGTTTGTTTATACGAATACGCTGGGATACTCCGTGGTTATGATTCTACTTTGAACTGTAAGTCCAGCCAGTACAGACACGAGCCACGCGACAAGTCGAAACTCTGTCGTGAGGACGTAAGGCCACATGAAGAGTTTATTTTATTATTTTCTCAGAAATGTCGTTACTTGTTATCGCATTCTGCTTAAAAAAGTTCAGAGGGTAAGAAAAGTTATTTACACTTCATGTTAGTAAGACTAATTTCAACGTTCTTCGCAAGAGACTTAAGGGACCAAAAACAAAAATATGTTAAACTTGTCTGTGCACCTCCCCTACTTGTTACGTACGTACGTTATCAGATCGGCAAAATAATAATAATAAAAAATTTACGTGAGAAGATTTACTGTCGGTTGCCTAATATCTGTGTATGTGTTACAGATCTATGATACGAGAAGTTCCCGTGGCCAATTGAGTACACAAGAGTTCCCAGTGTAGATTACAACTATGAATGTATTGCATACAGATGTAGCCAAACCCTTCCAATTTCAATTATTATTTTTTATTTATTTATGTTTATTGATTATTGATGTTCATTAATTAAAACTTCAGTATCGCATGGGCACTGGCTCCAGTCTAATATCTTCAGAACATTCGAAAGACAAAATATTCGATTGGTTCCAGTATAAATTTGGTGTGGATGTAAATTATTTCCATTATTAATTTCGCTTCTTCGACTCCATTCACGTCGGCGCCGACCAGGTGGTTGGTGTAACAGGTTCCATCATCAACCACACCCAGATGTCTGCACGCACTAGTGTTGTGCACGTTTCCACATAAAGCGCCTCTCTTCCCACTGCGCAGTCCCAAAGCGTCGCGATTGATCAATTTAATAAAAAATTATAAAGGAATTAAAAAAATTTAGTCTACCCATACTACCACAATTTAGTCTAAATATTTCCAAGCCTTTGGATACTAAATAAACCTTTTTTCCTTTTTCTCCTTTTTTTAAAAAATGACGTATTTATAACTGTATATATGATTATATCTTACAAATGCTTGACAATGATTGCTGAAAATATGTTTAAAACTATAGTTCACAATCTAAGATAAAAAATAATTTTACTATATTAAGTAATGTTACTATCTTATTTAGTTTTGATGATGAAAGTGGAATGTATTACCACTTCTATACCTATGTTTATTTGATTGTGGTGGCAAAGTAATATAAATGGTTGTACTGTGTTTGTTACTAAATAGAATTCTTTTGTTTAAAAATAGACATGTTTGTACACACACACACACATACACACACACACACATATGTGTGTGTGTGTATGTGTTTTGCGTTCTTACTCATAAAAGCAAATGTCTTGTGAATGATAGAGGGAATTTGCTGTAAAATGTGGTTTTAGGGATGGTCCTGTGATGTAGACGTGTATTTTTTTCTCTGACACTGAATAATATTTTTGATTTGTTTATTCTTAAAGATGGATCTACGACTGTAGGAGGATACTTCAATGTCTTTTCTCTGCCAAACTGTTACTTTTAATGATGGCCACGAAATGTTTTGTGGCTGTTTGAAGCTTTTTATGTAAAAAAAAGTGTGTTTTTGTTGGCTGGTCGAAATTGGCGAAATAATAAATAAATATATAATATAAAATAAATGATAAAAATATCTTTCCTGTCAGTGGATGAAGTACCATATTTCGTCACACTCTTAAATAAAAAGGGTTGTTCCCATGTTCGCAAATAAACTCAAACGAAACTTACGTCACCCGTCTGCTAGAGAATCCCCGCCCAAACAACGCACCAATTCTTTGACTCTTTCGTAAGGACTGTTGCAAGAAGTGACGGATCGAGCGGCTCTCCTCTGTACTTTACCTGCACTGTCAATCAACCCCTTGCAATACAGCTTCCACACGGGGCAACAATAGTCCAAATGTGGACACACGAAAGTCTTGTACACTATCTGCTTTGTTTGTGCATTGCACTTCTACAAATTGCAACCTATGAATCTCAGCATTAAAATAAGCTCCACCTACGAAGTCGATTTTTACTTTTACGATCAAATAGTTCAGGGAGTCAACCATGTCATGATGTCAGTAACTGTACTCCTCAACACATGGATTTTTTTATTATTTATGCGCATTGGCTTGCACTTTTTGTAATTCGGTGTCACTTGCCACTGATCGCACCGTGACAAAATAACGTCAAGATCGCGTTGAATTTTGAAGCAGTCGACCGGATTCCTTACTTTCCTATAGATGACTGCATCATCAGCGAAGTACAAGTTTGCAGAGTGAGGACAGTACTCTGCCATAGCCAACACGGGTCATGCAACTGGAAGCAATCATCTAACTGTCTCCACCACCGCTGGAAAGCGTTGGACCGTCTCCAGGGATACTTTCTTCCAGCTCCAATGCGGCCAAGCGCAGTGTCCAACCGTAATGTCGGACATGCCTCGTAAAAGCCAACTGAATCCTGTTCCACAAACTGCACGCGTAGTCTTCAACGCAGCATCCCACAAAAACCCTCCTCATAGTGGGGTATATGTCTCTAAACCAATGGTAGCCTATTGAAGAGGCTTACATTATTCTTGACTGTCCCTATTAGTCAATAATGATTAGAGTTCTAAGCATGATACTGACTTCGGCCAAACACGTTACGGTATACGTGAGAGGTTTACCTATACAGATAGACCGGAGCGTGTATGCCACAAAACGGGGCAGGTACCCGGACCTGTATAGGTAACCGGAGAAGAATGAAAAATCAATTCTTTCTACGTGCGCCAGACTACAGACCGGAGCGTATGTGGGGGTATTGCGGTAGACCTGTACAGGTTTCAGTCTCAGTTATAGTTTTGTAGAAGAGATTTCGCATAGAGTGCAGTGCCGTGACAGTTTTACTTCTTTGTTTTGCATCAAAGTACAAACGTACGCCATGTCAAATTGTATACTTGATAAATTTTTAGAAGAATTTGTTGAAAAGTGTAAATCAGAACCTTCTCTGTGGCGTGTTAAGAGCAACAAATGCCATTGTCGCAAAAAAACTACAAGAGTGTGTATTATAACCAGCAGTGATTAAAATAATAAATAATCTAAGAAGCTATGTCAAGTGAAAAGAAATGAAGTGCATTGAAGTCTATAGTGCCGAGAGATGCAATTAGAACGATATAAGCATGAGGCGATATAAACTTATAAGTAGGATCTCCTGTTGCAAGGCAAGAAACCTTCAAGTTGCTGCAAATCTTTCGTTTGGAGAAACACCACTTCTCATTATTGTATCGTTTGTCTGAATTAATGCAGTAACCATTGAAAGCAATTTTAGATATATCTATTCATCCATTAGAAAGTAATTACGATGATATTTATTTTCTGTCCTCAATTCGTTCAACAAATTGATATAAGTGAATTGTTTTCTTTTTGATAACCATTTTTACGACATTTTTCACGTTTTTTCTTTGCTGTTTACATTTCAAGGCTATTACCGTAGAAAATCTGCCACCACCAAGGCATCATCTTGTGACGATTCCACCACCACAGCGCTGGTTGGCTGACCAGGAAATTTCAAATAAATAACTACGTTTGATTTTGTTTGTACTTATTTTGTTAAAAGTAAATGGAACTGCCTTTCGAAGTAAAAGTTAATTGCCTATTGTGGAAGTAACTGGACATAAATACGAAGTGCAGAAATAAAAAAAATTATAATGCGAGGTGGTTACAGTGCGCTGTTCGTTTAATTTACATGTTTTTTTTATTATTATGATTTAGGACGGCTAGACGCAGAAATTTTATTGAAACAAGAAGAGCATTCGACGATTACGATCTTTTTTTTCACAAAATATAAGAAACAGAGAAGTTTATTAAAAACTTAGACAAAGTTTACATGAAACGAAGGTAATCGTAAAATATACCAATCACATAAATAATGCTTATTTGGTGTCTTTTTTTTTTAATTATACTTTACTTCGAAATTTCTTCATAACAATAAAGACATATGCAGGTATTTAAAAATATCATAGCCGAATTCTCCGAGAACCTAATCAGGGAAAGTTCACTCATATAACGAAAAATATCAGTAAAAAAGCGTAATTAATTGTTATTCGTTTATCCGTAGAAACGCTCCCAAAACAAATGACTATTACCGCCATAAGTGATACCTGTCTTTTTAGTCGGGCGTTTAATCTAGTAAGGTTATAATACTGATGGATAATATTACCATTCATTCTGGTCCATGGGTCATTTCAACCTAATCACAACCTCTGCTAATACAGCACGTGTACCGCATGCAGCAGAGCACATTCACGATTGCGATGGCTGCTACACATTCGCTAATACCGCACATAACCCGACGGTTAACATTGTATTAATTCGCTCTTAGCTGCTTTGTCGATTTCACGACACTTTTTCATGAACAGTAATGCCTATTTTCAGCCAGAAAGAATAGTTTTTCTTCTGACCGCGGTTTGACAACATCCAACCTCTTTAAAGAGGATTTGAGATTTAAGAACACGGAATCCTATTGTTTAGTCTGATGGAAAGTGACCAAATTTTATAGAATAATCGTATTGAGTGTAATTTGCGCCAAAAATTAGAAATAAGAATGAACTTTTAATAGCGGACGTTTTGTTTAAATTGCAATATATATTTCTTATTATTTTATCTTGACACAAGAATCGCCCTATCGTCACTTAGCTAATAAAAACGTGGTTGTTTCCTTTCTTACGATACTTTAATGAGAGTAACGATGAAGTGAGCGGTATTATTACCTAAGCAAGAGTTTACTAGTTTGAAATTCCAAGTAAAGTAAACCGATATATTCACGGACCGACTTGTAGGACCTCAGCATAGAACTATCGTAGGATGATCTTACCCATTCACACTACTAGAAGGGTCCAAGCAGTCCTTTCCACTGGTACTTTCTAGCGGCGCACCAGTGATCTTATCGCACACTTGTATAGTGTCTCCTCCAATCAAGATCCAACGCCATAACTTGTTGGACGGCAGAGACCCGCGTTGGTTCCCTGCGAGTCCAACAACATCCAACACATCCTACATCTAGTCCTGCCACCCCTAGTCCTGCTCCAACAAGAGTCATACATCCATAAATCGAATCATCGCAGGTCCTACTAGTTGGACTGTGAATGGGCCGCTAGAGCACGCTTCAATTAATCGAGCCGTAGACTCCGCAAAGTTCATATGACAAAGATATTGTAGACGCATGCGTAATTATATAAACAATTTAATTCACTTGTTAAACCATCCAGCGGTTTTCTCTATTGAAAGATGAGACAGAAAAAAATATGACAATTTTTGATGGATATAGAATTTGTGATAAAAATATACTTATTTCAATTGTGTAGTTTATTTTGATAAAATTTAAATAATTTTTGATGAAATCTAAATAATTGTAAATTTATTTTTCCACTTCCGCAAAAAAAAAACGCATCTGTGAATGTGAAGCACTGAACATCCACATCTCCATCCACTTCCGCATTCGCTAAGATGACCTCCGTTAAAATTCTAATTCACACGCATGCATCGTCGTATATGTAAATAGAATGCAAAGTCCCCAATAAAAAAAAAACGGAGTGTAACAAACTCATGTTACAATACTTGGTAAACCGAGAACACTTGCTGAGTGGAGGCTTTGAGTGTACTCACCGCGACCGCCGCCGTCGTCATGGTAGCCAGCAAGTGTTTGGCCCGCGGGGCTGCACGGCTCTATATAGTCCACGAGGCGCCTCATCGGCACGCAGGGGACACAGCCAACTCTGCTTTCGCCCTCTCTTCACCCACCGCACTGCAGTCTCACTTTTGTCCACAACGCACATGAAATGTTGGTACAAAGCAATTCGCGTGATTTGAACGACACACCACGAAAACATAGACGGTCTCCTTACCACACGCGCTGTTACACGAAACTTACAGGACGGAGACGAAGTTTTCGATTTCGCTTGGAGTTAAAATAACGAAAGCAATGGGATTTGATTCCAAATAATCAAGTTTTTTCAATGCAAGGCTATATTATTAATCGTTAGTGAGAGCATTACAGGCACCTAGCGCGGTGGGACAGCTGTGACGCTCCGACCTCGCATTTCGGAGGATGCGGGTTCGAATCGATGCTGCAAACAATAAAAAATATTTTATAGCAAATCTACATCTAGAAAATGTCAAAAATATGCTCAAGTTTTTGGAAAACGCTGAAAAAAATGCCAACAAAATTAATGGTCACATTAATATGCGTACCAGAAAAATCTATACACAAAATAAAGTGTGCCTTTAAAATAGGTGTACCATAAACATTACTAGCATTTAACACTTCTGTCAAAAAATAATTATATCAATAAACAATTCTACAGAATTTTATTTCTATCTAGTAACATCTCTACCAATGATGAACTCTACAGCATGACAACTCTACTATAAACATCTCTACCAAGCGCAATATCTACCATAAATATGTCTACCACTTTCACTCTCTACCAATCACAATCCTACCATGTCAATCAAATCGCAAACTTACCAAAACAAATCTTAACTGGAATAAATCTATCAAACATCTTTACCAAAAACATAATACCTTAAAGTAATTTTACTGTTTTCTAACACTAGGGGAGCGTGCATAAACCACGTAGCTCCATTTTGGCCTCCTGTGAACCCCCCTGCCCCCCCCCCCCCCCCCACATAGCCCTACGTGGCTTTTGCCTCTAAACCCACTCACCCCTCCCCTCACGTAGCACGTAGCAAGTAGCTGTTTTCTCTTTTTGTACTGTTTTCTCTTGTCAGAATATTGTAAATTACATAAGGAGATAATTTTTTTTTTTTTTTTTTTAATTTAATTTAATTGCAATGGAGCACAGGCTCCGGTGGCAATTTCCCTACACAGCTATCTTCCCCCTATCCTGCACCCACTACATTTGCCCTCTACAAATTTTTTCTTTAAATTCCTTCAAAGTTTTCGGTAAATTATTCATCGTTTCTCTTGGTAACTCATTCCAATCCCTGACACCCTTACCTAAAAAAGAGAATCTTCCTACACCCTTGTGCCTGAAATCGAGTGCCAGCTTGTGGTCATGGTCATCTTTTCCCTTCCATGCACTACTTTTCATACCTACTGCAATATCTTTCCATGCCTCATCACCAGTATATGCCCTGTACACTCCCATGACCCTCCTCATCCTCCTCCTGTCTTGCAATGAATCCCATTCCAGCTCCTTTATCATATCCGTCACTGATTGCATTCTGCGATAATTTCCAGAAACAAATCTAGCAGCCCTTCTTTGCACCCTCTCCAACTCCTGTATTTGATACGTAAAATGAGGGTCCCATACTACACTACCATATTCGAGCAATGGTCTGACCAAAGTTTTGTAACCCAATTCCTTGACTTCTCTCGTACATCCCCTCATAACTCTCTCCAACAAGTGCAGAACTCTGAAACCTTTTCCTACCACCTGTCCTATGTGTCCTGCCCAGTTAAGTTTGTTATCAAAAGTAATTCCAAGATATTTGCATTTCAAGTCTTCAGCAAGCAATTCTTTCCCCACCTTATATTCATAATTAACCTTTTGTTTTTTATTTGTGTATCTAATAAGCTGACTCTTCTTTGCATTTATCTTCATTCCATGTTTACTAACCCAATTAGATATCCTGTCCAGATCACCCTGCAACTGTTTACAATCCTCTATCGTTTTGATTCTTTTATACAGCATTATGTCATCTGCAAACAATCTAATTTCAGATAGTAAACAGGCAACACAATTATTCATTAGAATAATGAATAGCAATGGTCCCAATACGCTACCCTGTGGCACACCCATTTTTACTTCCACTTCTTTTGATACTACATTTCCTACCCTAACTTTCTGTTTTCTACCTTTTAAAAATTCTTCTACCCAGCAAATCACTTTCTTATCCACTCCAATGGTTTTTACCTTATTTACTACCATTTTATGGCTTACTCTGTCAAACGCCTTAGACAGATCTAGTGCTACACTATCAATTTGGCCTCCCTTGTCCATTTCATCTGAAATATCTTGCATATATCCCACCAACTGAGATTCGCATGAATATCCTTGCCTGAAACCATGTTGCCTGCTTGAAAACCAATTACGTTCCTCACATATATTTCTGATGTGGTTGCATATCAATCTTTCCATTAATTTACCTACCACTGATGTCAAACTGATTGGCCTGTAATTCTCAACTCTATTTCTCACCCCTCCCTTATGTACCGGTACTACTATTGCACTTTTCCAGTCCTGTGGTAAGCAGCAAGTGTCTAGACTCAATTTAAATAATATTTCAAGATAAGGTACAATGTCACATCCGGCTATCTTTAAGATATCTGTAGTAATATTATCTTCACCAGCCCCTTTATGTTTTTTCAGCTTTCTTATTTCCTTCATGATTTCCTCAGGATGGATATCAAATTTTTTACTATCGTCATTTCTAATTGTGTTGTTAAGCTCGTTCTCCAAATTAGACCCTCCTGTTTCTGATTCATTTTCCCTAATGCTTTCTCTGAACCAGTTACTTAAAATCTCTGCCTTTTTCAAATCGTCAGTAATTTCTTCTCCATCCTTATCTATAAGTGTCTCTACATCCTCCCTTCCCCTCAGTTTCCTGATATAGCCATAGAAATTTCTAGATGCATCAGTCAATGGTCCCCCTGCACTGACAATACTCTTCATAAACCCATCTTTGGCCATTTTCTTTGCTGTTATTAAGTCCTTGTTTAGTTGTTTTAAATATTCCCTACTACCCTGCTGTCTCTTAACTCTGTTATGTTCTTTTCTTACCAACCTCTTTAACCTCCTCACTTCCCTATTATAGTACATAGGATCTCTACTTCTCTTTATTTTTAATTAACTGAGGTAAATAAATATTCACATGCTTTTGTGTGTTCTGTTTCTCATTTTAAGTGTGAAAGATGTTATGGAAGGAAAGCTACGTGGTTTGGCTCGGAACCCCCCCCCCCCTTCCCACGTAGCCTAGCGTAGCCTTTCAGCCAACCCCTCCCCCCCCCCTGGACGGGCCACGTAGTTTGTGCACGCTCCCTAGTGAAAAACAACTCTACCAGAATTTAATCCCGCCAGAAAGACTAAACTTGTCTATTTATCATGCAATGTAAAGAGCAGGAAATATTAATTAGCTTACGTCGGTAAGGCATATGTTGTGATTTGTAAATTTTATCTCGAAAATTATCTGCAACAAAACTTAAATATATATATTATTTCAAAAAAATAAACAATACATTTTTAGTGTTTTATAACAACTGAGTTTATAAATTTGTTAAAAAAATTCTTTGTTAAATCTCTGTATAGAGATTCTTGCTTTACACTTGTAAAAAATATGAAAACAATGGCGGGATGGTGACTTCAAAAGACCATGACCTACTTCCTTCCCGTTGCTCTCCCTGCCTCTAATTACCACGACGCCGAGAAGGTGTAAAAAACAAATTAAAAGATTTTTTTTTCATTTGAACACATATTTATCTTACATCTGTACCAACATTAAACTGCACTCAATATATCTTTATAAAGAATGCTACAACTCTTATCAGCTGCAGCCGTTTCAGGAATAACTATATCCGCCTTTCAGACAACTTAAAATCCCAACAGCTCGAAATTACTTACTTTGACGGCTCATATATCACCCTAACAATTTTTCTCTTCCAACATTACACACAAGAGCAGACGGTGAGCAAAGATAGATGATGAAATCAGCCGGGTTTTTTTTATGGCGCAGTGGAGTAATTTCGGGAAACAAATGAAATCGTAATTTGGATAAGAGACGCCAGTACCAAACCCGCGTTCTCCCGAATACGAGACGTTGTCAAAAGTCAGCGAGGATTCTTGTCCACCAAGTTCTTTCAGGAGATATCTCTTATTAATTACCAAGCGTGATGGGTGAGAGGTAACGCTCTGGCCTCGCATTCGGGAAGACGCGGGTTCCAATCCCTATCCGGGCATCCAGATTTGGGTTCCGGATAATTTCCCGAAATAATTCCAGACGAATGCAGGGGTGGTTCTTTCAAAAGGCCATTGCCGAATTCCTTCCCATTCCTTGTCCCCAGTCGTTTCCCGCCTCTAATGACCTCTACGTTGAGGAGGCGTAAAGCCAGAAACAAAAAAAAAAAAAAACAAAAAAGCATTAATTCAAAAGCCTCTCAAAGTGTGTACGCTTTCCGTTTTCTTGCGATGGCTGTGAGTGTCCAAAGATACTATTGCCAACTTATTAGTACCCATAAGATTTTAAACACAGTACTGCGTTATGAAAGCTTTGAATATACAGATCTAAATGATAAAAGGCGACATTAAAATATTCATTACATAAAATCAATAAAATAATTCATCAAAAACGTTGAAAGGATTTAAAGTTGAAATTTGTAGAGGGCAAAAGCAGGCGGGTACAGGAAATGAGGAAAATGGTTGTGTGGGGAATTTGCGCGTTTATCGCAATAAATTAAATTAAATAAATGATTGCTTGGGAGCGATCATGTAACAAAGTGTTGGTAACTGCTGATAATATTGTTCTGGTAGTCCCATGTGGCTAATCAATGAAAAGAGACCATTTTCACTGATGCGTGACTAAAGCAAACAAAACACAGTAAATTAATAGGGGTCAATAACTGAAAGTATCTTAATGAATTGCTTGGTGTCACTATTTACGGCGTGAACAGAAAACAACCAGACCTTGACTCTGGGAAGCCGGGGTAAGGCTGTGTTAATGAATGAGGACAACGGCCTAGCCAATCGAAGCCATACGACCCTCCGATGTAATCGATGCACTCGAATGCTTTGTTTGTTTCAGCAATGTTGTCAATTTAGGTTCATGGGGGTAAGTTCAAGAAATGTAGCTGCTCGCAGAGGAATATTCTCTTTTGCGTTATTTGTGAGATGTGTAGAAAACTGGTATTTCAGTCTAATACCAAGGTAATTGTGTCTTTCGAAAGATCAGGGTCGATTTCAGCCACTTCCAGAATGGAGACTTTCCCGGCGTTTGCTTGCAATGAAGTCTTCACAGGTGTACCGCCGTATTGTGTTATGAAAATTCGACGACTAGTGTCGCCGTCTTCTTCAGGAAGGAAAACATCTGTAGTAGTCTGTTGAGCAACAGGTAATCTATAGATGTTTTCGCACCAGAAGAAGACGGCGAAGCTAGTCGTCGACATACAGCGTTTTCATAACACAATACGCCAGCCTCGGTAGCGTAGGGGCTAGAGTGCTGGCTCCACGTGCCGAAGGTCGCCGGTTCGAATCCGGCCGCGGGCATGGATGTTAAGTGTTGTGTGGTCTGTGTGTGTGTCCTGTCCGTTCTGTGGCGTCCGCACTTTGAAGATTATATAAACACTGGATTTAACTGATTCACTGGAAGCTTTAATATAACACATTGAGCTGGCTGTATGGCCTCAGCTGTCAAAAGCCATTATATATATATAAAAAAAACACAATACGGCGGTGAACCCGTGAAGACTTCATTGTAATTCTGCAGTATTTAAAACAAAACAAAAATGTAATACCAGCAGCCACAAAACCGGCACTAGGTTGTGGCAGCCACGTAGTACTTGCCCCCTTAACGTCGCCGATATCCAAGGATCAGATATGTGCAGTGCAGCTCTGAAGAGGAAGATTACTCATACAAGTGTTATAAGGAAATGGTCTTAACAAAATATTATTGCTAGCTCGCTCTAAATTCACACGTAACAAAGTAAGGAAAATTTATTCTTATTCTTCCCACATTGCTGGATGAACGGTGGCGTTCGAACCTTAGATTCTGGAGTACCAGATTTGCATCTCTGATCAGGAAATTCGTACTTCGATTTTTCATAATTTTTCAAAGTAGATTCGGCCATATACCAGTTTGGTTCGTACATTAAAAAACAAAAGCTTAATTTTTTTTCTTATGTTCTTACGCCTGATTGACGTCGAGGTCATTAGAGACGAGTAAGCACTGGAGGCAAGGAACGGGAAGGAATTCGGTCACGGCCTTTTGAAGCAAGCATCCTGGCAATCGCCTGGAGTGATTTGGGGAAACCATGGAAAACGCAAATCTGGATGGCCGGACGGGGATTCGAACCCGCGTCCTCCCGAATCTGGCACCGGATTGTTAGGGGACATCCATAAATTACGTGCGGTGTTTTTTCCGTATTTCTGGACTCCCCCCCCCTCTGGTGAGATTTCGTGTGATCTGGCCGCCCCCCCCCCCCCCCAGTAATCGCCCTTGAAACTTTTCGAGACCTTTTGTTCTTTTAGGTCACAACCCCATTTTTATACGAAACACCCCCTAAAATCGACTACCGCGCAATTTGCAGACCTTTTTTTTTAGCTCTACAGTACAAACAATTTTTCGCAAAACCTCACGTGAGATTTCCGTAGACCCCCCCCCCCCCTTGGTGAGATTTCGCTGGCGGCCCCCCCCCCCCCCTTATTTCATCTCACGTAATTTATCAGTACCATGATAGCGTAGCTATTTATTTAAGTTCACTGAATAAGGCCACTGCAATTGTTTTTAATGATTTATTATAGGACGCGTTTAGTTTCTTATCGATGTATCATTCACAGCGGTATTAGTCGGTTTGGTGGGTCGTGATCTCTTTTTATTCACAATACATATTGCACGAACTGTTTACTGGTATCTGTGAAGCGTAGTTTCTTCCCCTTGAGAGTACGACTGTTTCTTGTCGTTTACGAGTGTCAGCCGCAGCAGAATTCGTCTGCTGGAGCGGCCTTCACCTTGGCTCGCCCGGGGAGCGCCGTCGATTGTCCTGGTTGGCTGTTCGCCCTCCCGCTGTCGTGATCAGCATTCAGACGGCCGCTGAATACAGAAAGTGCATCAACTTTCGCGACAGCTCCTGCCAGAATCTCCCACGCACCAACTCTAACGATAGGTCGAGTACGGAGACCAAGTGATGCTTTATTACTGAACTAGCTTCAAAGACCGTCAAAAATGACAGACCGAACGCAGTTCCAGCAATTCATTTCTACGAGTTACGTGAAAATATGGCATAAACATCAACATCAACTATAAATGTCTTGTAAGCTCGTCAAGTAACGGGTCAACGTGGTTTTCTGCGAGTTCATTTCTTCGCAGTTGCTTAGCGAAATACAATAAATAACTCCCATCACCTCGATTTTGCAGTACCATCTCTGGCGTGATGAAGGCCAAGCGCGTTATGGACACGATGGCACGGTGACCAAAGTAGCATGTTATACTGAAGTGTTTCCTATTGGAGGAAGGCCATTAATTGCTACTATGAATTTAAAGCTCAAGTCGACACCAAAGATTCTTTGGACTGTTCCCTATTATGAATGAAGTGACATCGAGACCCTAAACATATTATAATTAAACCTACTGTAATTTTGAATCACTTTAAGATCACAATTTCTAATCAAGTCAGTTACATATTGTTAGACTGGATGCGATTAAGTGAAAACATAACTTTCGTCAGACTGTTGGTTGAATATGATGGTGTAGTTGGGGACCCACAGTTTGGGTATCATAATTATATAGGAGTTGGAGAGTGTGCAAAAAAGAGCAGTTAGATTTGTTGGTGAAAATTATTGCAGGATCCAGTCTGTAACTGATATGATAAAGGAGCTGGATTGGGAGTCATTGGAGGAAAGGAGGAGGGTGAAGAGAGTTCCGGGTATGTACATGGCATATGTTGGTGATGGGGATTGGAGGGATATTGGTTAAAGAATTAGGAATAGTGCATGGAAGTGGATAGGCGACCATGACCACATGCTGCCGCTCGATTTCATACAAAAGGGAGTGAAAAAATTTTCTTTTGTTATTAAGGGTGTCAGGGATTGGAATAAACTACATTAATTTTCCAAAACGATTAAGTAATTTAAAATTAAAACTTATAAATCGGAAAAGTAAATGCGGGAGGAATTTGACACAACCATTATAAAAGAAAACTTAAAAAAAGAGAGTAATTATATGACACGGGGAATTGGCACCGTAGTTTTAGCTCAATCGGAATTAAAATTAATAACAATAATAAGGCGAACAATCTGATTCTTATCAAATTAAAGTTTTCTTTTACAATAACAAGCAATGATTGGTTATCTTTAAAAAGAATTTACAGTACAATACAATCATAAAGTTTGTCAGGAGAGCAAGACTTAAAAACAGGGCGTTTACTAGGGCGAACGATGATGCAAAAGTTCCTGTTTCCGGAATTATTATCGTTGTTTTGTAGTCTTGTTGTCCAGGTGGGATCAATTAATGAACCGATCGCTAAAGCAAATAATCAGTGCTTGGATGAACTTACGAGACAGCTACCTGATGACACAAAAATGAGTATTTCTTTATTAAACAATTGGGACACTTTGTTTCTGTCTGTTCGTTTATTGTAATTCTTCTTCTCTATCTTGGGACCAAAAGGTAAAAGTTTTAACGGAACAGTTCTTAGCATACGTGAAATAACAACATGTTGTGTACGTATGGCTTTACGAAGACATAATTAGGCCCGAGAAAGAGTTTTGCAGTAAGAATAAAAAGAAACCGATCTTGGAGGGTGAGCGATAATGCTCTGACCTCGCATGCGGGAGGACACAGGTTCGAATCCCTCTACGTACCTGTTCATTACTCTAAATTAACAGAAAACAGCATCAGATAAAACTAAAAGAGCTATGAATTTGGTTGATCTAAATTCGATCTTCTGCAAGAACAGGAATAAATAACCACTCAGCAATAATAGGAAGCTATTTTTTTTGACACGGTAAAATTATATTTTATTTGAACAACTAGCACACATATAATTTTGAAATGTGAACTTTATATTACATTTATATATAACAGAAATTGTGCAGTGGCTCAGTGCTTAAAGCGTCTGACTGGAGATTCGAGGTTACGCGGTTCGAATCCCTTACTTACTTCACCTCTGCCTGCCGTGTAGTGTGATGTACGCTACAACGCTTCCGTGGTTCAGATTCCATGTTAAACTGTAGGTCCCCCTCTAGGGTTAATGACACTAGGTGTAACCCGAATGTGTACACATCCCACGAAAATTCGAGCCACAAGAAAAATTAACGTGAAATCAGTTGGCCCAAACAAACATACAGATAATATATATATATATATATATATATATATATATATATATATATATATATGTGTGTGTGTGTGTGTGTGTGTGTGTGTGTGTGTGTGTGTGTGTGTATGTGTGTGTGCAAGGAATGAGCTGATGAAAATCTATGAAAAACCAAAACCGTTCGCAACAGATATTCCTATTTTTTTTTTTAATGAATCAAAGGACAATGAAGACGGCACCTACACCTGATTAACACCATGATGAATTCAGAAATTCAGAATTTCTTAAAACAAATTTTCTTCCACAACTCATGCCCAAGCGCGGATATGATAGACGTAAAGTACAGACAAAAAATTAAGATTATAATGACCCAACGAAGAAAAAAGATTTAAAAATGGAATGTTTAAGAAATTTCCGACAGAAATTTGTTTCTGTTCTAGAGGCAGGAGTAATGTAATTCAAAATTATTGAAATGTATTTATTATTATTATTATTATTTACTTTCCGTCTTATCGACGTCGAGTTTATTAGAGGCAGGAAAGGACTGGGGGCAAAGAACAGGAAGGGATTTGACCATCGTCTTTTGAAATAACCATCCCGCCAATTGCGTTAAGTCATTTGGGAAAACCATGGAATACCCAGTCTGGATGGCCGGCGGGGATTCGAACTAGAGTCCTTTAGGAATGCGAGGCAAGAACTTTGCCGCTCAACCACCACTCTCGGTATTAATCAACCACTGGATCAATGAGCGTGAGGTAAGAAGTAGTTAAAAAATCTTGGTCTACGAAGAAAGTATTTAAATTTTTGTATTATACTATAAAGCACTGAAATTTTTAAAATGAACAAAGAAGATGATAGTATCAACATTTTATAAACAGAAACACTAATGCCACATAATCACGAAGACGATAACCGTGAGATAGCTGTACGCAGTAGTAACAGTAAATACAACTGTACTATTATAGTACACCAGTATATTACGGTCAACATGGAATACGTCAATTTGACTAAAATAATATATAAGGATGTAAGATGAAGCGATATAGAAAATGGTAAAAAAAAAATAAAAAAAAATGAAGAAGTCTTGACAAGAAGAGTCGCATGCGAAAACTGGTAGTCTATAAATCATATACAGAGAAGCTACATATGATTTTTATTTTTTTAAACAATACGTTTCCCATCGTCTGATGAATAGTTACTTGAAATTTGTAGAGATTGCCTTGGGCTTGCGGGACTTAAAATGCATAATAATAAATGAAAAGTACAATTCACGTGAAATCATATTTTTATTTCCGAAAACTAAAGTTAAAATTGAATAGCTACTGTTTAATTAGTAACTTTAAAATTTACCTTATAAGATTTTTTAAATGTTTCTCCTATAATTCAATGTGATAGATATCTCTATGAGATTCTCTTTATCCGAAACAGGCATGACCATACTATGTGCGTTGTTATCTACCGTCCTTGGTTTGCTTCTTCAAAAAGAACTGCACAAGACAACAAGTATCTGATTCTCTCTCACCAGTGAAATATCATGCGAATGTCAGTTCAATGGCCCTGGAAGACACCATTCGTCGGAAGAATAATAACTAGCTGCCTGCATGCTCGCTTTCACAAACACACTCAACGTCGCATCTGTATTTCAATACTTTCAAAGCCTTCTCAGTGTTCTAAATTTACCTGTTTCCCTATGATAAAATAAACTAATTTAACTTCAAATGCTATTTACTAACCGCGTGTGGTGGGTGAGTGGTTAACGCTCTGGTCTCGCATTCGGGAGGACGTGTGTTCGAATCCCCGACGGGGTTCAGGTTTGGTTTTTTCACGGTTTCCCCAAATCATTCCAGGCGAATGTAAAGCCATGGCCGAATTCCTTCCCGTTCCTTGCTCCCTATTCTTTCCCGGCTCTAATGGCCTCGACGTCGACGAGACATAAAAAAAAAAATACCAACCACGCGCTCATCGAATCTTCTACGGGAACAACTTCTATTGCTGTATTGTTACTTTAAGTGTTAATAAGTTTTTGAATTTCGATTGCAGCTAGTTATTATTTTCCCTTCACACGAAAGGTTGTATTTACAGACTCGTATCATATCTTTCCAACTGGACTATTATAACTGTGTGCTGGTGGGAAATGCCTGGAGATGGTACATTGTTACTTTTCATTCAAATGATATCAACCTGCAATCACCATTTCCAGTAAGTGAAAGATTTTGAAACGACGTCCTTCTACCTGCTCAATGTTACCCAACCGATTGGGTTTACTATGAGACATTTTGAACAAATATTTACATTTAAGATCATTAACGGTCAATTCCTCTTCCAACCTAAAATCATAGAAAGCCTTCAATTTCTACAGAATCAATGTTATCCAAATAGCCGTGTGCATATCGAAATTGTATTGAATTTATTTATTTTATAATTCTATTCAGTAAAAAATGTAATTAATGTTGCTTAACCGGTAGGCGGTTACCATAGCCGAAGGCGTGTTTTATCCTTCCATGCGAAATAACTTGGGAAAATGAACTGGGTTGGTTTTCCGGTGCCTTCCACAGTTTGACGGTGTTCTTAAGTTTTGTAGTAAGTATAGATGACTGTGATTATTTATGATAGGTACAGAGTGTTGTTCACTAGGCGGACGCCAGGCTTAACGTGCCCCTCAGACAGACGAATCACTATCGACAGTGTAGTGTGCCCTCACTAGGGATGATCGATATTCATCGATGGTGAATAAACATCGATGTTTAGCTCAAAAACATCGATGTTTTGACATCGATGTTTTGACTTCGATAACATCGACACATCGATGTTATGAGAATAAAATATCGAAACGTCAGTATATTCTTTAGGGGCATCTAGCTAGATGACTATCAAGTTAAACTATTTTTCACTAGATTACACTGATCAACGTAACCGGAGTAGGCCATACGAGTAGTTACATCTTTGCATTTTCTAAGGGATTAAAAAAAAAAAAATACTGTCAACTTCAACGCTCGCGTCATTCTTGTAAGTGCGTGTGTATTGTGAGTGAACTTGTGTAGCGAAGCGAATTTAATTTGCTATTGATATTGTTAATAACGAAATAACAGGTATAGTAAATCTTTATTCTGTATTGTATTATTATTTCTTTGACCAGTAGCTTTTGCGCTAATATAACCCAACAGTGTAGGTACCATGAGTTTGTTCACTGTATTATTTCCTACTTTTTAGGTTATTTTGTGTAAAAAGTGGATAAATTTCCCGATATTAAATATTTCCTGGTTGCTGCTTTTGTTTTGCATTGAAGGAGTGTTAAGGATTCTTTTTTCGGTGTCGGTTGGCTTTGCATGCGGGTGAGTGAATTACTAAATGCTTAACGCTTTTTGTATTGCATGGTGGGCCAGTGACGGAGGGATTACGTAGGGTTAGGAATGAGCGATATTAATAGATATTGGCGAAATATTGTATTGTATTTTCAATAACAATAAACACATTTAATAAATAGAATAGACAGTTTTACTTCTTACCGAAAACATCGATGTTTTAGACATATAGATGTTTCTCTATCGACGTTTATCGCACATCGATACTTTTGAATCGATGTTAACATCGATGTCAACATCGATGTTTTTCTAATATCGATCATCCCTAGCCCTCACTCCATACACACTGCGGAGAGGTTTAACCCAGGACTTTTCTGGTGATTGTGGATTGTGCATCACCACCTCTGCTACCCTGCCGACCAATTCCACCACCAGGACTGGAACCATCAACAGCAGACGGTACTTACGAAGACGAGTGATGCAGGAAGAGACAGAAATAGGAAGTACACACAGTATACGACGTATCCGGCCGAAGACGAGCGATAAAGCGAGAGGAAGAAACGGTCTAGTAATTACGCTATTACTACTAGTATATAGTAATAATATGCGTTTAGCAGCCATTTAGTAGCTAATACTAAAGAGAGACAGGAATGTCAGAAAGTTTCTGCCGCAAAAACAATCATTAAATTAAATTAAATTAAATCAATCATGTTCCAGCTTTTACAACAGTGAACAACTTCTAATAAACGAATACAAAGAACTCAAAAGATGTTGTATGAATGACATTGTTAGATTAAAGCTAATTTTAAGAAAAAGAACAAGGTGAAAGCAGTGACATTTAAGATGGGGTAAATAAGATGCATTCGTATCCTGATATGCCGTCATTACGTCGTGTTACCACCGGACACCATCACCGTGCCGCAACCAACTCGGCAAAACTGGCCGGTCTATACCAGTTACGCTATACATAAGCTACTTAGTGTTTCAGGGCATTTAGAGAAAAGGATATAGGGTGAAATAATCCGCTTATTTCAAGTAACTACGTTGAAACACAAGACATTCAAATTAACGTATCTCGCCTTATCAGGTGTTAGCAGATACGAAAACAAAGTACTTTGCAGTCAACAGGAAAAATGCCTAAAGGTGCAGACAGATCCGGCATATCCTGGCGTCGTAATGAACGGAATGTTCCGCTGTATACGTTCTTCTGAAATATTGCATTGTAACTACGTTTTTAAAAACACTTGACAATATTAATCACAGCTTCAGTGTATTTAACGATTCATTAATGGTGTTTGGCTGCTGACCAAACTGACTATTACACACCTATACAGCAGGAAGTTGCAGAACCAACATAAACAGAATTTTTTTTGTTCTTTTCACCATGATAACAATTTATTCTGATAGAACTTTATGTCCTGAATTTTTTTAGGTATTGCCTATGTGATAGTGAACGGCAATCTGTGATATATTTTCTCGAATTAGATGATGTTAAGTCTTATTTTACAGTAACATCTTTGGCTACAATTAGTCCGGTATGATATGCCGCGCGCGTTACGTCAGCGTTACGGACAAGATGACGCTTTGATTCAGCGACCAAAGTACTCATCTATATAGAGAGATTAGTTACGAACCTTGGGAATACTGGTCTATAACTCACCGATAAAACGCAAACGTAATGTTGAACACATAATTTTATAACACTCTACGTTTTCATCTGAATCTTCAGAAGTAATATGCATGCAATCTTCTCATAAACATTCACCAGATGATTTTGAGATGTCCCATTCTGTAGATCTCATTGTTTATCAGTATCAAGAAATGTTGTTGTTAGATTCAGTAGTTTTATTGCCATAATGTATTTAATTTACATAAGTTCGTTTGATTTGATTTGAATGCGGTTCTCGACCGACAAGGTTATCATAAGGAATGTTTAATATTATTACTTGTCATAGGAAGGATAATGGTTGTAACCTAGTGGACAGGCTAGGGAGTAATAAAGAATGTACTTTATTGAGGGCTGGTTGACGTTCAAAAGAACAGACTTCCCTTGTGTTACCGAGTGTTTTGGGTCATTGATTTACTGAAGTGATGGAGAGCTTCTCGAATATGGTGCGGGTTTGTTTAAAACAATGGACACAGCGTGACACTGTGAGCGATTCATTGCTGAACCCAATGCGACGCTATACTTTGTATTCGGCGATTCTGTACTATCGCTGATGATCATCATTTCAATATAAGCACATCCAAACATCTAACATGTGCTCATCCGTCACACACTTAGATCCATACGGATGGAAGCTGTCGACGAATGTTTGTTAGCTAATAAAATAATCCTTCCGAAAACCCTTTAAAACCAATGTGCAGCAAGTCACGATATGTCCACACTAAGTTATCATGAACTAAAAAGAAATATATTACTCATTTAATCACATTAGTCAATATTATTCAAGTTACTTAGGTAAACTGATTTTATAGTTTGTATGTAAAACTTCTTAAAAATTTTATACGGAAAATTTTAAAAGAAATGTCCTCAAATTAAAACTTGAATTTTGTTGTTGCAAAATTACCAAATGAAACGAGTTCAAATACAAAATAGGTTGTGGCAATTTTATAGCAATTTCTTCATTAAAAGGGAATCGAAATATATGTGCATTGCAAAAAAATACCAAATTAAATGTCATTAGACACAAAGTAGCTGGTACAACTTTTATAGTTATACGTTCATTATAACTTTGTTAATAATATTTAAGAAACATCTGTTATCCAGATACAAGTGTTCAAAAACATAAAAATGGTCGACATATTGAAAACAGTTCATATACAAGAAAAACATTTTTATAGAACAGAAACTGTCATTTTAAATGCTAGCACCCTAGAACGTTCATTCACCTTGGCAGCTCGAAACAATTTATAACACCCTGAGACTCAACCGCTTTTATGAAATTTTATTTTAAGAATCGTATAGCAAGCTGGAAGTTGATTAATTATAGTTTTTTTAAATATTTTCCTTGTAATTAATTGTGAATTTGTGTAAATGAACACTGTTTAATGGATAGAAACTATGTAAATACTATTTAATATGTTCAAGGGCAGTATCATCCATTAAACATTTATTAAATGTTTGTCATTCTAAGTGTTGATGTAAGCTAAGGTGTTTGGATGACAATTTGTGACAGTTTGGACTTATTTATGTAAATAATTTTGTGTGTAAATACTTGTGAATATCTTTGACTTTCATTTCCGTGTGTTTCGTGATGGTTGTGAATGATTTTGTATTAATTCTAATTCTTTTTGTATGGATTTAATTGTTAAGGTATTGTTAGAATTCGAGAAACGTCGTTCATAACTTTTTGAAAAATTCTGGATGTTTCTAAAGTGTCTATTAAAGCGTGTAGAGATAGGGAGCAGAGAGAGTTGTCGGTCAGTAGTTCTGGATAGGGTGAGAGCTTAATTGCTGGAACATTTGTTTACATTTGTACTTAATATTTTTGGATGAAGTCCGTGTCTTAATAAACAAAATTGAAAGTGATTCTTCGAGTAATTATATAATACAACCAAACACCTAACACATTTACATTACATTCAGCATCAAACATTTCTAAGGTCCGTGGAAGCAACAAGCGGAAATTTTTATATAGCTTGTTGTTGCCGTTTACATTATTCCAAGGCGATAATCTGTCTGGAAGAAAAGTTCAGACACGCTGTCACACAGGCATGTTAAAGCTTAATTTTCGTCTTTCGTCTATGAAGCTGTTTATTGAGTTCATGATCAAGCATCAGCCTACCACCATACGTCATGATCACTGACAAAGATGATTCCTACGATGCTCAAAAAAGACTTTCAGTACTCAGCTAAACGAAAAATGAAACTTTTCTTATCGGCCATGTCCCACATTTGTTGCTTAAATGTTTTTGAATTAAACACCGTTTATTAATAACTTCAATTAACTATTTTCGTACATAGAGTGTACATATGTAAAATTCGTCATTCATACAGATATTTCAATATTTTAGAATGAATTTATCTAATTTATTAATTAATGTTTCTCGGGAAACAATCCGAGTAATATTGTTATTGATGCACAATATTTCGGTGACATAAAACATCGTCGCCATCTTCTGGTGCAGTTGTAAGCCTTGAAGTCTGCCTTGAGCGTGTTGTTTGAAAACTGGCATGGCAACGACAGACGTTGTTATGTTGCCTAGCAGCATCTCAGACGTCATTATACGCCCGCGGAACACAAAAAGCAGAGCGTTGGTGACGAGCAGCTTCAATAATAAGAATCTACGCATCACTTATCTGGAACCCACCATCCCTGTTAACCAAATCAGACGCGAGGCGAATTTCAAATGCTTCTTTAATGACGTTGTCCCAGAAGCCTCTCGCATGTGTCAGCACCTTAGTCGCTTCGAAATCGAAACCACGTCCTTCTGCCAAATTATGTTCCGCCATTGCGGATTTGTCTTTTTGCCCCAGGCGAAAGTGTCGGGCGTGTTCCAAACAACGTTGTTTTACACACCGTATCGTCTGGCCGATGTATTTCTATCCACATTCACACGGGATGCAGTAAACTCCGGGTGTACGAAGAGCAAGGTCATCTTTTGAAGAGCGCAAAATGTTTTTCAATTTTGGTGGTGGTATGAAAATGGTCATAATGCCATTTCTTGCCAGGACCCTTCCGACCCTAGATGTTGTGGCGCCAGAGTACGGCAAGAAGGCTAATTTATCGTGTAGACCATAGGTTCCCAACCTTTTTTGACCTACCGCCCCCTTTTCGAAAAAAAAAAAGTTACTCACCACCCCCCTGTTTAAAAAAAAAAAACAGTACCGTTGTAATCAACGTTGTGTAATCCATAGCGCTTTGATTGGCAATTGAATTGGGCTATATTAAATATTAAAAACAAGGACAGATTTTTAAAAGTACTTTATTAAAGAATATTAACAATATTGGTGCCTTGTACAAAATTTTATTAAAAACATATATTGAATATTATTGTAAAATTATCAGTGAGAGGTATGAGCTTGATGCAATGATACTAATTTTTCTACATTTGGTGCTATATTTGTCAGCAGGAGTCTTAAATCGCCACGTTCCACTACTAACAATCTGTTTCTTTTCTTCGTTAGTAAATTGTTTACTACACTAAATTCCCTTTCGGCTAAATATGACGACGGGAATGCAACAAAAAACTTTTATGTTGCAGCCCACAAAGCCGGATATAATTATCGATTTTGCCTCTGTAGCCAAAATTCTTGATATCCATTTTTTTTTTATTCCAATTTTAATTCTTCATTTGTTGACAGTTCTATCAACTCTTCCTGCTGTTTGTAGATTGGAGAAAGGTTCTAATACCCAATCTGGGATGGTTATGTTAAGAATACCCTGAAATCTATTTTTAAAATCTTCTTTAAGTACTTACAAATGTTAACAAAATACTAAAATATCTTCATCATTTGTGTCCACAGAGGAAATATTTAGAAACTCATAGAATTGTCTTAGACCAACATCCTGTTTGTACAAGGCAAGTTTTGACATGAACGCACAAATAACTGACTTTGCTTTGATCAAATTCAAATTATCTCCTTGCTGATGTAGGTTTGTTTCATTAAATTTACGATATAGATCAGTTAAATGAGCTATATCATTCTTATATTTCAATAAATTTTCTCTTAATGAATCATCCTTGTTTTCAAAAAACGTTATAATGGAGTCCAAAACGTCATAAAAGCTTGTTAGACAGGTACCCTTTGACAGCCAACAAACTTCTGTGTGCCATGGCAAATGATTGAAATCCTCTTCATTTTCAACACAAAGTTTTCCAAATAATCTACTACTGAGAACATTGCTTCTGATCTTGTTAACTGCGGTAATTAGATACTGTAGTGAGCAGTGCAGGCGATCACTTGCAACCAAATGGTGTCTCTGAATTACACAATGCACGGCGACTAAATTTGGTACTGCCTTTTTCAAATATGAAATCAGCCCTCGGTATCGTCCAACCATTGCTGGAGCACCATCAGTAGCAATGGACACGATATTATACAGAGGAATACTTTTTTCTTCGAGGTAGTGTTCCAAAACTTGAAATATAGATTTTCCTTTAGTATCGGTTTTTAATTTTTTTGCGAACAGTAATTCTTGAAAAACTTTTTCACATTTAATGAAGCAAACGTACGCAAGAAGTAATGAATCATTGTTTGGTAAAGTAGATTAATCAAGCTGTAAACAAAATTAGGCAGTCTTCAAAAAATTAGTTAGAGAACTCTCCACGTCATCCAACATTTCGTCGATTCGCCTCTGTACTGTGTTATTGCTAAGTGGGATTCTCTTAATAATATCAGACGCCGGCTTGTGCAGTACAGTATGCAGAACCTCACTCACAGATGGCAGTATCAATTCTTCCCCAATCGTGTGCGGTTTTCCCGATTTAGCAAAGGCCATCTGCGTCTTGTTTGGATGCCACTGAAAACATACCAGCTAAAGATGGACGTCTTGAATATTGTTCTTTGAGCATTTGAAGGTAAGATAAACTTTTATCTTTTCTGTGAGGGTGTATTTTGGTTATATGTTCTAAACGTGAAGGTTTCATAGCTTCATTTGAGAAAACGCACTGGCAAATCAGGCACATTGGTAATGTCTTGTTTGAGGGTGCCTCAATAAAACCATATTCTACATTGTACTGTCTACATTTTTTCTTTGAATGTGACATCTGTGAAAATAAAAATTAATTTTGATATGACCAGCATCACGTTATTCAATTAAATAGATTTACTATTACAATTTAATTAAATAAATTGAAATTTGTGTTCATTATTACATGAATATTTTGTCGCGAACAAATATACTGTAAAAAAAATATATTTATTTAAAATATAAAATGTTTAAATAAAATTTTAGAAGTATTTTTAAATTACGTTACCACGGAAACGATACACAAAATAGTATTAATGAAATAAGAATATTAAAAATTATTAAGCTTTATCGAAAAAATTTAGAAATAAAAGTTATAACTCGTTTATTTACTTTGGTAAATAACTTTTTCTTTAAATTTCTCAGTTGAAAAATCTTCTTAAAATAAATTAGATTAAAGTGACATCATTAATCTACTTCTGGTTGGCAGATCTCTATCAAAAGTGGATAGAATTGAGATATTGAGAAACTTGAATATGTAATTTCATAACAAGCTGTTCGACAGAATTTGCTCAAACTGATAAACAGGCAGGCATAAAGATGGACGGAGAATTAATTCGAGTTAATATAAGTCTAATTCATGGTTATATTAACAATCCATACATTGGCGGGATAACTGACTGTCTTCAGAGGACATCTATGTGTGAGCCAGCGATAGTCAGGACCCTTCGCTCCCCACTAACACACAGTCCTTCGCATTTTCAGCTAAAATGGTAAAGATGATCTAAGTTATTTTATAAAAATATATCATAGATTTTCATATCTATTAAAATTAAAAGGTGCAGTATAATGAATAAAAATTTAGAGAATGAAGCATATCAATACATTTCTTAAGCCATATATCCCGAATGCAGGCTTGGGATTTTTCAAGACAATAATTCAGATTTTGCATAATAAGTGGAAATGATCAAAAGAAACGGAATAGAAACGGTAGATGCATGTGATCCAACTTGATGGTACTTTTGGATTCAGTTGTTTATAAGAGGATGAAGAGAGAACAGTAAACAAAAATTAAAATATCGAAGAAAGGGAGGAATATAAATTAAATAATATAATATTACTATATAAATACTATTGACATAAATAAATTGTTATACCCATAAATTTTACTGTATCATTATCATTAGTGTTTCAAAATACAGTAATATATTGTACTATGCTTTGAGAATCGAAGTTTAACTAAATTTTGTAATGTGGTAACAAAAATATCTCATCCAATTTTATAAAAATCTGTTTGATGCACCTTAAATCTAGCGTAAGAGGCCTGTGACTGAAGTCTTCCATTTTTTACGATAAAGTTTAACTATCCGCACACAGAGCTCATAACTGACCGATGCGCTTCGAACCGCGATCAGGACTTTCGACTTGTTGAAATCCTAAGGGAGTTATCCAACGTACTTCAATACTGACGGTTTCCATCCACACATCCGGAGGGACTGTTCCGTGATGGGATACTGAGTGGCCTTGTCATTGTTTGTGTGTGGGTGACTAAGGGCTGAGCGTGCCAGGGTCTAGGACTGACGGACAAAGTCTGTCCAGGACACTCGATAATCTATCTCTCCAGCATAAGGCGGGTTTTGTCAACACGTTAAAAAGTTATTTTTCCATTTTCAAAGCCGGTGGCCATACTATTAAATAATTTTCCATTATAAAGTCATTTCCGGCACCCTGATTACTTCTGTTCCATTATATATAACGACTGATGGTAAAATGTAAGTACAAAAAAAGGAAGGAAGTGCAGGAAAATACTTTAGAAAAAATTATGAACCTCTTTCTTCCCTATTCCACACATTCAAGTCCTAAGTCGACACACTTTGCACCTATAGTTCACACTCTTTCCATAACCCTAAATTACCATGAGGGCCAGAGAACAACAGTTGACCAACTGACATTGAGAAGAATGTACACAGCAGAGGCCTGGACCAAGTGAAAGAAATTGCAAATCCAAATGCGGTCCCATGCGGGAGAACACAGGCACCACGAGTTGTGAGCTTCTGGGGGTATTTTATCGTCAGAGAAACAACTATACACAATTTCCTCCATAGAAAATTTAAAATTTAAAAAATAAAACATTAAAAAAATCAGATAGTCTAAGGGCATTTTCACACAAACCGGAGCCGGCGCCGGCCTTTTCGCACCGAGTTCAATAAGTTTTTTGCTTTGGCGGGAGAAATACGCATTCATGAACTATTGAAGCAGGTATTAGGAACAAAGATATAATGTACTAAGGACATTTGGAATTACTTGCTGAAACATTTGTTCAATGTTTTTTGTTATTAATTAATCTTATCGGCACATCCTTGCCAATGTTGGCTAGGGGGGCGCCGGCTGGGCATCAACGCCCCCGAAATTTGCCTTTGTTCACAAACGCCCCCTTCGAGCTCTCTAACGCCCACAGGGGGGCGGTACGGCCTACGTTGGGAACCACTGGTGTAGACCATTATAGTGGTTATTAGGCATGCGTTTCATTTCCCGGAATGCCAACTGTATCTGATGTTCATTGTAACCATTCCTTTTGGAGGTATCACGTAGATGTTTTAACTCACTAGGAAGGTTGTCTTTATCACATATTTCCAGCGCTCTGTGGACAAGAGTAGTTAGTACTGTTTTGTGCTGTACCGGATGATGATGACTGTGCGCGTTCACGAACAGGTCCGTGTGCGTTGGCTTCCTATACACCTTGTGTCCTAAAGTTCCATCGGTTTTCTTTATAATCAGAATGTCCGAAAAGGGCAGGCGGCCTTCCTTTTCAACCTCCATCGTGAACTGGATGTTTTTGTTGACACTGTTCAAGTGAAGGAGAAACTTATCTAGGTTGTCTCTACCATGGGGCCAAACAACAAATGTGTCATCAACGTACCGAATGAAGGCATTGGGCTTCATAGGGGCACTTTCCAACGCTTTCTCCTCAAAATATTCCATATAGAAATCAGCTATAACAGGTGACAGGGGACTGCCCATTGCAACTCTCTCGATCTGTTCGTAGTAATGCCGTCATACAAGAAGTATGATGATTGTAATGTGTGGCGGAACAGCTCAACTAACCTGGGCTCGAAGTGCTGTTGTAGTAGAGCCATCGTATCAGCCAGAGGAACCCTGGTGAAGAGGAAAACCACATCGAAGCTCACCATCAAATCCTGTTGACGCAGGAGAAGTTCTTTAACAACATTAATAAACTCTGCCGAGTTTTTCACATGGTGAACACATTTTCCCACAATTGGTGATAACAGCCCGATCAAGTATCGAGCCAGATAATAAGTGGCCGATCCAATCGTACACACTATTGGCCGTAATGGTGTTCCTTGTTTATGGATCTTAGGTAATCCTTAAAGTCTGGGTGGAACAGCTGCACTGGGTTGTAACTGTTTAATAGTGTCTTCTGGTAGCCCCGAACATTTTAGTAGAGCTGTTGTTTTCTTCGCTACCACATTGGTTGGATCTTTCGACACCTTACGGTAAGACGCGTCCACCAAAAGTTCTTCTACTTTCCGTTCATAATCTGCCATCGTAAGAACCACCGAAGCGTTCCCCTTGTCTGCTTGTAGGACGATAATATCTTGGTTGTGACGCAGTGACTAAAGTGCTATGCGCTCAGCAGCTGTGGTGTTAAAGAAGCATTTGAAATTCGCCTCGCGTCATGTTTTGGTTAACAGGGATTGTGGGTTCCAGATAAGTGATGCATGGCTTCCTGTTATTGAGGCTGCTCGTCACCAACGGTCTGCTTTTTGTGTTCCGCGGGCGTATAATGACGTCTGAGATGCTGCTAGTCAACATAACGTCTGTCGTTGCCATGCCAGTTTTCAAACAACACGCTCAAGGCAGACTTCAAGGCTTACAACTGCACCTGGAGATGGCGACGATGATTTATGTCGCCGAAATATTGTGCATCAATAATAATATTACTCGGTTTGTTTCCCGAGAAACATTAATAAATAAACAACGCCGAGAAAAATTGCATTCACTTATAACTTATATAATGTTTTGCCGGTAATACAGATATTACAATAACACTATGTATAGTACATTAATAGTAGTAGAGTGAACCTATACAATATTTGACGGCAATAAAGATATAGATATAACATTTTGCAGTTATACAAATATTACAAAAACAGTATGTAATTTACAGCTACTGACGAGGCCTCTCACCAAAAGGCCGAAACACACCAGATGAAAACATTAATAAAACAGTTGTTAATAGGCGGCGTTTAATTTAAAAACAATTAATTCTTTCTCCCTACTCGCAGGGGAGGAGGGAGGTATACATCACATTCGAAGCTTGTTACAGGGGAATTGTTTTTCAGAAACTAAAATCTTTTATTTAGTCTCAACTGACAACATTTTCGTTGTTCAAATTAGACAACGTAATTGAATTATCAAAGATGCCCAGAAATTACTTGTAAGAAATAGTAAATAACCACACCGGGTGTCCCAAACCATGCAATAGACATTTTTGCGTAAATTCAACTATCAAACCTGACAATATTAGTTAATTATAAAGGCAATACCAAATTGATTAGAATACTTCATGCATTTCGACTTAAAGTTTCTTATGGTGGTTTAATAAATTAAAATAAATATTGATAGGAAGAACTACGCCCGTAAATGGAAGTTCATTGGCAACGCACCAATGGAAAACTTACGCGCATAGTTACTCCCTTTCCTGAAATGAAAACCAAGAGTAAAATGAAGAAGAAAGAAAAAAACAAATAGAAAACAAGGAAAAAGTGCGGGAAGAATTTACTTTTTTAAACAATTAGTGTTTTGATTGTTTTTTTTTTCTTTTTTGTATATGTATAATCCCTTTCCGAGGCTTGTTTGTGTTTTAGAAGCAAGTACGTGGGGAGTATTTTAGAGGAAAGTGGAAGGAATGATGGCGAGATAAGCGAAAAGGAAGACAGGCAGAGGCATTTTTAAGGAGCATCCTGATATAGAACAGGTGTTTGCCACAGAGGAGCAAGAGAGTAATTTATCGCACAAATTGTCTGCCTATCCTGCCATGTGGTGCTGAAACATGGACAGTGAAGAAGCAGAAAATAAGCGATGCGAAATGAAATTTTTAATAGGTAGAACGGGTGTTACTAGAATAGACAGGATAAAGAATTAAACGATCAGGAACACCATAAAACGGGAATCCCTACAGGAAACGATAGAGTAGACAATACTAAGATGGTGTGGACATGTAAAAATAATGGAGAATCTCAAGAGAAATCCACGAAATGAAGACGCATGGTAAACGACCCAGAGGAAGACCAAGAGATGGATGGCTGAGAGGAGTGGACGAGAGGACAGGAACGAGGTGGTAAGAAGAAAGGAGACAATTGAGAGACTTGTACACAGGCCGGTGGCTGTAAGTTGTTGAGGATGGTGATTATATATATATATATATATATATATATAGACGTATGTGTTCCTATATTTCACCCTGCAGTCACCAATAACTAGCGGCGTTAATAGCATTGAGTTTCCCATCATATACAACGTTGCCCGAATCCTGGTAATTGTGGGACTGTGGGAGATATGGTGGTTGAAATTGTAGATGTGGAACATTTTCATATTTCTATCAAAAACGTATGTGTCCATATATTTCTCTTTGCTGTCACAACTACATAGCGCAGACCACTGGTGTCTGTATGTGGTTGTAGCATCGAGGCCCCCATCACGCACTATGGTGTTTAGATGGCGGTAGCTGTGGGCGTGTGGGAGATATAGTGATTGAAAGTGGTCGACATGGGGCACTTACATATTTTGACCAAAGATAAGTGTGTTCCTACATTTCACCTAGCAGCCAGAACTGCCAAGCGCAGACCACTGGCTTTTGTGAATGGTAGTAGTCTGGAGTCTTCCATCGTGCGCTTTGGCGATTGCATGTCGGTAGCTGTGGGGTGTGGTATATATGGTGGCAGAAAGTGGTCGACGAAGAGCATTATCATATTTCGACCAAAGACATATGTTTCCTTATATTTCACTCCGCAGTCAAAAGTACCTAGCGCAGACTACTAGTGTCTGTGTGTAGTAATAGCTTCAAGTCTCCAATGAAGTTGAATGTTAGCAGCTATGGGGGCGTGGGAGATATGGTAGTTGAAATTGGTCGACGAAGAGAATTTTCATATTTTTATGAAAGACATGTGTGTCCCTATATTTCACTTTCCAGCCAGAACTACGAAGCGCATATCACTGGCGTTTGTGTATGTAGTAGCCTCTATTCTCGCAACGAGCTCCACTGTGGTTATATGTCTGTAGGAATTGGGGTGTGGGAGATATGGTGGTTGAAATTGGTCGACGAAGTGCACTTTCATATTTCGATTAAAGACATGTATGTCCCAATATTTCACTTTCCAGTCAAAACTACATAGCGCAGACCATTGGTGTTTGTGTGTGATAGTAGCCTCAAGTCTCCCATCGTGCACTATGGTGGTTGCATGTCGGAAGCTGTAGGGATGCGGGAGATATGGTGGTCGAAAGTGGTCGACCTAGGGTATTTTTGTTATTTCGACCGAATACACGTGACCCTACATCTAACTTTGCAGCCGTAAATACATTGCGCAGATCACTTGTGTTGGTGTGTCGTATTAGCTTTGAGTCTCCCATCATGTAACATGGTTGTTGCTTGTCAGTAGCTATCAATCAAAATTCTTTACAAACCCGAAGTAGTGAGCACTAGCCAGTACCTTTAATAATGTCCTATTTTTATCAAATTAAAATAGAAATAAACGTGGAAAATATTAAAGTATGATTGATAATAAAAGTTAAAGGTCATTCTGAAACATCTACCATACAAAAGTCGTTATACTTTCTGGGTCTGGTTGCAAACGAGAAAGCGAGGATTTTTCTTCTGCTTTCTGACGCTATCTCCAGAAATTTCTTTCCTAGGCATCCAATGAAAATAAAAACTTTCCTTTAACCCTGTTCCGTTAAAGTCACATAAAATCAGGCAACGAATGGTTATGGCCAACACGTGGAAGCTACGAAACTGTCTCCACTGAACTATTTCCGCCATCTGGTGGTGGACGTAAGAACTGCGACAGCTGCTTTAAGTCGACGCCAGAGACCGCTGGTGACTGTGTGTTTAGAGTCCTTGGTTACCAAAACAAGGCCGCAGAGAGAACGCTTGGACAGTTATTTCCCGGCGTCCTCGATCGCTGAAGCTGATAAGAGTAATAAGTACAAATTGTAACACTGATTGTGATATTAATCGAAACAGAACTCAGGAACACCAGAGAAAACCGCGAGCAAAATAATTCACTTTTCCGAGTTCTTTTGCTTAATTTTAAAAATGAATACGAGATTAAATGGCATACCTTTGCAGGGTAGTGCGAGTGATATCAAAATTAGAAAAAATATATGCACCTTCCAAAATACGTATTAATTGCAATCTTTCTTTTTTCTTGCTTCTAATATTATGTCTCGTCGAGGTTGTTAGAGGCGGGAAAGGACGGGAGGCAAGGAACGGTAATGAATTCGGCAATAGCCTTTTGAATAAACCATCCTGAGATTCGCCTGGAGTGATGTGGAAAAACCGTGGAAAACCGATATCTGGACGGTGTTGGATGGTTCGTGGATTTATTAATATGATAAATAACCGGTCCACCATACAGTTCAATTTAAACTTGTTTTTATTTTCATAAGCACGACGTCAAAGATATAGGTTACATGCATACATACAATCCAGCGATTGCAGACAACACTTCTTCCACAGACAATACAGTCCTTGGCCTTCGTAAATCGAGTCTGTAAAAACTGTCTCTCGGTCTCGGATGTTCGCTTTATATAAGCTCCATCGAAATTTCTAGAACACTACAAAGGATTCCGACAGATGTTTCTCGAACATTAACAATACTTAAACAATTGAAACATATAAAAAATCAATCGGAATTAATACGTAATTATTTACAATCATTACAAAATGGTTAGAAATGGAAATTAAAGATACTTAAACACAAAATTGTCCACAGAAATCATTTTAAACTGTAGTAAATTATACTTTAGACATCGTAACTTTCCTTAATACCTACAACTACAAATATTTAAGCAGTTCTCTTGTACAATTCGGTCCTTACACATATTAAATGGCCTCTAAATAATTTATTTTTATAAAACAAAGTCTATATACATTGATTTACAGGAAATTTCAAAACAAACATACAAGATCATATTCAAACCAAACTCTAGGTTACTACAAATGCTTCATAAAATACAATTCTATTTAACCTTAGGTTTGAGGACTGCAACAATGGCCTGGCGGGGATTCGAACCCACGTCATCCCGAATCCGAGACCAGAACGTTACCGCGTTACTCGGTAACTGTAATTGCAATTCACACGTTGCATAGAGGAAATTACCGGATTTCCGATTCGGGAAACTCATAGCCAGTCTAAGCAATTAATGACAACTGAACTCTTCCATGGGGATTCATCAAATTATAAACAACAATTTTCCGCCTGGTTTGACGGATGAGCGGTAACGCTCTGGCCTCGCATTCGAGAGGACGTAGGATCCAAACCCTGTCCGGCCATCCAAATTCTGGGGTTCCACGGTTTTCCCAAATCACTCAGGGCAAGTGACGGGATGGTACTTTAAGAGCCCATGGCCGAATCCCTTTCCGTTCCTTACCTCCACTACGTTCTCGCCTCTAATTACCTCGACATCGACGAAGCGTAAAGCCAAACCAAAAAAAATGTTCTGCTGTTTTAACTGAACCAAAGATTTTTCTGGTGATTTTTTATTCGTAATAATTCCCATTTATCTAATCAACAGTTAAATACAAGGCATTTACTCGCGTGTAGACATTCTGTTTTCCCGTCTAAGACTAGAGCCTTATTTTAAGATTTTTAAATAAGCACTTTTGCTACAAAACGTCATAGTGATTGCGTGCCGTCTTTCCATTCTTTCTTATATAGCAGTTTTATCGAAACAAATGTCTTGAATTATTTTCCCTGGATATTTAAGTTTCTTTACTTTCTCCGTTCGTCCAGCGTGCATCGTTAAAACTTTTGGAGAATTTTTAATGTTTGCAATAAAATTGTGTGTGTGTGTGTGTGTGTATGTGTGCTAGCAGACTCAGCAGGTGGTTAAGTTCCGTGAGGAAGACCAACTAAGGTCTGGTAGAAACGTCGGGAAGAAGAAGGAGTTGCATTTCCTCGCAGCGTGAAACCATTTATACCAATACGACGGCTGCGAAAACCGCAAATCTCTTATAATTTGCAATAAATTTTGTTTCTTTCTATAGAAATTCTGAAACTTGTTTTGTTAACTATTTCTTCCAAGAGACAAACCATTCTTTATCATGCCCTTCTTTGTTTCGTCAACCGTTAGGTTTATGTGTACTTTTGTGAAGAAATTTTAACTAGTACAGGCAGTGGAAAAGTGTTCAGGTGTTTATTGTTTTGTGTGGATTACTGTGAGACGCGCGTATTCAGTGTAATGTGTTGTTCTGTACTTTGATTTGTGATTGAAGGAAATATGGAGAGGGTGAAAACTGGTTTCGGTCATTAAGGGCCAGCTTGGAAGTGCCACGGCTTAACGTCCCCATTCGACGTATTAATCCCCATCAAGAGGTTTGTAACTTCGTATGCCCTCCATACTCATTGCGGAGAGGTTAGGGATTTAACTCAGGACTTCGACGTGCAATCTGGAGATTAGGAATTGTGCACCACCACCTCTTCCAACACTAAGATTCGAACCAGCTATACCGTGCAAGTTGCCGAACACCACCATGGTGACGGAGCCAACTGAACCAACCGCGTAGGTAATTGCATGATTTTCATTATATCCAAACCTTTAAATCCAACAACTATCCATTAAAATAAAAGCCTGAGGAAGATAATAAGTCGCAATTTTATCAACATTTTAGTTATAATTACTTCCAACTGAGAATTATAAACTAAACTCTACTTAATTCGTCTGCGAGAACAGAGATTTCGCGTTTCAAGCAAATTCTTAAAAGACAGGAAGCAAAGCTTTATAGAGAGAAGAGCGGTAATAAAAGAGGTGTAAGTGAATATGTGAGTGCCACAGGATTCTGTCTAGGGATTATTCCTATTCATTCATGAACAACACATGCTTCAAAATTATTGACCAGAATAATATACAGAAAGATGGAAAAGGTAGTAGAAGAGATAGTAGGTGAAGATCAGTTTGGGTTTAGGAAAAATCGCGGTACAAGGGAGGCAAATCTGTCTTTAAGATTAGTGCTTGAAGGGCGGATCAAGAAAAACAAAGATACTTTTAGTATGGCATTTGTCGATTTAGAAAAAGCTTTTGATAATGTTAGGTGGGACAAGATCTTCAAAATTTTAAAGAAGTCACGTCTAAAGTATCCAGATAGAAGAATACTCTATAAACTATATAAGAATCAGGTGGCTATAACAAAAGTAGAGAGTCACGAGAGACATGCATCAGTTAAAAAGGGTGCGAGACAAGGTTGTAGTCTATCCCCGTTAATATTCAACTTGTATGTAGAAGAAGCACTGAAGAAAGTCAAAGAAAAATTTCCATGTGGCGTAAGTTTTCAAGAAGAAAAAATCAGTATGCTGCGATTTGCTGACGACATTGTCTTGTTAGCAGAGAGGGCTGAGAATATTGAGAAGTTACTTAACGGCATGAACAAAATACTGAAGGAAGATTTTGGACTGAATATAAATCAAAGCAAGACAAAAGTAATGAAATGTAGCAGAAATATTACCAATACTAGTAGATTTAATATAAAAATAGGCTCGGATGCAATAGGAGAAGTAAGAGAATTCTGTTACTTGGGAAGTAAAATTACAACCGATGGCCGAAGCAGGAATGATGTTAAAAGCAGAATAGCACTAGCAAAAAGAGCCTTCATGAAAAAGAGAAACCTTTTAGTTTCAAATATTGATCTAGGAATTAGAAAGAACTTTTTAAAACTCATTGTGTGAAGCACAGCACTTTATGGTAGCGAAACATGGACTTTAGGAATACCGGAAATAAAGAAAATTGAAGCATTTGAAAAGTGGTGCTACAGAAGAATGCTGAAAATTAAGTGGGCAGATAAAGTAATAAATGAACGAGTTTTGGAAAAGATGGGAGAGAAAAGAAGTTTATGGAAGAAGCTTACAGGAAGAAGAGACAGGCTGGTAGGTCATATTTTGAGACATGCTGGATTGGTTAATTTGTTAGTGGAGGGAACAGTGGAAGGTAAGAACTGTAGAGGAAGACAGAGATTAGAATATTTGAAGCAGATAATTGAGGACGTGGTTTGTAAGGGGTATGTAGAAATGAAGAGGTTAGCACAAGATAAGAAGGGATGGAGGATTGCATCAAACCAGTCGAAAGACTGACGACAGCAAGAAAAAGAAGTTTTAATTTATTTATTTGTCTTATTGTGAATGTACACATTTTTCACTAGATATACAAGAGGTTTGGACAATTGTGTACATCACAAGCTTGCGTAATATTTGAATGGTGATGATCTTTGGCCTAAGGTCCTTAATTGAATTGCTGTTTTTTTTCCTATCATGGATGAACCAATTGAATGTTTCCGAGCAATAGCTCACGGGATCTAATATTATACAATTATTTTTACTTATTGGTCTTCCGTATTGCAAATAAACAAATGCATTCATGGCAAACGTGTTTTCTGTTTATCTTCAGTGTCCTAGGTAAAAATATTTACACATTGTATATACATCTATGTTACTTAATTTTGTTAGATTATTAACTACTTACAATTTTAGATTATGAATCAATATTTATACCAGGTACATACATCACACTGACATTACTATCAAATTCTATCAAATGTTTTTGTCGTATGCATATTTGAGATGAGTGTCTGGATGTTTGTTACTCAATCACGGTGTAATGGCTGAACTGATGTGAATGAAAGTTGGTACGGAGAAAGAATACACTACGTATTGAAAATTTGAAATATAAGAAACATTTTAACCCCCCAAAAAACTAATATTTCATACACGGGAAATGAAAATCTGTTCTTAATCTTAAGTTCACCAGTACATGCCGTAAGCTGCAGTCTATAGGAATAGTACGACTCCTCAGGTAACTCATCGTGGTACTAATAGGTCATAATTTATTAGAAAATTGAATTGAAAGAAAAAATGTTACATGATTATTGCAGATGGACGGATTGGTCTGATTGAATGGTCTTATTCACTCTTTTGTTATTTACTGTTACTAATACATAGCCTGGGAACAGAACTAAAGCAGCAAGAAGGCGAGGAGAAAAAAATTTTAAAATTCACAGATTGAAAGGGCATGCGATGTCTTCTCAGAGATTATAAATTAGAGTCAGATTTAAAAAGATCTTGACAATTGAACCGACTTATACTGTATACTTAGAAGTTGTCTCCCCGTCTGGCCTGGATGCATGCACTAATTTGGTTGGGCAGGGCGTCATAAAGCCTTTGTATCCTCTTCTGAGGCAAGCTGGCCCACAGCTGTTGTAACTGGTCCTTGATATCCTGGATACTGGCACTGGGACGGAGCTGACGTCCGAGCTGTTTCCACACATATTCCGTCGGAGACAGATATGGGGATCTTTCTGGTCATGGGAGTAAATCAACATCAAGTGCGTAGACAAAAGAGCAGTGTGTGGACGAGCACTGTCGTGTTGGGAAATGGCACCACGATTCTGCCCCATGAGAGATCCCTTGTCCATTTCATCTGAAACATCTTGCATATATCTAATCCTACCACGAATAGGAGACCTACAGTTTAAAGTAGAATTCCAACCATGCCGCGTCCTAGTATCTTCGCATCAACAAGTCAGAAATAAAGGTCAATTTTAAGCCACCTAAAAACTGCATCCGAGAACGGGATTTTAACCAGAGACCGTACCGCAATCGCACGCCGTAACCAACTGAGAAATTAGATCCACTGTAGAAATGATTAAAAATATGTATTCTATATACATTTTTTTATTTAATTCAATTGGGACTATAATGTACTTTATTTTTACTATCCCAAAATCACACACCAAAAATAGAGCGCTACCTTCGTACAGCATTTGATGGATGATGAAACGATTTTTTACGAATGTTTTAGAATGGCATAATCTACATATTACAATCATTTGATGAACATGGAAGTGAGAATGAAGAAAAGACACTTTTTTTGAAGGCAATGAATAACACATCTCACAATTTGGTCTTGAGAGGTCATAGAGAGAAATTAATATCTGACTCAGATTCAAGTGAGACTATCGGCAACTTTATAGATTTAGTAAAATTAATATCCCTACTTGATCCAATGTTACGGCTTCACCTAAACAAGTAACAGACAAGACGATTAATGACGATTATCTCAACAAACAAAAATATTCAAAATGAGCCTATACAGTTAATGGCAAGTCACTTGAAGACTCTAATTGTTGACAAAATAGTAAAGAATAAATATTACTCAATTATTTTTGATTGTACTTGTGATATATCTCGTGTTGAGCAATTGTCAATTATTATAACACTAGCCTGAAAGCCCTTCAAAAATGACGGGTTTAACGGAGAGGAAATTAATTCACTTGGTTATTTTTCACCCTGTGGGAATCATAGCTGGAATCTCGTCATAGTAAATGAAGCATCGCCTTGTGTTCAAGAATTGTTTATCCTTAAATACTGTACACTCTGCCGGCTCGAGTTATAGGTGGGCTATTTTAAAAACACACGTAAAATCCTTTTCGCTAAAACCACTTTGTGAAACTAGATGGGAATGCAGGGTAGAATCGGTGAAGGCCTTTAAATATCAACCAAGAGATATATTTGATGCTTTGAGGGACTTAGCAAAATACAACAGATTGTCAGTAGGTTAGTGAATGCCAGTCTGTAGAAAAGTAAATAACTGTCTACGAGGTTATAGTTGTTCTCATCGTATGGTAGGACATTCTTTCAAAGATAAATGTTATAAGAAAAATGTTTACAAAACGAGAAATGATACAACACTTAGACGCAACTACACATTAGATTGACAATTATCAGGAAATGTTTTCCAATTATCCTTGGTAACAGCGAGAGAAACAGCTGATGAAAATGATATTAACAAAGTTCATAATCGTCCGAAAGAGAAGTAAAAGAAAGAAATCTGAATATGAGGGGTAAAATGAAGCTCTTGAATTGCTTGCGGAGGAGATTTTCAAAATAAACTATTTGTATGTTATTGTTGACTATGTGTGCGCAAATAACGTAGATTTGAGGCACTTAAACGTGATGAGAACATATTTAGTTTCATGTATAACAGAAAAAGAGAAAAAAAAATTGTGACTGTGAAATTTAGAAGCAATGCAGTGACTTGCAGAGACAATATAATAGTGACTTGCAGGTACCTCTAACAGCAGACCGAGCGTGGTGGTGTAACGGCTAGCGTTCTGGCCTCGCATTCGGGAGGACGGCGGTTCGAATCCCCGTCCGGGCATCCAGATTTGGGTTTTCCATGGTTTCCCCAAATCACTCCAGGTGAATGCCGGGATGCTTCCTTCAAAATGCCATGGCCGAATTCCTTCCCATTCCTTGCCCCTCATCCTTTCCCGTCTCTAAAGACCTAGTTGTTATAGGAGACGTTAAGCAGTTAAAAAAAAAAAAAAATCTAACAGCAGGAGAAACATCTGCTATTAGTGTGCAAGAATTGTATGAAGAACTAAATATGCTTATCCGTGTATAAGAAGAAAACAACGGCGTTATCTCGGTGGTGAGACATATAATAGGAAAAAAGTGCATTAACTGAAGTGTACCCCACTATCGAAGTAGTTCTGAGAATTATCGCCACCACACCTTAGATGATTGCATCTTCAAAAATAAGTTTTTCATGGTTAATAATCATTAAAATATATTTGAGGAATTTGATGACACAAGATCGGTTTTCAGCCATTTCTATTCTTTGAATTGAAAATGACGTAGCTCAATCGTTAGGTTTTTCTGCATTAATTAAATATTTTAGTCTTAGGAAAAGCAAACATCATTTTTAAATCCCTGTGTATATCTAGCAAGACATTTATGTACCTTAGTTTATCCTTAACAATTTGACGTATCTATGTTTGTCAACTTTTCATAACTCTTGTAATATAATATTTTAAAAATCAAAATTTATTTATTCGTGACTTTCGTATTTTTCGTCGATCATCAGAAATACCTACATTCGATTCAGATACGATGCACAAAGGACAAGGGCCTCGCAAAGATCTGCCTTACAGTTCACGCTAATTAATCTCAGTCCCTGAATGATGTCAATTAATTAATACATTCCATATACTTGCTCCTGCCCCCGGCAGGCGCAGAAATTTTGAGAGTTGTGTTTGGTCATATGAGCTTCGTGGTTCGGATTCCACGTTAAACTGTAGGTCCCAGAGGAAAGCAACTGGCCGTCCTACCTCTGACACAATGGCTTAGTATGCCTCCTTCGGGAGGATCCAACCAACCTCCGGGTTGTGGACTAAGTTAAGTTTTTTGTACTTGATTTAATGAATAGTTGTTTTAAATGGTGCCTTGATTATCAATTAATATCCCCCATACTAAATATTAATTGATGAATTTTATCATGAGTAAAATTAATTCTATTTCTGATGTCGCAATTAGTGTGACACTTCAATTCACATTATGTCTTCCCTTTTAGTAAAGATGTATAATGGCTAAATCAAGTTTTTTTAAAAAAAGAAAATTTATCCGTAACGTCATGAAAAACCATTTTGTTTCAGATAATCAAAACTTAAATCAGAAAAAGTCTTAAAACTCTTCATAAGTAAAAAGCTACAAGACTTGGCCCTTTTTTAAAATGACTTGTATTTGTAACATTGATTTTATATGATAGGGTCGATATATCGATACTTCTTCTTTGATATATCGAATCCGATATTGATACTTTGAAAAATATCTATATATCGGAAATCCGATGTTTTTTAACATATCAACAGCCCTAGATTTAACCCGTGTATTGTCAGAGATATTAATAAAGACAAGAGTGTTTCTTGGGGAAAAAACAGGAATTCGACGCGCAATCTGGTGATTAGGAATTATGTGCCACCGCCTCTTCCACTACTCAGATTCGAACCAGCTAAATCGTGCCAGTAACCGAACACCATCATGGTGATGGAGCCAATTGAACCAATCGCGTATGTAAATCCATGATTATGATTATATCCAATCCAATAACCGACTCAGTAAATCCATTAAGTATTCATTAAAATTAAAACTTCAGGCATTAACTTTAAATGACATTTAATCAACGTTAATCATAACCACGACGTGTTATAACCTAAGAAGTATACATTTAGTCTGCGAGAAACAACGTTACGTTGACCGAGATTTCGCGATTCAAACAAATTCTTAAAAGACAGGAAGCAAAGTTTTAGACAAAGATAAACGGTATCAAAAGAAGTGAAAATGAATATGTGTGTGCCACAGGGTTGTGTCTAGGAATTATTCTTATTCATTAATGAATGATAGTGTTGATAGCTTCCATTTAGAATTTAGATTGTTTTTAGATGATATAATAGTTTATACGAGTAATGGCATCAAAACAGAAGAAGTCTGTGAACAGCTGCAGGGTGACCTGGATTGAATATCTAAATGGGTAGGTCAACACGGAATGAAGATAAATGCCCAGCAGGGTCAGCTTATTACCCACACATATAAAAATCTAAAGATTTTTATTTATAATTAATCTAAAGATTTTTATTTATAATTATAGAATCCGGTCACAATTGCATGTTGAAGATTGGAAATGTTATAAGGTGGGGAAAGAATTGCTTGCTGAAGACTTGAAATGTAAATATCTTGGAATTACTTTTGATAACAAACTTAACTGGGCAGGACACATTGGAAAGGTGGTAGGAAAAGGTTTCAAAGTTCTGCACTTGTTGGGGAGAGTGATGAGGGGATGTACGAGAGAAGTCAAGGAATTGGGTTACAAAACTTTGGTCAGACCATTGCTCGAATATGGTAGTGTAGTATGGGTCATTTTACGTATGAAATACAGGAATTGGAGAGGGTGCAAAAAAGGGCTGCTAGATTTGTTTCTGGAAATTATCGCAGAATGCAATCAGTGACGGATTTGAAAAAGGAGCTGGAATGGGATTCATTCCAAGACAGGAGGAGGATGAGGAGGGTCATGGGAGTGTACAGGGCATATACTGGCCATGAGGCATGGAAAGATATTGCAATAGGTATGAAAAGTAGTGCATGGAAGGGAAAAGATGACCATGAACACAAGCTGGCACTCGATTTCAGGCACAAGGGTGTGGGAAGATTCTCTTTTTTAGGTAAGGGTGTCAGGGATTGGAATGAGTTACCAAGAGAAATGATGAATAATTTACCGAAAACTTTGAAAGAATTTAAAGATAAAATTTGTAGAGGGCAAATGTAGGTAGGTGCAGGATAGGGGGAAGATGGGTGTGTAGGGAAATTGCCACCGGAACCTGTGCTCCATTGCAATTAAATTAAATTAAATATCTTGGCATAACATTTGATAGTATACTGAAAACTGAGCAGAACACATCGGGAAATTAATAGGAGAAGATAAAAAGAAAATCCTTCACTCAATGGAGAGGGTGATGAGAGGATGTTTCAGGGAAGTTAAGGAACTGGATTACAAAACATTGGTCAGACAATTGCTTGAATATGGTAGTGCAGTTTGGGACCCACATTTTGAGTATCAGATACAGGAATTGGAGATGGATTAAAGTAGGGCTGCTAGATTTGTCTCTGGAAATTACCACAGGACAAAGCCCTTAAGTTATAATAAAATGGAGCTGGATTGGAAGTCACTGGAGGACAGGAGGAGGGTAATGAGTGCTGGAAATGAACTTGCCATATGGTGGTCATGGGGCAATTAGGTGTAGTGCATGGAAGGGAAAAGATGATCTTGACCACAGGCTGGCACTCGATTTCGTGCATTTGGGTGAGGGAAAAATTTCTTTTGTTGGTAAGGGTGTCGGGGATTGGAATAGATTAGTAGAGGAATTGATGAATAATTTAACAAAAACGGTGAAGGAATTTAAAATTAAAATTCGTAAATGGCAAAAGTAGAGTTGTGGAAGAATTTTGTATTAAAGTAAGAAAGATAATAATAATATTAAAGTGTTAATTTATTTATTAGTCTTATAGTGAATGTATACATTTGTACGAGATATACAAGAGGTTTGGACAAATGTGTACATCACAAGCTTGCATAATATTTGAATGGTGATGATCTTTGGCCTAAGGTCGTTAGTTGAATTGCTAATTTTTTAAATTATTTTTTCCTATCATCGATGAAAGCAATCGAATGTTTCCGAGCAATAACTCAGGGGATTTAATATTATACATTTTTTTTTTTATTTTTGGTCTTACATCTTGCAACTAAACAAATACTTTCAAGGCAAACGCGTTTCGTCTTTAGGTATAAATATTTACACATTATATATACAACATTTTTAGTTAATTTTGGGTTGTTTGTTAATTGATTAAGTTGTGTTACTTACAGTTTTAGATTTTGAATCAATGCGTGAACCAGTTACATACATGACACTATCATTACTATTAAATGTTTTTGTCGTATGCATATTTGAGATGAATGTTTGGATGTTTGTTACTCAATCACGGTGTAATGGCTGAACTGATGTGAATGAAAGTTGGTACGGAGAAAGAATACACTACGTATTGAAAATTTGAAATATAAGATACATTTTAACCCCCCCAAAAAACTAATATTTCATACACGGGAAATGAAAATCTGTTCTTAATCTTAAGTTCACCATAACATGCCGTAAGCTGCAGTCTATAGGAATAGTACGACTCCTCAGGTAACTCATGGTGGTACTAATAGGTCATAATTTATGAGAAAATTGAATTGAAAGAAAAATGTTACATGATTATTGCAGATCGACGGATTGGTCTGATTGAAAGGTCTTATTCACTCTTTTGTTATTCACTGTTATTAATACATAGCCTGGGAAAAGAACTAAAGCAGCAAGAAGGCGAGGAAAAAACAAAATTAAAATTCATAGATTGAAAGGGCATGCGATGTCTTCTCAGAGATTATAAATTAGAGTCAGATTTAAAAAGATCTTGACAATTGAACCCACTTATACTGTATACTTAGAAGTTGTCTCCCCCTCTGGCCTGGATGCATGCACAAATTTGGTTGGGCAGGGCGTCATCCTCTCCTGTGGCAAGCAGGACACAACTGTCGTAACTGGTCCTTGATATCCTGGATACTGGCACTGGGACGGAGTTATCGTCCGAGCTGCTTACACACACGTTCCTTCGGAGACAGATATGGGGATCTTTCTGGCCACGGGAGTACCTCAACATCAAGTTCGTAGACAAAAGAGCAATGTGTGGACGAGCATTGTCGTGTTGGGAAATGGCACCACGATTCTGTCCAATGTGAGGTAACACATGAGGAAGCAGGATGTCCGTGTCGTACCGTTGTGCCGTCAGAGTTCCCTCAATCACTACCAGCCGTGACGTGACGTCATACCCGATGGCTCCCCACACCATTGAGCGTCTCCAAAACTTGAAAGAATGGGACCTCTCCCCATGTCGCCACCATTCTCGCCGACGATGGTCATCCGATGTAATGCAGAATCGCTGAATGCAGTGAATAGCGTCACATTGTATTCGGTGATGGATCTAGGTTCTGTACTACCTCAGATGACCATATGACTAAACCACGGGTCTTTTATAATCATAAGTAGCGTAGAGCTAAGTATATTGCAACGTCCTACACTACTTACTTCTGCACCCAGAGCTGCCAATCAAACAATAGCATCAAAGACGATTTGTTTCAAGGAAAAAAAAAAAGATTGTTATAATCTAAAATTCAATCAAGGCAGCTTTGCAAACATGTTTTTATGTTGCATTTATAACCATACCCGTAGTGTTGATGCTATGAGTTTAGCGAGACAGATTTATACAGCTTCCGGTTCTCTGCTAAAAGGTATTTGCAACCGTTTTCCAGGCTGTTGGAATATATACAGCAATCAGGCACAAACCTACCAACAAAAGTCGCCAACTTACTAGTCACGGCGTAACAATGCGTCTACACAGTCACAGTAAGATTTATTGTAGACAATCAAGTAAAAAGAGATAGTTAATAGTTATTTCTACTCCTAGAAATAATAATAATTATGACTGAATATTACCAGTGTTAAATTTTTTATGTGTATTCGCCAACATGTACACAAAAAATAAAAATTGGATTTCCGTAAGTCTCGCCTCTTTATTTCTTTTCCCTATTGCTAAGTAACTGGCAAAATTTCAGAAAAATTGCTCAACCCTAATACGTGCCCCAAGAAGAGTGAAAATCGCAGTAAATATTATAACTCAAAAATTTCAAAATTTGTTACTAATTTTTAAATGTAAAATATTTTTAAAATTACGAACAATTGAAAATAGTCTTAGAAGAACATAGGTACTGTAAGCGGTACAACAGGTTTTTATTAGTGTCATTAAATTGGCCTACAAAATACGGTTAATATTTTTTTGATAACGATTGCCTTGAGCAAGTTCAACATGGCTCCGATTTCTATTGTTATAGTCCTTCATCTTGGTTGTAAGATTGTTATATTCTAATATGAGTTCACACTTCTCTCTGCTGTATAATTGATTACTGTGAGGTTTCTAATTACTGTACGAAGTACTTTAAGTATATTTTTACTATAAATATAGGAAAATCCCTCAGATCTCGATTTCATGCACAAGGGAGAGGGAAAATTTCCTTTTTTTGGGAAAGAGTGTCAGGGATTGGAACAAATTACCAAGTGAATTTATGAATAATTTACCAAAACCGCTAAATGAATTTAAAATTAAAATTTGTAAATCGTAAAAGTAGACGGGGGGACGAAATTAGCACTCAAATTATATAAGATAATTGAAAATAAAACAAAAAGGGGTAATTAGCTGATAGGGAATCGCTACCGAAGATTGTGGTCCATCGCAATTAATTAATTAACTAACTTCTTGAAATTCCTGCCGTTACAGGCTAAATTCATTTCGAAAAATAAATATTTTAAAGCAATATATACCACTTGGCATCCATCTAGGATAGTGAAAAGTACCAGATAAACTAAATTTAATTGTTTCTGTTTCGTATTCACCTAAAAACAATATTAATAACTGCAGGAGCTCATTGTATAGTCATTTATCTGTTGTTTTACAATTTGTATGTTGGCAAAATTAATAGTAATTTCTAAGTGATCTTCAATACTTTCCATAAAAAGATTCCAATAGCATATTTGGAAACTTCTTTTTAAGTCCAGGCATTTTGAAAACGTTGAAATAATCTTACATAGTGTCCAGATGATGTAGCAATACGAACTTCAAAAGTCGGTTTTAAAACGAGATCATATGTATGTGTCTGCTAGATATTAATAAGAGATCTTTATCTAGTAATAGCTTTGCCAGATATGCGTTGCTATGCCTAATTGGATTTCTTAAGTGGGTGCGCATGTAGTAAACAGACACATTAACATGTACAAAATAACTGGATGACAATGATTTTTATCCATTAAATTAAAATTGAAAAAGTTTATTCTGGTGCTTTGGGTTATACAATATTTTTGATCTTCCGTATTCTGCAAAAGTAAAAAACCCAGCGTTGCTCGGGTGGTGCATATGAAAGTTCAAAAACGGATATAAACTGTAGCTTTGTATAAAGAAAATTAACAAAAATTAATGGGGTGGAAAGAATGAGAGGGTTTGGATTTTTTAAAATCAAATTTAGTCAGTATTTTTCTGTATGTTTTAATGTATACGTGTGCGAAGAATCATTGAAATCGGATTAAATCTGTGGGTATGTATGAAGGACGTTACAAAAATAAGGGGGTGGAAAGGGGTACAGGGGTAGGGCTTCTGAAAACCCAATCTAGACACTAATTTTCTGTTGGTTTTAAAGAATATGTGTGCAATGTTCCGTCCACATTTACATATACATCTATACTCTGCAAATCACAAATACTGTGGGTGGCAGAGGGTGCTAAGCACCAATCCTAATTCAGTGCATTCCAATCCCGAACAGAACGAGGAAAGAAGGAATACATAAATGAATCAATACGGCATCTTATTTCCCGAATCTTATCCCTCCTGTCATTGCGACCTGAATAGATTGGCGGAAGAAGTATTTCGTTGCAATCGTAAATTAAAGATTTCCGCATATTCTCCAACGACGTCGTCTGTCCGCCAAACTATCCCAGCTCAACCCACGTATCAGCTCTGTGAAACTTACGTAAGGACTGCAACTAGCGGTCACGAATCGAGCGGCTCTCCTCTGTACTTTCTCTAATGTGTCAATCAATCCCTTGCGATACGGATCCCAAATTCCACAACAATAATCCAAATGCGGACGCACTAGTGTTTTGTACGCTATTTCCTTTGTATGAGCATTACAACTTCTCAAAATACGACCTATGAATCGTAGTTTAGAATTAGCTTTGCCTACGACGGAAGTTATGTGCAAGTCCCATTTCATGATGCTTTGTACTATTACGCGTAGATACTTCAGGGAATCCACAGTGTCAACAACTGAATTATTAACTTCGTACTCGTGAGCATTGCCTTGCACTTATTGCAGTGTAAGCTGCCATTCACGGCACCATTCCGAAGTAACATCCAGATCGCGCTGAATTTCTAAGCAATCATCGGAGCACCTCACTTCCCTATAGATAAGTGCATCATCAGCAAAAAAATCGCATCCTGCAATTAACGTTGTCACCGAGATCGTTTATAAAAATTAAGAAAAGAAGTGGTCCTATTACACTTCCTTGAGGAACGCCCGAAGTAACATCTTGCTTAGAAGAGGCTTCCCCGTCAACAACGAAATACTGTGACCGACCAGTTAGAAAATCGTGTATCCATTCGCAAATCTGATCAGATATACCGTACGCTCGAATCTTCGCTAAAATTCGGTTGTGTGGTACAGAGTCAAAAGCTTTCTGAAAATCCAAGAAAATAGCATCAACATGTGGTCCTGCATCGATAGCTTTCATTACATCATGCGAAAATAGAGCCAGTGGCGTTTCACACGATCAGTTCTTCCGAAATCGGTGTTGGTTTGCTGAAAGTAACTCGTTTTCATCTAGAAACTTCATAACGTTACAGCATATGATATGCTCCAGAATTCTACTGCAAACAGATGTTAGAGATATGGGTCGATAATTCCTAGGATCTCTCCTATCTCCTTTCTTGAAAACGGGAATCACCTGCGCTATTTTCCAGTCAGAAGGTACTTTTCTTTCTTCTAAAGATTTACGAAATATATCTGACAGAAATGGTTCTATTTCTTCCGCGTATTCCGAAAATACTCTTACTGGTATACCATCGGGACCCGGCGCTTTCCCCCACTTCAGGAGCTTCCGTCGATATTGAATAAAAACTGTAGGTATGTGTTAAGAACGCTGACAAAAATTAAGGTGATAGAAAGGGTGAGAGGGGTTGGGTTTCCGCAAATCAAATGCATACAGTATTTTTCTGTTTGTTTTAAAGTATACGTGTGAAAAGTTCCATCGATATCGGATAAAAATTGTGGGTGTGTACAGGAAACATTGTGCAAAAATTATGGGGGTGGAAAGGGGGAGAGGGGATAGATTTCTGAAAACAAAATGTTGACAGTATTTTACTATTTATGTTAAAGTATACGTGTGCAAAGTTCCATCGAAATTGGATACAAAATTTGAGTTCGTATAAAATTAAGGATTGTAAATGGGGAAAGGGGGACGAATTTTTTATGTCAGAAACAGGCGCACGCGTGCGCACTATAATTCATCAAAGTTTCATCGTAATCAGATGAATGGTACAAGAACGCATACAAGACGAACATACAAACAAACAAACAAACATTCATTTTTATATATAAGATTTGACGCAGTAATGTTACAGCATTAGACTTCGACTGCATTCAAAAGTTTGTATTCCGAAAGCAAGATGCAAATAGATTTTGCCATATCGTCTACACTGGTAGAAATCACCCAATACATGATCTTGTCTGTTAGCATAAGCAAACTGGAAGCCTGCCAATGCTTTAATTTCCTGTTATCGCTGCAAGTAGCTTCTCATACCAATGGACAAGAACAAATTCTTCACCTTAAAGGTCATACGTTTATTTCTTGATACTAAAGCACTCTCGGCCAGTAACTTTTGACGAAGAATTCAACATCGATTTTAAACTAGATCAGCAGTGTTGAGTCCCAAAGCATCCGAAATAACCATTAACATGTGATTAGAATCTCTCTCACTTAAATTACATTTGTCAAGAGCTGCTACCAACTTTGTTGCAATAAAATTAACATTTCTACGTTTCATTTGCTTGATTTGGCATGGCAGATTTTTTGGAGAGAATGAATCTTGTTTTTTGTCTTCAGATTAAATCTCATTTTCAACGGAATCTGACACTGAAACAAAAATGTTTTGTCAGCATGCTTTACTATAAGGAAAGACTATTTTAGACTGAGGTGACATCTACTTATTCGAAATTTTTTTACTGCCATGATTCTTTATCTTCAAAGTCCATTCTTTCATTCATTTCTGCGTCTTTTTTTAATTTCTTACGACGCCCTTCTTTGCACTTAATCTTTTTAATACTCTCTTTTCCTTTTGGCAGCTCTTCTACCAGTGGCTCCTAAAAAACCAACTCCTAACGCAGTGCTGAGATTCTCTCAATAGAATTTGCACATTTTTGCCACCCACGCTGTCTCAGTTTTACACATTTTTTGGAACAACACTTAAAGCAATTATTTATCAAAAGTTAATTTGCTATCTAATATTTAATTGCTTTCATATCCAAACAAATACATATTATAGCAGTTTACTTCTTAACGCCATTCTTACCCACTAACCACCTCCATGCTAGCACCTTATATTAGAGCAAACAGCAATGAACATTGCCCAACAAAATACACGCTTGATATTTATCAGCTAGCGCTATTTAACATTGCTCATGACATATAAGCGTTAATGATTTATTGAAGTACTCTGATTTAGTGTATATCTTCATGGTTTTATTTATTTATTTATGCAAAATACATAATACAGTTTTTACATAATATAGTATTTTTTCTGTCAATTAGTGGGAAAATTGTAATTTTCACTTCCATTGGTGCACCATTTAGAAATATGCAAAGACCCAATTTTTTCTGTTGTCAGTTTTAGATCACTTAGGAAAAAACTAACATGGGTGAGACCTCAAAAACAATGAGGTCGAAAACCAAGGACCACCCTAGTATTCATTTATATAAAAAAAAACAATGAAATAATTAATTGTATGAATATAAATTAACTTTGTATTACATTTAACCAAAATCCATTCATTGCTTCAAGATGCGAGTGTGCTTTGACGGTCCCATAAGCAACTATGTAATCTGTGGGGCTAAAAATTATCCTGTCCGTTGAACTATAACATAATCTACGACTATGCATACTTTTGTTGAATTTCGTTATTTAGTTTTTACGTAATGCACACATAGACACTTAAAAATCCGAAAATCTACTATTTTGTTTTTCTGGAAGATCGTTAAGAATGTAACTATTCCATACAAAATTCATCATTCAAGTTAACCAGTGGCATTTGTTATCACAATGTGTAGTTTCGTTGAAATCTGTTCCTTTTTTTTTTTTTTGTTTATGGCTTTAAGCCTTAAGGCGGGAAACGTCTTAGGAGAAGGAAAGAAAAGGTACTTAGCCATGGAATTGTGAGAGAACCATCCCAATATTTGTATGGAGTGATTTGGGTAACCCATGGAAAATCCAAATCTGGATGGCCGGACGGCGATTCGAACCCATGTACTCCAGAATGCGAGGCCAGAACGTTAACCGTTCACCCACCACGCTTGGTGGAATCTGTTCTGTAAGGTTTCTGTGGTACGTGCACAGGAAAAAAAAATTCAATGTAAGGATTTGGCCAGTAAATAATCAGGAAATGTCGATGAAGTGTATCATACATTTTAACCTATAACTTATGATACGATGCGCGTCCAGAAAGTAAGTTCCGTTTCAATTTATCTCCGCTGCAGCGCTGCGATTGCAGTTCCGCACATGCGCTGTAGACGGTGTGTATCAAGGGGAAGAACGTGCGCCATTTGGAGATCGCTGTCAGTTACGTACGCTTTGTTGTGCTTGTTTGAAATGTCGGCGTTGATTGAAAATCCCGCCGCCTGTGAAATCAGGTCTGTGATTCGGTTTCTGAATGCGAGGAAAGTGAAAGCAAGTGAAATGTATCGGCAAATTTGTGATGTTTACGGACCAAATGCGATGAGTGATTCGATGGTGAGAAGATGGGTCCGACAGTTCAATGGTGGGCGTAGTGATGTGCACGATGAAGAACGAAGTGGGCGTCCACCTTTGGTTACAGAAGAACTGGCAAGACTTTCATCTGTTCTTACATCTCAAGTCTTTCCTTGGCGGTCATCACTTCACCAATGACGACGAGCTGAAAGAAACTGTTTCCAACTGGTTGAAGACACAGGCGGCAGATTTCTATGAAGAAGGTATACAAAACCTGGTGCCACGCTATGACAAATGCCTGCAAAATTTCGGCAGTTATGTGTAAAAGTAGTTTAAGAGTTATAGAATTTTGTGCAATAAAAATTTCTTCTGTATCTGTGTACAGTTTCATTTTATTACCAAACGGAACTTACTTTCTGGACGCGCCTCGTAGTTCGATGTAATTTGTTCATTAGTTTTTCTGTCGTGCAAGTACAGTCACAGAAAAGAATAATTTCCTCTTCTGGACTCTGCATTGTCTGGAACCGTGGAAAAAAAGTGAACCAATGACATGAGATAATTAATTAATGTTAATTAGTTTTTACACGATTCGTGTACAGAAAGACGGACAAAAATTAAAACTATTTACCGTTCTGGCCAATTTGTCATCAGTAACCGACATTGTGTTTACTCTTTTGAAATGATTCAATGTTCTGACGCTACATTTTACGGTATTTTTTTCTGTTAATGGCAAACAGGCATTTAAAAACATTCGGTTTTTTGCGTCTTTATATCATTAGCAGCAAACATCTTAAATAATATTTTCGATTAATTGGATGTATAGACACAAATTTTATCTATTGTTTTTTAAGGGAAATATAGCATCTGGATTCTTATGTCATTCGTTCTGTGAACAACTCCACAGTGGGCGAAGTTTCTCTCGCAGGTAGGTTCTCCATAATTTGCCTTAAGAAACTTCCTTCGTCTATATTGTTTTACACCGAGATGGGAGGAGGCCAATTTTGGCCTCCTACCTATCATTCGGGAGGACCGGGGTTAAACTCGGTTCGGCCATCCTGTCTGAGGTTTTCCGTGGTTTCCCTCAGACACTTAGGCGAATGCTGGGATGGTTCCCTACAAGGCCACGGCCGACCTTCCATCCCCCTTCCCTCCCCGTAGTAGTAGATTGGCTGAAAAGAGTCCCCTATGACTCTCCAGCAGCCCGCCTCCCAGCCTTCTGCTGGGAGGAATGAAATAAAAAAAAAAAAAAAAAAAAAATATATTGTTTTATTAGGAAAGATTAATACTTATTATATTTATTATGGTGACTATTTTATTATTTAAATTCGTAAAATACCAAATAAAGACAATGGGATGGTACTAGCACCTGCATTCATATATTGCTAAGTAAACAATACTATGATCGTAAACATTTCCGATTCTGTGATGGTACCATAGGAAGAAAGCAAATAGTCAATGACCATTTCATTCTTCCTGTGCTCTAGGGATGGGCATTTTAAAAAATATATCGATAAATATCGAAACGATATTTACAAACACATCGATATATATCGGGAAAAAATATCGATATTTTTGGCTAAAGGGAGGAATTATCTTAAAAAAAATTATAAAATACATCAACATATTTAAGAAAATTCTGAAAATTAAAGTGGTAGAATATACAAACTTTTTTTTTTTTTTTCCATCAATTAAACCAGTATTCGTCTGATATGGATACCAAAAGGACTTTCTATTTTATGTGTTCGCCCGTCAATCTACTCCTGTTGTTCGGTACAGCTATGTTGACTGCAGAAGCCACTCTTTCGGACGACACAGAAGAAGCTTGACATATAAGGTATTTCAGTGCGATTTCCGGATGCACTGGCTTGAAGCGCTGGCAATTCACCCAAAACTTTACTGGTTCTGATTTTCTGTCTATTAATGGTTGGTATAGATACTGCTTAAGCTCATTAGGAACTGAGCCAGAGCTTGGAACGTCTTGCATAACATAGTGCTAAGGGATAATAGCTTTTCATGTGTGTACCAAATTGATGTTTTATCTGCGGTATCTTGTGTTGCTGCTATAGACCTTACTTCTGGAGAACGTTGTCCTCGTCGTCTAAGTTCCAAACGAATATATACTTATTGTAGAAATCGCATTTGACACACCGATTGGAGAAGTAAAGTGTATACGTTTGAAACTAGGGTACAAAATGGTAGCTGCTGTAAAGAAGCTATTTCTTTCTAAAGGACTTAATTTCTCTTGAATTCTTTGGAGTAAAGTCTCTTTTACCGTGAATCCTAAAGTGGTCGAATGAGTACCTTGTTCCGTTACTTGTCGAATCAGATTTGTAACAGGAATGGCTAAGCTAACAGTTACATAATTTGTAAAACTAACGTCTTCAGTGGCTTCTTTGAAAGGACCAAGAAGGACAATAAGGACATGTATTACATTAAGCTGTGAAGTTGTAACCATATCAGGTGTGTTTAAATATTTGACTGACTTTGTAGCTAAGATTTTATCTACAATTGCAGAGAGTCTGACAAATCGTTCTAACATATTAAAGCAGGAGTTTCATCTGGTGCTAACAGCTTGTGTCAAATATGTTAAAGTTTAACAGCTTTTTTTAACCTCTGCACCGCTGATGAAGCTGTTATATTTCGACGAATTCACTTTTTAAGACACTTTCAGAAGATTGGATATGTATGTATATTTTTCCTATATACATGAAACAATTAAATTGGATACTGAATTACATTCGTAGAAAAAATATCGAATTGGTACTTAAAATCGATACACCAAAAACAATATCGATATATCTAAAATAAAAATATCGATTATATTTAGAAAAAATATCGATATATCGATACATCGATATATTTTGCCCATCCCTACTGTGCTCACATACGGGTGCGTGTCCTAGACTCTACATAAATTTACAAAAAGTAAAATAAGTACTGCCCAAAGAGCTATGGAGAGGTCAATGCTAGGCTTAACTATAAAATACAAGTAAAGAGCAACAGACATTAGGTCAGTTATAAAGGTCACAGATATCATAGAGTAGATAGCTTCCCGGAAGTGGCTATGTGCTGGCCATATTGCACGGAGAAAAGACCAGAAGAGGACAAAACAGTGTTAGAGCGGAGCCCAAGAGACCACCCCAGATCGAGAGGAAAACCACCAGACCTGAAATCAGTATATTTGCTGATTAAATAATCAAACTTTAAAAGAGTCCGAGAAATATTCCCATCAGTCTTTTCCTTTGCTTGCCATTGCAGGTTCATCTTAGCAGAAATTCTTCTCAGTTGTATGACCATGAAATAATTCTCATTCTAGCAAACTCTACTTCGTCTGATCTTATATACCGATGGGACAAGGAAATACGTAGGGTTGTCAGAGTTAGCTGGCAGAGGATCGCCCAAGATTGTGCGACTTGGAGAAGACTGCTCTAGTTATAACTGAAAAAAAATCATAACTTTAAGAGCCCATATCAAAAAATGATTGAACTGACTGATAATGAAAACGGCAACCATATCGTCAAAATTATAGATAGGTAAAACACTCATTTTCTGTCAATACATAAAAGACAATAAGCTAAATATTCTAGGTGTTATAAAAAATATGTATTCCTTATACCCAAAAAGCAGTCAGTCGATGAGGCTAAAAAGCAAAACTCCCTCAGTAGAATCAACAATATAGGTATGGCTGCCAAATTTGCAACACCAATCTACATCGCTTAATTATAAATACCCACCGTTGGACCAGATCGAAAGAAATGCATGAAGTTACGCAACTACAGGGAAACACACCAAGTTGTAAAAAGATTAACTGAACTCCACATCTTAGGGAAAGCAGAAGACATATTACAGATCATTGGAACAATAAACCAGAAACTATGGCATAGATCAAGACACCATTAGTAATTGTTCACACACCAAGCTGGTCTAACGAAAAATAACTTCAACATGGATAACCATCACCTAAAAGGGTTTTAGGAAATACTTCCAAGGAAACCAATTTTTCCGCGTTAAAGCAGGAAATTAGAGAAAACAACCAATAGACTTAACATAGAACACCAAAGGGGTAGAAGCTATCAAAAGAAGAACACTACCAAAAAATAAATAATTCCTAACACGACTTTCGGTGTAATTAGTAGTAAATTAAGTGGCTTGGTCTAGGGAGGGGTTGGGTCGGAGATTATGTTGGGTTGCGTGAGGGGGGGGGGGGAGAGAGGGGGGGCAGTTGCAGTTCCGACCCAAGCCACGTAGCTTTTCATTCATATTATTTGTCACTTTTAAAATAAGGTACAGTTTACACAACAGCATGTGAATATTCATTTCCGTCATTTAATTATCTCCGGATGTAATTTAGATATCTTATGTGCTAACAGTGCTTCGCATTCGGGTGACTTGAAGTCATAGTGTCGCGTTGAACTAACCTACACGCGACGGCGCAAAACATTAGACATGCCATACCTAGACTCAAATTCGCTTACAGATGTCACTGGGGGTTTTCCAGAGCAGTGGAAGTTCGTATTGTTTTGATGGTTTGAAATAAAGCTCGCCCGCGTATGACCATAACACTCGTTGATAAAATAATCCTAATTTTTTTCGGAGCGATTCTCAGTGCAACTTTAATTATAGTGTCTGGTGAAGTGTTATTTGAAGTTCGAAGTGTCGTGTGAAGTGGCGCAGTACAATAAAGCTAATCGAAAATGTTTTTCCAACAAGTTTTCATTACCCAATGAGTTATAGAAATCTTTCAAGCAGATCAAAGGATAATTCTCTGGTAAAGAAAAAAAAAAAAAAAAAAACAAGTGACAGAATTGCACGAAAAGAAAACAAAAATGCAGCTCTTCTGAATATATATATATATTCGCCGCAGGTATATTTTGTTGTATTTTATGAATTAATGAACAATAAAGAGTGAGATAAGGAGAATGTTTTTGGCAACATTTGAAGAAGAAAAGTATCCCTGACTACAACTGAGAAAATAATTCATCATTTTCAGGAGTGGCAAGTGTCAGTATTTCTGTCAGAATATTTATAATTACCGAAAAGTACATAACGCAAATATCAGTCGTTTTCATTACACACGCAATAATTTTAACGATAGTCTGTCAAGAAAAAAATATATAAAATGTCTTCTTGAATTAATAGGAAAAAAAATCGTCAAGTGCCACAATACGAGGGGAAAGGGGGGATCGAGGCAAAAGCTACGTGGGAGAGGGTGATCCAAGACAGGCTAAAATGGAGTCACGTAATTTATGGACGCTCCCTAATATGTACGGTTGATTTCATAGGTAAGCGAGAGGGAAATATTTTATATATGTATTATATAGGTAAGGCGGTCAGCGGCTCGAATAAATTACCAAGGGAAAAACTAAAGAATTTTCCTGAAGATGTGTGATATATTAAGATAAAAATTCATTTTAAAAAATGAAAGTAGGTGTGCAGGAAATTTGCACTGAAGGAATTTAAAATATATTTTCGTGAATTGCCAAATAAATTGAATTTAGAAACCGACACTAGGCAATGAAATTAAAAACAATTACATGAGACTGTACAAGTGACATTGCAGTTCCTGCGGGACAGATCGCCAAGCACGTGATGAAGGCAGCAGATCGAAGAACACCGTCGTGTTCGAGGAATCCCAGTAGTGACATCTGATGACAGCCAACACCTTGACACGCCGGTGACGGACAGTTCGGAGAATTTCATTTGCTTTTGCGCTGCAACAAGTCTGCCTGTAGGTGTCACACGTGTAGTGGCTTGCCTTAACCTTCGACTCAACACGATTCAGGCACAGAGATCACGTGGTTGCAGACAGCGAAGTGCTGACAAGCAATTTGTCGTGTTTACACAATACTACTGTCTCAGCTTAAACTTCAATCAGTGCGGCGTTCATGCCAGTGGATATAGCATTCATGTACGCTCTCAGAACACTGCAAAGAGCTTCATACCAACCAAGCTTCGATGATCACGGTGCACTAATATGGCATTCATGAAAGCAAACTAAATCTATAGATGCACTGAAGAACAAAAGCACTGTAACCTGCAGATTAATGGCGTGTTGATCCAACTTTTGAACGCAGTACAGCAGCGATTTGGGGAGGCATGTATTCGATTAGTTATTGGTAGGTTTCTGGATGTATCTTCTATCATATGTCTACGCACAGGTCACGCAGTTCCCTTTAATTATGGGCCGTGGTTTCTGGAGACGGAGCTGGTATCCGTTAACTTCCCATTTGTATTCAATCGGTCTTGTAACAGATGAATTTGGTGGCCAAGACATCAACATGGATTCACTACCATGCTCCTAAAAATCTCTGTAGCACGATTCTGGTCTTGTGATATAGACATATGTCTGCTAGAAGATCTCATCGTTCTCGTGGAGAACCAGAAGAATGAAGAGTTGCAGGGGTTCCGCTATAATTTTCACGTAGTCCACAGCTGTTATGGTGCCTTGGAACACTGTCACAGGTCTCATGGAAGCAGAGGTAAATGTTCATGTTCACCGCTCATCCACCACTCTCGGTTGCTAAGTAAGTTTTAATAGAGTGTTATGTATGAGAAATTAAGGAAGGAGAGGATGAATCCCGATGCCGACCCATTTACGCCTACTCTTCCGAAAGATACCGGGCAGGCCGCCAAGACTCTCGTACCCGTCCGACGGACGTATCAGCATCAACAGTGTCCTGCGGAGAAATTTGGGATTAAATCCACTGCTTTGGGGCACAATTTGGTGATTATGAATTGTGCACCACCACCTCTGCTACCTTGCCGGCCAAGTCCACCACCAGGACTGGAACCAGCTAACGCCGTGTCAGCGGCGGAAACCATCATGGTGCTGCAACCAAATGAACTAATGGAGCGGACAGTTCGTAAATCGCTAAGCAAAAAAAATCGAACAGGTCTTGCACAATTATTTCTTTGTAACTAGGTTTAAAAATAATTTTAAGTAGAAATAAACGAAAACTTTTAGTCTATCGCATTTTCATATGGATTAAATATATTACTAGCTAACTTATTTTTTTTCAGCCATTGGAACAAATTAACCGTAATTTTCTGAGAGCAAATTGTGACGTCACCTCCGAGACGTGTTGTTGTCGAGAAGCGTTGGTAGAGGCCATCTGCAGACTGCCAGTTGGAGGACGACAGGTGGTTTCTAGTCGGTGAGTAATTTCCAACTGAACTGTGATGGCCAACAGGTTAGATAGCAAACAGTCAAGATTTGTGTACTTGCATTTCATGCGAAGGCCTAAGTGCGCATAGTATGCGCAGAAACGCGTATGCCTTTTGTTTTTCGTCTAAAGGTTTGTAATGTAATATCTTTGCTAACCTTTATCACAAATTAAATTCCACAACTTCGATACTCTTATTAGCGTGTTGATCTTTGATGTACTGGTACTATCAATGTTTATCGCGTATTCTAACGTACTATCTTCGAGAGAACCGAAGAAATAAATAACCAAAGTTAAGCAGTCAAAAACACAATATAAACATAATCCATAAGATGGAGTCCTTATCTGTTTTGTAACGTGATCTTTGGTGGGTTATTAACGTTCTGGCCTTGCATTCGGGAGGACGCAGGTTCGAATCCCCGTATGGGCTTCCAGATTTGGGTTTTCCATGATTTCCCCAAATCACTCCAGGCGAATGTCGGGATGCTTCCTTCAAAAAGGCCATGGCCGAATTCCTAGTCGTTCCTTATAACCAGTCCCATCCCGCCTCTAATGACGTTAACCGTCGATAAGGCGAAATAAAAAGTAGTTGTTGGGTTATGCCGTAAAGCAGTGTTCATCTGTGACGCAGAGTGTTCTATGGTGCTCAGCTATTTTCGTACGAACGAATCATCATTTCTTGCTCAGTTTTCTGATATTGTAAAATAGACCATGAACTTTCAATCTGCGAAAATCCATCCAAATTGGTTCTGTAGATTTTGAGTGATGCCTGGACAGAGACGGTACACAGCTCGCTTACAGATTCATAATAATTGAGATCGTACCAGTTTTTCTCGTAAAAAACCTTGGCCTCCGATATATTTGCCGCTATTTCCTTACAGCTCATTAGAACTGCCTATATGTCATCAGATCATCTAAGCCCGTTCTCTGGACTTCCCTGCCAAATTGTTAGTGCATTGTCATAGCAAGTGATTCTTAAGTACGTCCACTTAAGCAGTGACAGTAACTCCGTGGTTAGTGTACCACTAGGATTCTGATCCTTATGAAAAGTCGTATTTTCTTCTTGCCTTCTTTTGCTGTAATGCTGAATTAAACACTGATAAAAGTTTCTAATTGAATTTAAATGTATTTCATATGGCATATAAACGTTTATCTTGGCGATTTTACTGGTTTAGGAGACATTACTATAATATTTACGGTCGTACGGTCATATTTTGATGAAACATCTGGTAATTTTTTAATAGTAGCAATTCACTAGAAGTTATAGGAGAATAGAAATTAAGATATTGTAATAATCACGTCTTTGGTTACATCAGCAAAGGATAAGTCTGGTTGCACTTTGGAAGATGCAGGTTTCTTGCCCTTCTGCTTCTTCGTTTTCTTCAATTTCTGGGAATTAGATTTCGTTGAGTCAGAGCTTGATAGTTCACTGAACTCCAATGTTTGTTGTTGGTTTGACTGTTGTTGTAGACGCCTGTGAGGAGCCTCTGTCCCCACTGCTCTTTGACGATCGTGGGCTCACTTATAGGCTGGACAGCCTTTCCACCTGGCAACGTGGCCACCGTAGCAGTTTCCGCAGATTGGTGGATCACGACCCTATGCGTGTGGCAGTCCTTCGCGTCGTGTTGCCCTGCACACTTCACGCAGACCTAACACATTTTTCAATGGCGTGCCACATGAACAAACAACTGACAGTTAAAACACTGCTGCGGTCCAGCTGACGATCGTAGTTTCTTTATCGATACTCTGAGGTGGCAGACCTTGACAGCTTGAAATATTTTGCGATTTCCGGGAAGGTCTGGTAACACTACTAGGAAAAGCGGCATTATTTCGTTACTGCCGGGACGACGAAGTTGGGCTACGGACCTCAAGTCGTAGCATATTTCTATCAGCTCTACTTTCAATGTCTCTGTTTGCAGAGTCGTAGGAATTCCATGAAACACCAACTTCAATAATTTCACCGCTCCGGTCGGGAAAGTGCAGTATGGGATGTTGCACTTGAAATGTCTAGGCTCGTTCTGCCGAGAAAACATTTACATGCATGAGATGCAAGATTTTATTAAAAAAAAATGTTCTTTTAATATTTTTTTTTTAAATTGCAAAAAAAAGCAGGCTTAAATTTAAATGACACCCTCTAATTACAAAAGGGAAAAATTACATTAACGAAATAAAACACTGAAAAAAAATACATGTTTGTTTAATATTTTCACCAAAAATTGGACTCAGCCAGCAAAAGAAAAAGAAAATAAGCTATCAGACAATGAACAAAATTGTTCCCGGCTAGGGAGAGCACGAAACTTCGTAAACTTGGGCGTACTGGGTAAAAATGTTTATATGTAATTGTTACTTATCGTAACTGCAGGAGGCTGTCGGTGACCTTGATGTTTCCTTGACTGTGGCGAAACACTTTTAACTCCATCTGGCAACTGAGGTGGTTTCACTTGTGGAAGCACATTAGGAAAAACAGCACGACAAATGACGTCGTGACAAAAACACGGCCTCCACGTTTCTGGAGTCCGCATCTACCAAATACACACGTGCGTAATACACGGGATCTCAACCCGAAGTGTCTCTCGCTACTGCATGTCCACGCATCCCCCTCCTAGTCGGGGGCGCCCTCTGTACCTGGGTCCACCAAACAAAGGATTTAGCAACGCTGTCAACCTGCCGCCTCGCTGGAATCCACACTCCGCCATCTCACAAATAACGGCTGAGCGAAATATATTGCGAGGCGACGAAATATTAAAAACAGCAGAGGCTGGACATTACATAGCCCCAAACCACTGGCTGAAGTCTTTTTTTTGACGAAGAAAAACTGAAAGTCCGTGGTTTGATGTCCCATAATTTTCACTTCAGTTCTCATTTCTTTCAAAAACTTTTACACAACCACACAACTGTTACTGCCCAACTGCCACTCGAAAACCAGTGTGAATATGCCCGTATTCTGAAATGAATGGTGATGGGTCCGAAGCACTGTTTCACTTCTACTTAATTAAATTCTCAACTGACGTTTGGCTGAGTCCATGTTCTTATCTAACAATTTTTTTAAAAATAAAACAATCTTTTGCTTAATCTAATGATCTTACACCATACATTTTCTTTTATAAAACTAACCTCTGGCTGAGTCTATAAACTAATATATTACAACATACAACTATTATTATTAAATTTTCTAAAAAAAGTAAAATTAACAAAAAAATTCTCGCAAACCCTTAGAGTGTGCTATCTAAATTTACACCTGTACTAGAGAAACTTTTATGATCAAAAATTATTATTATTTTTACAGACAAAACAAATAAAATCTTCATCTCATGCGAGAAAACATATGATTTTACAGTTATTCCCACCATTGACATAAAACGAAATGTTTCTGCAAAAACTATTCCCATTTACATGAAAACCATCAGACCATACTACAAACGAAATCTTAAATAAAAGAATATTCAAGTGACCCTGGTAACAGTCCAGATTTTTATGGAATAAAAAAAATAGGTTTGCCAAACAACCACTTAAACGAAGGATCAACGACGCACAATTAACAACTCAAAACAATCTATTTGTGTATTGTAGAAACAATAAAAGAATCCTATCAAAATACTTCCACCAATAGAAATTTTTAAACAATATAGTATTTCCTTAAGCTCCGAGCGTTGTACACCCCGACCTCTGCAATGTCATCTGTAAGCAAATAGGCGTTGGGACCTACCACCCTCTTCACGCTATATGGACCTTTGTAAATATGAAAAAACTTAGCGATTTTTTCTCCGCAGCGCATCCGATTGCGGGGCGTTGCGAATCAAGACCATATCGTCAACTTTAAATTTGTGAAACTTGCTGTTAACCTTCCTCTCCCGTCGTCGTTTTGCCTTTTCTAGCAGGAATTCTTTAGCATGAGCCAGCTTTGACTGAGGTTCAACATGAGCTAACTGATTCGGGGCGTCCAACCAGCTGGTCTACAAGTGAGGTCACATTCGCACCAAAATGGAGTTCTACTGGTCGGTAGCCGGTGCTGCAGTGTATGGTGAAATTGAAATAATCTTGTATCTGGCTTAAGTATTTCACCCACGAGTTGTGGTTCTCCCCGACCAAAGCGCGAAAATATGCTCCCAACTGGCGATTATATCTCTCAACTATATTGCTCTGTGGGTTCCTAATTGAACAAAAAATAGGTTTTATCCCCTCTTGGGACAAAGCATCTGTCCATTTCTTGCTCGTAAAAATCGTTGCATGATCGCTCAACAATCGTTCTGGCTTTCCACACTCTGGTACGTATTTACAAAGAATAATCCGTAGGCACTGTTTTGTAGTGGTATTATTAGTGGCGTAGAGGCGCACCAGTTTCGTAAACGCATCTACTACCACCAGGACATACTGCCTCCCAAACTGCCCTCTGGGCAATGGACCAAAAAAATCAATGCAGACCAACTTATTGGGTGCTTCTGGTGTTATCGGGTGCAATTCACCAGCATAGTTCGTGCTAGAATGCTTTGTCCGTTGACACAAATCACATGCTCGAATGATCTTCACTGCCGATGATTTTATTGCTGTCGCGTACCATTCTTCTCTTAACATCCTATAAGTTTTCTCTGTACCTTGATGCCCATAATGTTCATGATACATGGTAATGACACTATCAAGCATGGAAGGCGGAAGCCATGCAAGCCAGCAGTCCGTATTGTTATTCCTGCGGAAACACACATCCCTGTATATCTTGCACATCATAGCAGTGTTACACACGCGTAAGTCATCTCCATGTTTCCCATAGAGGAGATACTCTCTTATTTTCTTGATATTTTCGTCACGTTCTTGCTCGCGAATTAGCTGGAGGTAGAAATCTTTCGGAACTACTCCAGCAATTTTTTTCGCAGTTGCAATAATCACTTCACGCGCCCTGTTTGTATGTCCGAACGACGAGGCAACATCTTTCGGATATCGACTTAGCCAGTCGGCCATTTTGTTGTCTGCGCCTGAGCAGTATGACACTTCAATGTCATATTCTTGTAGTTGTAGAGCCCAACGAGAAACTCGATTCGACGTGAGTTTTGCCTTTTCCAGGAAAGTTAGTGCCTGGTGGTCTGTTCTAAGAAATGTTTTATTTCCAACCAAGTATGGCCTGAACTTTGGTCACTCCAAATACCAGAGCAAGCATCTCGATCTCTGTCGTATGGTAATTTAGCTCCGGACCCCGCAAACATCGGCTGGCTGTCGCCACTATCTGCAAACTTCCGTCGTCCGCCTGCTGCTGCAAAACTGCCCCTAGACCCTTTGCACTGGCATCACAATTTAAAAAGAATGGTTTGCTGAAGTTAGGATGGGCGAAGGGACACTTTGTCTCGAAAAATGCACTTTATCGTCTCAAATGCTTCTTGCTGTTCACTTCCCCATTTCCATCGTGTCCCCTTTCGTAGGAGGTGGTACAAAGGTTGATTGAGGTGAGCAAAATTGCTAATCCCATTTTTAAAGTATCCACATATTCCTAAAAATTGTCTTACTTGTCTGATACTGGTGGGTGTCTGAAAAGACAGAATTTCTTCAACTTTCGCGGGTGAGGGTTCAATTCCATCCGGCGTTATCTTAAAACCCAGAAAAATTACCTCCCGCGTACACAAATTTGCCTTGTCGGGTCGGAGCGTGACTCCTTTACTTGCCAGGACTTTGAAGAGCGTTTCAAGGTGAGAGAGGTGTTCCTCAAAAGTATTTGAAAAAACCAGTACATCATCGACATAAATGGCACAGAATTCTTTTACTTCGACAGGCAATATTTCATTCATTGCTCTAATAAAAGCACATGACGAGTCCCGTATTCCAAATGGTACTCTATTGAATATGTATTGCTTGCCCCCGAATAGAAAAGCAGTAAGCGGTCTACACTCTTCGTGGAGTTCTATCTGGTTGAACCCGGACGTCACATCTACCGTAGATAGCCACCTTTTTCCATGGAATCTGCCTATTAGTTCTGTAACCAACTCTGGGCGTTCAGCATCACCTTCTATTCGTTTATTCAAATTCCTTGCATCGAGACAGATGCGTGCTGTCCCATCCCGTTTAGCAACAACCGTTATTGGGTTAACATATGGTGATGGTGCCCTAGAAATTATGCCTTCCCGTTGCATTATTTCCAATGCTTTCATCGCGGCTTCTCTATGATTGACAGGAATTGGATAACTGTGTGATTTGAAAGGCTGTCTGTCCAAAATTCGGAATTTATGTTTAATCCCAACAATCCTTCCGGGGCGGTAGGAAAACACGGAGACATTGTTCTCTAGCATTTTATTCAACTTGGCTTTTTGCGGGTCATCTAATGCACTATTTGTGGTTGCTCGTTTCCGCAACTCACTGAGTATCTCATTTCTTTCGTCGAGAATTACGCAGATTTCCATTAAGATAGGATCCAATTGTGGCACTGTTTTTACATCCATGACCTCGATTTGCTTAAAGCTATAGCCTCTACCGCTCTCATTCCACTTAATTATCCCTTTTGTCAAACCAGTCACAGTGAAATTTTCCCAGCTAATGCATGCCTTCTTTTCTTCTAGCACATCTGACCCAATGATTAAGTCAACTGTAAGCCCAGGCACTATTATTGCAGTTATTTCCATCATCTCCATAGCCATTTCTATTGCCTCCGTACAAAAATCTACACGAATTATTGTCTGTTCCGTCACCGTCTTAACCTTGGAACCGAAAGCAGGTACCAACCCAAATTTCTTTTTTATCGGTATTATCTTAATTTCGACACCGCTATCAATACTTCGTTTCACAAAGTTGTCAGATATTGCGCTGATGGCACTTCCGCTATCAAGTAATAATACGCAATCTCTTCCATTGACCATACACTTAACCATGGGGCATCTACCAATTTCCTTCCTATCTAATTCTTGCTCTAAATCATTTTCTTCAAAGGAATTCAAACCATCTCTCCAAAAATGCATGTCTTCCGGTTGCATTATGCAGACAGTCGTCTTGGGAGAGGCCCCAGTGCAATCTCATAATTCCGTATTAACTTCAATTTGTTCGCCATCTTGAGGCGAAAGAGCATTGCATCCCGCTGTAGGCACACGAGGTTCATTTATTTTCTTGTCTTGCCACGTTTCTTGTCGTTCGGTCTTAGACCATTCATCGACCTGCGGGCGAGCTTGGAATCCTCGGTCGTTCCTGTGTTGTTGCCCCTTTGGAATGAATTTCTAGAATTTCCACCGTGTGAACCGTTCTGCCCCCCTCTCTGTCTACCTGTCACTTCATGTCTGCCACCCCGGCTTCCTTTGTGTTCTTGCGGGCTTGCGGGTCCAGAACGGTTACCTTGCGAATCGATAGTATCTAACATCCGCAGGGTCTGAATGAATTCAGTAAAATTTTTTCTATTGCTGGGAGTCAAAACCCTTCTAATATACGGCTTGAAGTGTCCTGCTATGGCTCCACAGATTTCCTGATCACTCATTGGTGGTTCGAGAAACCGTGCGTTCAAGGCTACCTCAAATGCATAATCTTCTCTACTCAAGCCAGAATTTTCCGGATATGTCCCCCGAAAAATACACTGTCTACACTCTGCCTGTGCGTCGGGTCCCCAGTAGGTTTCTAAAAATTCAGATTTGAAACGGTCGTACTCACAATCGTCCGGTAATGACACCTGCATCCATATGCGAACATGACCTACCAGTGCCTGCTGGACCACACGCATTCGAAATCTGTCCGGAATATTCTTGATCTCCAGATAGTTTTCCAAATCTTTCAAAAATTGTTTAGGATGTGTCTCGTTATTATTATTGGAAAAAATCGGCATTTGAATGTCGATTGAACCGACAGGCAATCCGTGATCAATTCTGCCCCGCGTCCCAGATGCGCTACTAGGTACCTCATCACTGATTCTTTTCCTAATGTAATTTATGTCTGTATCCAAATTAGCAAGTTTTCCCTTGGTCTGCTCTTCGAACGTCGTCTGTCTCTGCGAGATTAATGACTGTTCTTCTTCGACCGCATCAATCCTTTGTTTTATAGACTCCGTCGATTGGTTTACTTCTTGTAATTTTGTCTTAAATTTTTCCTCCATCACCTGGATCATTTCCTCATTCTCCTTACATTTTCTATCATTTGTAGCCCTAAATTCGCAGACCGACTCTTGTGTTTCCCGGATTCTTTCTGCTGATTCATTACGAAATGTTTCTAACTCAATGATCCTTGCTTCGACTCCGGAAACTCTTTCAGTAACTGACGCAATTCCCTCGCGAAAGTCTTGTTTCATTTCTGCTAATATCTGTTCGGTCCGACTTTGAGAATTTATTATACTGTCCTGTATTTGTGTCAAAAAAAGAACCAGACTCTCCTGTGTGACATCCCGACTACCTGTTTCCCTCTCAGCTGACGCTTGAGTAGGTAACGGCACCTCCAGAGACAATAGGCTAGCTGCCCCGTCCTGCTGATCCGCGCCCGTTTCTGAGCGTGGTGCTACCGCTGGACACATTCCAGCTTCTGACGTGGACTCACTAACAACATTCGCAGATTTTGTTGGATCCATTTCACTTGTTAGTTTACCAGAGCGAAGTTTCATAAAATTTCAGCAGTTAAAATCCCCTTATTATGCTTTTCCAAAAATTATTGTCAGGACAGAACTGATATTTAACAATTTACTCACAAACCAACAACGGCGAAAGGCAAACCATTAGAAACACATGCCACTGAGTAAAGCAAAAATTGCCTAAACATATAAAAAACAGATGGACAAAACCAGCAACAACATTTTTAGAATAATCAACATGCTGTTCTGAGAAGAGAAAAAAAAACACCTCGACAGCTACACTAACAAAATAAATTTGCACCACGTAAACTGCATCTAAAAAAATCTGCAATAGAAATATTAGCGTATATTATTCCTAACATAAAAAATATAATTCATAGTTTTATACAATATTGGGATACCGGTATACAAAACCCGACATGGAAGCTTACTTGAAACGGAAATGTAGATACTTCTGTTTGTCACAAAAATTTGAAAAATACAACTTCACTCCAATTTAATAAACATCCTTAAGAACATCGTATCAGGCCTGATTATTTCGGCCCCAACGGAGGCGCGCCATTGAAATGTCTAGGCTCGTTCTGCCGAGAAAACATTTACATGCATGAGATGCAAGATTTTATTTAAAAAAAATGTTCTTTTAATATTTTTTTTTTTTTTAAATTGCAAAAAAAAGCAGGCTTAAATTTAAATGACACCCTCTAATTACAAAAGGGAAAAATTACATTAACGAAATAAAACAACTGAAAAAAATACATGTTTGTTTAATATTTTCACCAAAAATTGGACTCAGCCAGCAAAAGAAAAAGAAAATAAGCTATCAGACAATGAACAAAATTGTTCCCGGCTAGGGAGAGCACGAAACTTCGTAAACTTGGGCGTACTGGGTAAAAATGTTTATATGTAATTGTTACTTATCGTAACTGCAGGAGGCTGTCGGTGACCTTGATGTTTCCTTGACTGTGGCGAAACACTTTTAACTCCATCTGGCAACTGAGGTGGTTTCACTTGTGGAAGCACATTAGGAAAAACAGCACGACAAATGACGTCGTGACAAAAACACGGCCTCCACGTTTCTGGAGTCCGCATCTACCAAATACACACGTGCGTAATACACGGGATCTCAACCCGAAGTGTCTCTCGCTACTGCATGTCCACGCATCCCCCTCCTAGTCGGGGGCGCCCTCTGTACCTGGGTCCACCAAACAAAGGATTTAGCAACGCTGTCAACCTGCCGCCTCGCTGGAATTCCACACTCCGCCATCTCACAAATAACGGCTGAGCGAAATATATTGCGAGGCGACGAAATATTAAAAACAGCAGAGGCTGGACATTACAAGTTCGGTTAAATTACATACGCTAGCTTTGATCGCTTGTGAAAATACTGTAGTTTAGTGGGTGTGGGACAGTAGGCCTACTTACAATCATTAATAAATAAATAATATTACCAGCTGCTGATTACCGATTAGTTACTTCACATACCATTAGTATATTCAATTTCGAATGTTAACTGTTAATATATAATAACCCATGATGCTTATTATATATACGAATGCGGTTTACAGATACTCTAATTGCTGCATTTGTAAATCGTCTCAACAAAAAGAAATTCATTAACTATTTAGTGAATGTGAATAACTTTGTCAGTTGTTTTAATAAGTGCATGCGTGACAATCACTCCGTAACACTAGACTTTCTTTATGTTCACAGGGTATGGAAAATATTTTGTGTTGTGCATAAATATTGTTTTATATCGACTTAGAATAATTTATCTAGTTATGGTTTTAGCTTATTTACTGTTTATATTATTGTATAGTGTACATTGTTTGAGTTACGTGCGTGCCTCTTCCAAAATGTCTGACTGTCAAAGAAAACTATCTGGTTACTAGTGCAAAAAAAGAAGGTTGGGAAAGGAAGCGGAAAGGCAGAATCAATCTAGCGCATTAAAAAAATATACTGTATTCAGGGTTTACCAAAACAAATCTTAGAATCCAATATCAGGTCTGGATACAATAGAAGTACAGAATCGTCAGAGAATAATAGCAAAGAAATGAACAAAGTTTCTAAACCAACTGGAACTGACACCAACGTGAGACTCACAGAAGGAGTTCTAAACTTTGTGGCCAAGAATTTTACGAGACGCCGCAAGAAGCTTTTTAGTAAGTCAAGGTCCACCTAAACTATTGCATAATTACAAATTTCCATCCAATGACACGGATCGACATTTTACCTCAAAATATTATGCACGAATTTTAAGCTACTATCTTTCACAAAACTGCGTTTACTGCTTCTGTTGCAAAATTTTCGGCTGTTTAGTAAGTTCTCTCTCAAAGGAGGGTTTTAAAAATTGCAAGCCCCTCGACGAAACTTTAAAAGAGCATGAAATTTCGAAAAACCATATTCAGGCAAAAAAGATTAAATTGTTGTAAAACTGTAGATGCTGCCTCAAAGAGTTATTAATGCCGAAATAAATCATTGGAATGAGGTACTTCTAAGAATCGTTACAGTTACCAAAATTCTTGGTAAAAGTTGACTGGTTTTTCAAGGTACAAGCGACAAGTTGTTTGAGCATAATAACGGTAAATTCTTAAAAATAGTTGTGTTACTGTCTGAATACGATCCCATTACGGAAGAGCACGTCCGCTGAGTGCTCTAAAAAGTAGAAACTAAAGCTCAATATCTAGGGAAAAATATGCAAACCTGGATAGTAGATCTGCTGCATCAAAGTGTAAAGTCTCATGTTATTAATGAAATAAAAAAATTCAAATATTTTTCCATAATTTTAAACTGTACTCCTGACTTTAGTAAGATACAGAAAATTACTCTGGTTTCAACTAATAAATTTTATCCTGATGTTGAAATTAAAATTAATGAAAGATTTTAAGGCTTTTTACCAGTCGACAGGAAAACAAATGTCTGACATTATAGTTGGAGAACTTAATGACTTGTGTTTAAATTTGCAGGATATCAGAGGACAGGGACTGACAAAAGGTCCAATATGAGGGGCAATAAAGCAGGAGTGCAATCTAGAATTAAACAATATAATTCGCGAGCATTCAATGTTCCGTGTAGTAGCCATTCACTCAATCTTGTTATTAATGGCAAAAGCATCCTTGGCAGCCGCTAATTTCGTTAACATGGTCCAAAAAATATATTTATCCTTTTTGGCATCTTCTTTTCGATGGGCAATACTTTTAAAGCATGTTCAGGGTTCAACTTTGAAAACATGGAGTGACACTAGATGGGAGAGTAGGATAGAGAGGATAGAGGCATTAAACCCTTTAAAATTTCATTTGGGAGATGTATACGACACCTTGCTAAGCATTTACGAAAACCGAGAAATTGATAATTTAATGATTTAGCCATTTTGGTAATTGAGTATGAAATTGCTGATGAAGTAAATTTTAAGATGTAATAAAAAATTCGCAACCTGAAAGTAAGAAAAAAAAGTTTTTTTTGTGATTTTAGCGTATTTGATGTAATCTCGTTTTATTTTCAAAATAATGGCATTTAGATTATTGTGTGATAATATCAATCTGTAATAGCATTTAAAAATGTAAAAAAATGGTTAATTTGTCGCTATGTACAGATATTTCATAATTAATTTCTCTATTTTGTGCCACTAGATCAAAATTCAATAAGTTTATTTATGAATATATGATTTTATTAAAATTTAAAATTAAATATCTTATTCGATTAATTTTTTTTTTAAATATATAATTCTACAAAATCTTAAGGGGCGGCAATTGTCTATTTGTCCGGGCGGCAAAACCGCTAGAGCGGGCCCTGTCCGTCGATAGACCCGAGAATTCATTACGAAAAAAAAAAAAAAAAAAGAATTTCAGGAAAAAAATGATGTGATTTGTTTTAAATATTATTTTACTCAATAAAAGAACGTAAATGAAGTTTTAACAAAATAAAAAGGTCAAGCTTGACAATTTCTGAAAATAAAAATATTTAATTCTGCGGGGATTTGAACGCGGGTCAGAAAATTATGAAGTTAACTCCCTGCCGCAAAGGCCACGTTGCCTTTTAATAAAAACGGGTAATAAACTCCTATATACCAAACAATTTTTTGTTTATTTGCATGCGAATATTGAAATATCTATCACTTAATTTCCTTGCAGCTTTCACTGCTCTAAGCTGAGCGGCGGTAAAATTCGGATTTGTTGCAAAATTTCTTGTCATCATGAAAGCATCAATTTTTGGAAGATTATCCGACTGCGCTTTCAGAAAACTGCTTTCAGTCATTATTTGGTGTGTGTATTGTAGCAAGAATACAATATCTCACCAGTTATGCTGATATGTTACTATAAACTTCAATACAATCGCAAAGCTATTAGAACTCCCAGCAACTACGCCTTTGTTCACAATAATATCGTGTACTAGGTAGTCACGATTCGATTCGACCAATAACGTTGCGTTTTGCGAAGTTACATTTCCCTTGTATATTTAGCACTTTTGATTAATTAAAATCAGAAAATAAAAATCTAATAAATAGGAAAAATACGTTATAGCGGTTTTATTTATTTATTTGTCGTATGGCAAGCAACTAATACAATAATGAATACATACCATGACAAGAATGTTGGTAGCGTTCAGAAGCTGATGTCGAGTTCATCCAGCGTTATAGCGGTAATTCTACACTAATGAAGTTTCAAAATAAAAATACTAGACGTAAATTTGAATTTCATGCATATTCCCTATTACGCAATGATGAGACAAGGATTTTGTTAGCAGATTCCCTCATACTTTTTTGGAAAATCCCTTAATCACCTTCTCCAATTAATAAATTTACCAATTGCTATTAATTTGCAACCATTGGTGTACCACACCTTTCTTTCAGAGAATTCAAGAAAACAATAAACCAGCTTCCACTCCCTAATTATTTGCTCCTGAGTGATCTTCAAAATAATAGGACTTACTTTAGACATTCTTTCGTTATTAGATGCCCAATTATTGCTTTGATTTAGACAAAACATAGAAAGAAGTTTGGATTCATGCATCAGCTACTTGCAACCATTGCTGTTCTTTCATCAAGCAGAAACCGCCAAGTATCCATGATAATATTATTGCAAATATGTAATATTAAAATAAATTGGAAATATTTGTTGTGTCTACATTAACATTTAAAAAATGTTGTGAGTCACCGTTATTTTTCATGGAGATTACTGACACTGTTGCTCTGAATAGATTGGAAGACAAAGATCAATTCGATGAGAAAGGGAGGCAATCTATTCTAGTTAACGATCCGGTACAATTATTTTTACAACACTACCTAAAAAGAAACATGGATGAAATTAAATTCAAATGGGACTGAATGAGTGATAAAATATAATTCCTTACATTGCAACCCTTCAAACTGTTAAACTTATCTCTAAGATGTAGGATGTGCTATTTACCACAACACAGAACAGTATTCAGTTACAGAGTGGCAAAAGAAGCTTTCAGAATCGTCCCAATTTTCAGCTGTGCGCGATCCACAGAATCAATTGATTTCGACAGGCCTTGCACTCTAAAAGCCCTTTCGTAACTTCCTTCAGTACAAAGAGACTCAGGAATATCTTTGGCGAAACAGAGACCATGAGCAACCCAAAATGAGAAACAAAATTTGAAATGTCAGTGCTGACTACTACATATGGTATCATGTGAGTAATTCCGATGGTAATAATGGAATGGTTTTATCATCTTTGCTGACTTGATAGAAATTATAAAAGGAACTATTTACCATTTTACCAAATAACGGATCACACAATTGATGACACAAAAAAGGTGTAAAATTCTTTTTTATAGTATCTAACGTCGGTATGTTGTTGTTTATGGCTTTAAATCTCGTTGACATTGTGGTCATTAAATGCGGGACTGGACTGGGAGCAAGGAAGAAGAAGGAATTCGGTTATGTTCTTTTGAAGGAATCATTGCGGCATTAGCCAGGAATGATTTGGGGAAACCATGGAAAACGAAAATCTATGTGGCTGAGTCGTACCCGCGTCCTCCAGAATGCGAGGCCAGAGCTTTATCCCTAATCCGCCACGCTCTGTCTATTTTGACTCCCTTACATTCAGAATAGAAAGAAGAATTATGTCCACGGTGAGTAGTCTTCATGCCAATAAATTTGTTTTATCAGAAATGCTGCAGAAAGCTGCAATGAAGCAATCTGATAGATTGTGCAAAGTCTTTTGCTCTTAACAGTTTCGATATTTGATATCAAGAGAGGAAACGTTAGCATTTACTGACAAAATATTTCGTATCGTCTTCAAAACATTCTGGTGAGGTCTATCGGTGAAAAACAGCATGACTAATTCTGATTCTCTGACCCCGATACTTATATTTAGTCTTGCGATAGCTCCAAGAATTATCAACAATTTCTAACAACATGAAACACAAATCAATAACTTCTGACAAATATTTAATGTTAGTATTTGAAAGACTTTGGTTCTTTTAATCATTTAACGCTGTCATTTACTCCATATCAAAAAATTATTGAATGATTTATTAAATCTTTTTCAAAAATAAAAATTTCTAATAGGGGGTTCACTGCACAATGTTACAATTCTTGCCAACCACACCTTGTCTAACCGTTGTTATAAGCCATTTACAAATTTAAAACTGAAGAATGTACAGTACATAGCATTGATTACCTTATTGGCGTCATTATTATGTCCTGTTGTGATTGTCGTTAGTCTGATGTGGTAATTGGAAAAGGTTGTAGTTACTTTGAGGCTTCAAAAATGTTCTGGATTCGTGATTATTGCACCTCCTTAAGCTAATCTAAGACGTAGGTCAGCTTATGATGGACGCTTAATGCTAATGATGTTGAAGCCAACTCGCTTACCTCGCATTCGGGAGGACTCTGGTACGTGTCTTCGAACATTTTTTTTTTTTATTATTTTTTTATTGTATTTACGTCTCTCAACAGCGAGGTCTTTAGAACGGGAAAGGATGGGGGGCAAGGATGGGGCAAGAATGGGAAGGAATTCGGCCATGGCCTTTTGAAGGAAGCATCCCGGCATTTACCTGTAGATTTGGGAAACCATGGAAAACCCAAATCTGGATGCCCGGACGGGGATCGAACCACCGTCCTCCCGAATGCGAGGCGAGAACGCTATCCGTTACACCGCCACGCTCGGTATGTCTTCGAACAGGCAACCAGGTTTGGGTTTTCAAGGTTTCCCCAGATCTCTCTAGGAGAATGCTGGGACGGTTCCTTCATATATATCATGGCTGAATTCCTTCTCGTTCTTATTACCCAATCATTCTCACCCTTAATGACCTAGACGTCGATGAAGCGTGAAATCATAAGCAAAAAAAGAAACCAACGGAATTTACCGTAAATGATCATAAATTCACTGTCTGTTGGTCAACTTTGAACAAGGATTATGTCGCGGACAATATTGCCAGATATATTCTTGATTTTGGTTGCGCATAATCTCTCTTACCTGCTACATGCAAGACTTACTACCTTTACTTTCTTTTTAGCAAAGGAAAGTGTTCAGTATTGTTGTATGGAATTTTTCTCAGATTCTATGGTTGATTCAGAATCCATTTCTCCGCTGCTTCATTATCGATATAGCAGAAACGTCCGAAGCAGTGCTGTCGTTCTAAATAGGAGAAAATTCTCATATATATGGATCATACCAGCAGGTACACCGCTAAAGAATGGGCTTCTTTCTATTCACTTCCGCGGAAAACTAGTGTCACGGTTCCTATTAGAACTCCAAGAAATACACGAACATCGAAGAATGGTGGTTGAACACTGCACTGTAGTATAAATACTATGCACTTAAAATACTGTATTCCCCTTGTGGAATGTGTGCTCACAGGTACGCTATGGCAGGGTTTGGTGCAAACCCTGACGAAGCCAAGTGGAGTATAAAATATGTTTGTGGCTTCATCTGAAACGCAACACTCATTAATTGCAGCCACGCCAGCAGCTGGGATCATTGTCCTCATTAAACAGCACCTTTCACTGACCATATAGCTCTTTTCTGCAATGCCGTCAATCCTTTTGCCGCAAGTTTAATGAATATTGCACCTTATAAATCTCAATAAAGAAACTCCATCAGTTTATCTTCAGAAGGAAACAGCTCTTGGCCCCCTCTTTGGACAGGTAATCTTCCATTATAGTGGCGATTAACTTGATTCTGGCGTAAATTTATAGGCACAGATCCCATCCATAGACGCAGATCGTTAAGCAAAATCTTCTGTATCGGGTTGTGAGGGTGATATTTATAACACACTTCCTGAATGTTTTCTAATTAATGTTTGATGTCAAAAGATACGTCACCACAACCGGTAAAATGTCAGCCGGTAAAAAGTTGTCCTTTCAACATACTTTGTCACAATGCAATCTAATATTT
>JARYHS010011408.1:198806103-198885286 GCA_031002005.1 Vandiemenella viatica
CCGTTCTAAAATATTGCTCTCCAAATTCCTTTACGTAACTCCGTATCTGTCCACATTCAGAAAATTTTGTTTTCCGGTATGTCAGTACTCACTGATCCACTGCAGATTTAACACTGATTGAGGATTATTTTCAAAAGTATTTGCGTCAATGAGACACTGACTGACGCGGCTCGACACAGGCATGCTGCTGCTGCATTGTCGAGATTAATAGGCGGGCGGAATAATAAGGTTTAGAGAGTGAAATAATGTATGTATAACTTTAATTATTGACTGGTGAACTCCTGGTGGTGGAACATACGTGTGCCTCACGTTTGGCGATGGAAAACGGCCCTCCTAGCAGCTTATTTATAGACATCGCACACTTCCGGAATATGACGCAACCCAGCCGACGGCTCCATAAGGTGCTGTTCTTCCACTAGGCATCGGTGGTGCAACTTTTCCCTTTGATCTTCTCAAATCAATGCTCCACACTCTAAAACAGCCTAATATGGACAATAAACGCTCAAATAAATCCCTAAATAATCTACTGTAACATTAAAACTTGCTGTCTGATTTCTCAGGCTGCTTTGTGTGAATCGTGAGTACGGGCAGCTCCACCATAGGCTTGGGCAGCATAAATCAGTGTATCGAAATATCGATATTTTTTTATAAATAATCGATGTTCAGCGTCGATACTTTTATGCTCGATATCAAAAATAGATATTTTATTTGGAGTATCAGTCATAAGTACCATTTCTATATTTTTTTACCAACGCAATTCAGTCCTACATACGTTACATACATATTGAATAAATATCCGTACGTATCCGATATTCTGAAAGCATCTTAAAAAAGATAAATTCGTCGTAATTCAACAGCTTTTCATCCAAGGTTAAGATGTTAAAAAAAGCTGTTAAAATTTAGCAGGTTTACATTAATATTAAATTTTTTTTAATATATTTGGTTAACATACTTAAACAATAACTGTTACGTTATTTTTATAGTTGAAGAATATTGATTAAGCATCCGTGTTTCGACGTTCAGGGTTATCGTAAATTAACAGTTTCAGTTTCAAACTGGTTTTTTTCATTGATGAATAACAGTTGATGCTTTGACGAAATATATGATATGCCAAGTCTCTTCTGTGTCGACCGAAGAAGGCTTCTTCAGTTAACTTACCCGCACTTGACAGTAGGAGTAGATTAACGAGGGAACAAATAAAAGAGAGTTCTTTTGAAGCATACATCAGAAAAATACTGGTTTGATAGATTGTAAAAATTGATAAATAAATAAAATTTTCAGTAATTTTTGCAAGTGTCTTTAATTTTTTGAATTTTCTTAAGTATTTTGAAAATTTTGAGATCATTTTTGGATGATTACTGGCTTTAGGCATAAAAATATCGATATATCGATTTTTTATCGATACATATAGATATTTTTTTTAAATATCGATACGATATTTATTGATATATTTTTTCATTTGCCCATCGCTACCCGACCATGGCTAGAACCAGAATAGTGCGGTCTGGAGCATTTAACTCTAGGAAAGGCATCTCTCTGTTGCCACGTCTCAGCTAAAACGTGTAACTTACGTTCTCTATCGTGTGTGTATTTTTGTTTGTAAAATGTGTAACTTAAGATGAAAAAATTGGGGACCGACCCAATATTCACCTAGATTGATTCCGGTAAGCCGCCTAAAAACCGTTATCAGGATGGCCTGTACGTGGGGACCAGGACTGGAATCTGACCGCGTTATGCCTTTTGGAGACATTTTAACCCACACAGCCACACTGGCAAGTGTTTATGACAGTAGTACTGTATTAAAGCAAGAAAAAGGTGAAAAATGTAGCAGAAATGGCATCGATATTAGTACGTTAAATATCATAACATAATTGTTTAAGAACCGCCTTCAAAAAAAGCATACTAAAAATTTTAAAATAATTTTACACCTTGATTAGAGTAAAGTAAATCTAAATGGACAATACTTAATATTAATGTTATTGAATTTTTTGCTTTAATCAGTTATTTTTGGAGTCGGTGCCAGCTGTCACATCACGAAGATCGAAGTACTAAACTTTATTTGGTGTTCGAGGCGAAACGGGGAGTACGAACAAAAATTCCGAATATTTTACAGCATGTAGTGGGGCAGATATTGTTATTGCGGGAGACAGTTTAGGGAAAAAAATTAGAGAGTATTTTAATATGTGGCTCGGCCTCGTTGGTCATCCAGGCATATCTCTGGCGCTACAGCGTCAGCTGGTAGGCTGCATCATACATTAAAGATAAAGATCGGTCAAATGGTGTCGACTGTAGCCTTTTAAAAAGAAAATTGACAAAAATCAAGGGGTTGGAAACGGGGAGAGAGGTTCAGTTTTTGCAAACCAAAAGTTGACATTATTTTTCTCTTTGTATTATAGTAAAAGTGTGCTAAGTTCTATCTAAACCGGATAACAACTGTGGGTTTGTATAAAAAAAAAAAGCGGTTTAATGGGGGGAGGGGGTGGTCTTTTGATTTTTTGGTCAGAAACCTTCTTCATGAAAAAAAAGCCTGCAAGCGCCAACTTTCATGGTAATCGGTCAAACGGTGTTGACTGTAGCTTTTTATAAAGAACATTGACAAAAATTAACAGGGTGGACAGGGGAAGAGGGGTTCAGTTTTTTCCTAATCAAAATTTGACAGTATTTTTCTCTTTATTTTTGACTATACGTCTCCAAACTTCCATCAAAATCTGATAAAAAATGCGAGCTTGTATAAAAATTAAGAGATGTAAAGGGTAGAACGGATGGTTTCTCAATTAAAATAATATGGGACCACTTTGAAGGCATACCCTATACAATAAAAATTTTCATTTAAATCGGTTCAAAATTGGCGAAGATATCGCTGAACACACATCCAAAAAAATACAGAAGAATTGGGAATCTCTTCCTTGTTTAGAAATAGGATCGGATGCGATAGAAGAAGTAAGTGAATTCTGCTACTAGGGAAGTAAATTTACAACTGATGTCTGAAGCGGGAATGATGTTAAAAGCAGACAGCAATAACAAAAAGACTTAATAAAAAAGAGGAATCTTTCAGCTTCAAATATTGATCTAGGGCTTAGAACTTTTTTAAAACTTTATGTGTGCAACACAGCACTGTATGGTAGCGAAGCATGGACTTTAAGAATACCAAAAAAGAAGGAAAATTGACGCATTCCAAATGTGGTGCTACAGAAGAATGCCGAAAATTAAGTGGACAGATAAAGTACGAGATGAACGAGTTTTGGAAATGATGGGTGAGTAAAGAAGTTTCTAGAAGTGGCTTACGGAAATAATAGACATGATGGTAGGTCATATTTAGAGACATGCAGGATTTGTTAATTTGTTAGTGGAAGCTAAGAACTGCAGAGGGAGACAGAGATAAAAATATACGAGAATATACAGAGATTAGAATAAACGAATAGAATATGAAGCATATTATTGAGGACGTAAGGTGTAAGTGGTATGTTGAGATAAAGAGACTAGCGCACTATAGAAAGGGATGGAGGATTCCTTGAAACGAATCCAAAGAGTGATGACAGTAAGAAACAAACAAATTGTCAGCACTAACTAAATTTATATTCCTGAGACGATAGAAATCTAATACAGGTATCTGTATACAATCCGGTTTTTAGGAATTGCCGTCAACCATTCCCCTTACCTTATCGGCAAAGTCGAGAGCCAAAAACATTTGCCACCATTGGGTTTTACACCAGGTAACCTATACCAGGGCGCAAGCCCCCTTCACGTTACCTTATGAAACGGGCCACGAGAAAGCTCAAAGAAACTGTTTATGAATTAATTTCCCAGTAGATGGAAAAATTTAAACAATTTGACGATACCACTAATGTTGTTACATCCCCAGCAAAAACTATAATGCAGATAATTATTCGACGAATAAAATGAAACAACTCTTTTAGTTAAGTTACTAAGAAAATGGGCCACTGATGCCTGATATATACGGAACCACTACATTCCAACGTATCATTGGTTGCATTAACGTACAGGAGCAACTGGAATAACATGATCATTGATGCCATTTCTACGGATTTATCCGTAAAAAGATCTACGGATTTTTTCTATTTTTTTTAACATTTGTAGATTTTTCCTTATATTAGTGTCTTGTTAAACTTTGAGCGTATAGTGTTGATGCGTTACGGAATTGTTAATAATTCTTAATCGGTTCCTTGCAACCACTCGTGTGAACCAACAATTGAAATAAAGCTCATATTTTGTTTGATTATAGATTTTATAGATCTTAAAAGACCGTAATACAGAACTATCGGCGCACTCTTTATGCACGGTGACACGCTCGTTGGCACGGCTTACAAAGCAGTGCCTTCCGAGAAGGATTAAATACTATCCAAGAGTCAAAGTGTTCGCAGTATTTAACATTTGCTGTTACTGAAGATATGCTAAATTTAATGTCAACAAAGAAAAATAGATAATGTATATTCCCCCCCCCCCCCCCAAAAAAAAGAAGTAGGCACAGCAACAGCAGTGATGAAAGTGACGCTGTATAAAACATGTTCAGAGATATTTCTTACTTTCAATGTAGAATATTATTTTGTATTGCGAATTTTAAAGACCTGGGAAAAAAGGTATTCTTAATTTTGATTCTCTCTTCAATAATTATTGTTTTAGTCTTTTAGTTAGCTAGTATCCGGATTTTTGTACCCACTCTACGGAAATTTAAGCGGCCATCTGCGGATATTCATAGCCAAGAGGCTGGCAGGACTGAACGTGCTACCACTTGCTTCTGTCTACACTCAAATATATAGAAATAATGGATAAAACAATCTTCGCTATAGAACTTCCTACAATGATAGAATCACAAGTTAATTTTGTGATATTTATGAGCTGTATGTTCGCATATAATGTTAAGTCTTCTGTCGGTTATTAATTACCGAAATTAAAATCCCAACGGTGTTGTGATAAATGAATGAAATTTTGACCTTCGTATGCCCACATATAGAATATTAAATGGCTAAAAATTTTAAGCTTTACATGTAATAGTTTGAAAAATACGGAAATATTAATTATACAAAATTGTGCGTGGTTTTTTTTTTTTTTTTTTTTTAGGCAAATTGTGACGACCCTCTACACCCAAATTTCTAACTGTGTGACAGGTTGGAGAATTTGCGTGTTTAAAATGGGTTGATCATATCGTGAAATCTCCCGAAGGATAGGCCTTAGTGCAGTGTCAGTACACAAACTTGTTACACAGCGGGTGTAAGAAGGATCTAGTACAGCACGTGATGACCGCCAAATTGTGTGGGTGGCTGTTGCTAGCAGACTAGTGACTGAAGGCCAGATCCAAGCAGTGGTTACAGAGAGAGTCACCCCTCGACGAATGTAAATCAATTGACTGAAGCTGGGTTACATTCTCTGACCACTATGCAATGTGTTTCATTACCAGAACAGTATAACCTGGTGTAATGCAAAACACAAATGTACACGTGAAAGGCGTACAGTTGTGCTTAGAGACGAGGCTCAATTCTCACTGTTGCAAAGTGTTAGTCGAGAACATGTTTGCAGGCGTAGTGGAGATAGGACTTTCCCTGCTGTGATTTCAGAACGTCACACAAGTCCAGCCACTGGCGTCATAGTTTGACGGCAATCAGTTTCGACAGAAGGACTGAGTTGGTTGTTGTTGGAGGCAAAATGACAGCCCACCACTATGTGGATAGGGTGCTGCACCCTATTGTGATACCCTTCATGTCTACCATCCAAATCGCATCTTCCAACAGGATAATGCCCGTCCTCATATTGCAGCCATCGAAACACAAGCCTTACAAGGGGCTACGTTCACAATTTGGACGGCACGGTTCCCAGATTTGCCCCCAATAGAACATGTCTGGGATGCCAGGTGTAGACACATTAAATCATGCAGTCGTAGAGAGACATACACCAAGAAGAAATCCGAAAACTTATTGGCTCAGTACCGGCAAGGATCCACCGATGTATTGGTGTTCAATGTGGGCGCTCTTCTTACTTTTTTTGTATCTTCTCTCTCTAACTGCGAGGTCTTTAGAGACGGGAAAGTTTGGGGGCAAGGAATGGGAGGGAATTCGGCCATGACCTTTTGAAGGAAGCATCCCGGCATTTGCCTGGAGTGATTTGGGGAAACCATGGAAAACCCAAATCTGGATGCCCGGACGGGGATTCGAACCGCCATCCTCCCGAATGCGAGGCCAGAACGCTAACTGTTACACCACCACGCTCGGTGCTCTTCTTACCGACGACCGTATCTAACGGCAATAATCATAGTCTGATCCATTTCATTTTCTCGTCTTCTGTGTGCGACCCTGGATTATCTATAAAGTTTCCTAAAATTCCACCATTCCACTCTGGGTTTTGTGATTTTAATTTCCGTCAGTGTACATGGTTGTTTTCAATCAGCGTGGAAATCAGAGGCATATTAAATCACTCTGTACCGATAAATTAGTATACTATTACAAAAATTGTTATATTCTTCTCGCATATCTTCTGTGATACGTTTGAAAAAATCTTTTGTCTCTTCAAAGTAAAATTATGCTGCGCGGTATACATCACAGCCCGACGAAGAATAATAACTTGACGTATGTTTAATTGACTGCTGCATTTTACGATCCACAAATCACAAAGTCCTTACATTTCAGAAGCCTGCATAAGTTTCCATGCGATATAAATGAGGAGTTGAAAATAATACATGCGCCGAGAGTGGTGGGTGAGTGGTAACGGTCTGGCCTCGCATTCAAGAGGACGCGGGTTTGAATCCCGGTCCTGCCATCCATATTTGGATTTAGCACGGTTTCTACAGATCACTACAGGCGAATACTGCCATAATTTCTTCAAATTGCAAAGGCCGAATTTCTTCCCGTTCCTTGCCCTCAATGCCTTACCGCCCCAGACCATGCCCTCGACAAGAACCATAAGCAACAAAAAAAGTTGTATTTAAATTAAATTCTTAGCTGATTTCTTGTCTTAACACGAAATAGTTTTGAATACTGGTGTATGTCTTTCGCAATTCATCTAAAAAAAAAAAAAAAAAACTTCAAACTTGCTTTGTCACAGGGTCCGTTTTAGTACTTAATATAATTGATGTTATAGCAACTTCTTATCAGAAACAGGTTTGGTTTGTTCAAACAGCTATCACTGTCTCCATATAACTTAGTGCAAGGAAATTGGAAAAATAATAACCTACTGTATATATTATTTCTAAGTACCTAACCGAAATCGATAAATAAGATATCACCTTAAAGATTAAGGTATACGCTTTGGTCAAACCATAATTATAACAACGTAACTTTTCCAAATTCGACCATTAACGGGCAAAAATGACAACATTTTTAAAATGCTGTTTTTTGTGCCACGAACCATTTGTCTCCCTCGATAGGTAATCAAAATCGATAAATGAAGTGTCATTTAAAAAAAAAATAAGGTCTCCGTTTTGGATACATCATATATTAAGAAAGAAATTTTTCGGAATTAAACGCCTAAAGGGCGAAAGTGTCAATATTTCTACAATACTGTTTTTTACACGAACCATTTATCTCCATTGATACCTAAGAAACAACGAGAAACGAAGTATTATTTTAGAGATTAAGGTCTCCGCATTGGTCACATCATATTTTAAGAAATGAATTCAACCCTTATAGGGCAACAGTATCATTATTTCCATAACGTATTTTTTTGTCAGGAGCCATTTATCTTTCTTAATACGTAACCGAAATCAATAAATGAGGTATCATATTAAAGACTAACATCTCTAGTTAGGAAACATTAAAAATTAAGGACGAATTTGTTTGAAATTTGTCCCATGAAGGATAAAAGTAATGACTGTGAAGGTCGCGTGTGTGAGACAGTTCAGAGCCAAACCGCTAGGTAGCAGTAGCACATATCACAGAGATATTAATAAACTGCTTCACTGGCGTCGACTTTTGTTACGTAACGATTACACTAAACAATTAAACAATTGAAACAAATGAGGCAGTTCTTCTTTCGTCCTATTTTCAAACCACCAACCTTACTATCCTTACTACTCACTGTATTCGTGAAATTATCGCACGGGTCGTCTAGTAGGCCTACTGTTATAAATTTGTAAGTGAGTATCCGAAATTTTAAATCAAGCTCCACTGCTGACAGTTTACATTAAATACTGATATGTTTCAGAAATATTCTTAAAGCCCCTTGATAAGCGTTTGGTTGCATGAGATTACAACTCCCACGAATCGCTTTTCACTTGTGTTTATTTACATTATTAACGCTTTTTCTAATTCAACAATTGCATTAAAAGTAACTTTGTTTTGCTTGATTGGCCCATCAGGTATTTACCTTAAAGCCACAATTACTTTACATTTAGCAGTTTAGAAAAGGCCTTCTGAATTTTTGACTTAATTACTGTAAGAGATAAACCTTACATTAAAAATTGTGACAGATCAATATTTCATCCCTGTTTAATGATATTGTCTATTTGTCTGCTTATTTATATGTCGAGCACCTGATATATCTTTTACCCACCTCCTACTTATAAATCAATCTCGCAGTTAGATTGCAGAGATATCTACATAATTACAATTCATCAATCTAAACGCTCATCTAACTATTATCTTTCATGGTTGTGTTTTCAAATATCACTTATAATGTTACGTGAATGTGGCGGTATAAATGTTCATAGTTTCTATTCTTAGATCATACAGTGAATGAATATTTTTAATTGTTTTATTCCTCATCAACGCTGCAGTATTCTCTTCCATTTTCATCATATTAAAATATATTAAAAATTTAGCAATACATATGTAACATGCCTTGAGTAAGTTGAGTCCAATGCTTACGCTTTACAGAAATTGTATTTTTCAGCATGAATACATACCATAAACGACTTGTCTTGTTTCTTCTTCAATCGATTTATGTAAGCTATTCTTTGACGTTTTAAGAGTCCTAATGATGGTGTTATCAATATTCTCCGAGACCAGTATCGACAAATTTTAATTCAGAATCCCACCGTTTAATATTGGCAATATGACGTTCCTCAAAAACAGAGTTCAATTTTTAAAGACACTCAGTTTGATAAAATGTTATGATTATTCAGTTGTTCTGTCCGTACTTCTGTTTTAAGTTTTATTTCAGCTCACTGCTTAAATATCCGGTATGTACAGGGCGTTCGCCGAGAAACGCTACCCACTGTTAGCGCTACAAGGAAGAAACTGCTCCCGGCGAGCGAGCGGTCAGCTTCCGGCATTGTTCGACCGTCGGCCGCGGACGTATTTCATAATAATTACGCTTCATAAACTTGTATGTGCTAAGCATTTAAATGTGACGTCAGTTGCGGATCAACAGTGCCATCGTGGACACCCTGCAGGTACCAGTTGCAAAATCTAATCCTAGGCCCCTGGTCTATTTCTGTAATTTTATGCACCACAATTGTTTTGTACGGCTTTAAGTGAACTAGCTTTGTTACTTTCCAAGCTAACGTCTTAGATACGCCTGCCTGCTGCCCTAACTGACTTAATGATTTTTTGGGTGACTGTTCCAGTCGAAAAGCGATATCGTCAATTTTCTCCTCTGTGAGAATACGGTTGACCGACAGTCTCTTTTTGTTAAAAAATGAATCCTTTTCTCTTACTTTTTTAACCAGACGCAGAATTGTTGATTTAGCTGGCAGTAAAGCGCCAGGATATTCGCGACGAAATTTACTGCGACACTTTTTAAACGACTTCTTCTTCACATATGTATCGTAGAGAAATAGTCTTTGTTGCAAACTGTAACGAACCATAATTTTACTCACTCTCAAACACGGTACAGATTAGTAAGAGTATGAAGCCCCAAAACCAGCCAAACGACAAAGAAACGTTTATTCACAATAGTGTTGCCCAAAATCTGTCTTGGTCTTGCAGTCTTGGTCTTGGTCTTGCATTTTTGCAAGACCAAGACCAAGACCAAGACCGCCTAATTTTAGCAAGACTAAGAGCAAGACTGACTGTGCAAGATTTAAGCAAGAACAAGACCAAGCCTGCAAGACTCTTGCGTCTTGCAGTTAGGACTTTTTTTTATACTTTCTATACAAAATAATTTTTTGGGTGCTTAGAATGGACACGAATACATTATGCTGATGTGTTCTGTGTGGTTTTAAAACACAAAGTGCTTAAATATGTCGTCACCCATTTAATAAATATTGTAGACACTTTTAATACACTTCAAACGTGAAAAAATTTTCTATAATAGTAATCGAATAATATAAAAAGCGTGCAACAAAATTTATGTACTGTTTAGGAGCCCGAATATAATAATATATAAGAGAACTATTTAAATAAATAAACTGATATATTGACTGTTGCATCACAATATATTTTTGCAAATATTCATTTACATGTAAAGAATATATAGTATTTGCACAATTTTAACTCGAGGAGTAAACTCCAGACTCAGTGGACCGGACAGGCTTAATTTAAATTATATGCTTATCCTATATAATACAAGAAATTGACACATAGAAAACAAACGAAACTTAAAGTACTAGTACATAGAATTTTGAAGAAGAAAATAGCAGAAAATATGTAGGAAGACGTAAAGTACTGATATAATATAAATGACTATCAGTGCGTTTTCGTTGATGAAGGAATTGGCGGTCTGAATAAGTAAATAAAAAATAATACATTAAATGTAGTAAGTATGACACTTAATTGAAGTATCGAAAATCGAAATAATAAAAACTAATAATAATCTATATAGAATATGCGTAATCAAATTATATGCAGTATGTTACCGAGAAGATGTTTATTTTCTTAATATTTCAAAAGTTAAAGTTACAAACTAATTTAAAATCTAGCTTTTAATAATAATCAATAAGGTTATCTACCTTATTAATAGGGAACATGCAATATTTTTAGTTTTGCTTTCATTTTAAGTAACTTCATGCAGAATACACCACAAATAAATTAAAACGGTAATATGTCTCGCAAAACGGCGGTCTGAAACTGACAGTTTAAATTTGCGCGCCAAAACTGACTTCCGCAGCCGATGACGTCACTCCTGTCAAGTCCTTTCTGACCTGTCAGTTGCTGTGGAAGTAAACTTGTCGTTTTGTGGTGGAAAAAACCATGTTAATCATATCAGCGGTCATTGTCTTTGATAATATTTCAAGGAGAGTTTGTGAAGAGTTCAACTTTCCAATCAAGCTTGAACACACTTTATGGATGTTTACAGTTTGTAAATCTTCTCCAAAATAATGAAGAAGACTCGCTTCACAATCCTTTTCTTTTACTGCTTTTATATATTCACTCAGAATATCCACCTAAAAATATGAGGTTATTATTGTAGCATATAACATATATTTATTAATTTCATTGATACTATTTATTTAACAGCATTTATGCACGCTTTAGAGATTCTTATAAACCTGTATAGAGAAAGATTCACCACAAGTTGGATTCCGCCACCGCTTGTGAGAACCTTGGTGGCTCTGGGGTATAGAGCATTGCCCTTGTTAGGCAAAGGCTGCAGGTTCGAATCCATCTTGTGGTGAGTTCCATCTTTTCTTTCTATAAAGATTTATAGTTTCATCAAATAAACAGGTATACTGAACTGCTTACTTGAGAGAAACTGTTAGTGACAGGAATGTGACCTATTTCTTTGGCTTTTATAAAAGATTTTCCAGAAGCACATTTAGATAAATTTGATTTCTTCCAGTAACATGTTATTGATGTAAGCGCAGGCTACATTTAGATAAATTTGATTTCTTCCAGTAACATGTTATTGATGTAAGCGCAGGCTACTCATCTTCTGTGTAATCATAGCAAGAGTGCAGCAGCATGCTTACACCCACCTGGAATAAGATTTTAGTGATAATAATGTGCTAAATTAGGGGTGTGGTGAGAGCACAGAACAACTGAACTCTCTGGCGAGACGATGAGAGTTTTCTGCTCCCCATTTTTCCGCATGACATTTTATAGGCCATAAATAACATACAAACTTTACCTTCAGAAGTGGCACAATCTTCGCATTGGCAGGACTGGACTAAACCTTCCCTTTCATTTATAATGGCTGTAACATGATAACCTTCTTTGCGAACTTTATGCTCCGGTGTAACTCTACTTTTTACTATACACAATTCGCCATCTCTTTTAATTTGGACATAGCCGATTGCATTATCGCCATAAGATTCCCTTGTTGAGCTGAAATAAGAGCTATGTATAGAAGCTGCTAAACAAAATAGGAAAATTCAATGCGATTTATACGTACCATAGTAGTTTAGTCCCTTTCATTTCTACACTTGAATACTCAGCACTTTCGACAAAAAAAATTACGACCATACACTGACCATACACTGACTTTCGGTAAATTCCTGGAGTCCGCTTTTATAAATCTGACTTCCATTTTTATTGAAAACTACAAATAATTTTCTCAATAAAACAATGTTCTCTTTGACAACAATAAGCTGTCATAACAGTAGTGACGTCACTAGACGTTGATTGGTGTTTTAAAATACGTTCCGTTTCAAGTAACTTCAAATCGAAATTATTGTAAAAAATTAATATTAACCAAAATTAAAATGTTGCTGTAGTCTTTGTTTTATATTTTTTTAACATTTTAATGACAAAATACCCATAATTCTTATAACTGCATGTTCCCTATTATTATGGAAGCTACATAGGAGCGAAATGCAGGACACGACAAATAATGAAGAAGACTCGCTTCACGATCCTTTTCTTTTACTGCATTTATATATTCACAAAAGAATTAATATAAATTAACAGTAATGTCAGCTATTGTGTACTGTTCTGTAATTTCATTTGTGTTGTATTTTTATTGAAATAAATGGTAAATTCAGTAAATTGTATAATTATTTTATTCCATTTCATATAAGGTGAGGGTCTATCAATCTCTTTCTAGACAGATAATGTTCTTTAAAATACAGTCAAGTTAATGTCATTAATTTGTTTTCTATATGTTTAAACCATGTTTTAGTACATTGAAGATTATTAAATGTAAACGTTTATTAAGAAACAGACTGACTCCCGCGGGACACAGTTGATAGCTCAGTTGGTTAGTTAGAGCATCGCCACTGATCGCTTAGGTCGTGGGTTCAAACCCCAACTGGTGTCAGTTGATTTTTTGAATTTCTCATGAAATGTTTAGACATTTATTAATTTGGTTGGTCTTTACCATGGCTATGTTAATTCAAGCTTAAAATATACCTATTCTGTTGCGTTGTTCTAATATCTAAAGTAACGTTTAATAAATAGCGACAGGCTAATAGGTAATTGCAAGACTTGCGAGACTCTTGCTGCAAGACCAAGACCAAGACCGGGAGTGCAATACCAAGACCAAGACCAAGACCAGGTGTATTGATGCAAGACCAAGACCAAGACTGGCCAAGTCTTGTCTTGTTCTTGCATTTGGGCAACACTAATTCACAACACTGTTGGGGCTGCGTAGTTCACGGCGCCGTGTGGCGGGAGTTGCTGGCTCCACTGTCCCAGCAAGTTGCTGACGGCAACAGACTGGGAGGGTAGCGTTTCCCGGCGAACGCCCTGTACAATGTATTTTTCTCCGTTCACGAAATTAATTTACACATCATGTGGAATTGTTTTTGAACATTTAAAATTTAAAAATGCCTGTTACGGAATAATCGAAGAGAAATGTCTTCACACTATGAAACTGATACCGTGATATATACAAAACTGTTGTGATACACTGATAATTAATTCCTCACTTTATATGTGCTGTCATGTATCTGCTGTTTGAATGGTTACAATGCAGAGTTGCTATAGACAATCTCGGCTTCTTCTAAACACCCGTAAGCTATTTTTAAATTGGAAATAATACTTCACAAATTCATGCAATATCTAATAGTAATAGCTTAGATTAATTAGTGTGTCTGAATGCGCTGAGGTGGCGGACCTTGGATCTGGGAGGTACAACGGACCGGGCACGGTACCGGCCCCCTAACTGCGGTGTTTAGGTGGTTTTCCGCAGCCGTCTAGGCGAATTCTGAGACCTTCCCCAATCTTCGCCTCATAAGCTAAATCTTACACAAACAAAAAATACACTTATTACACGCTGAACATAGTTTCACAGACATATGACAACTCTTCATTTCACCCTTTAGTACATAATACTACCTGGCAGTATATAATGCTCGGCATCAGATAGGCCATGCGGTCATAAAACCAAAGTTCCAAACCTGACAGGGCAAAGGATGAGTAAAACTCAATGAATGCAGAGACACGAAAATGTTTGGAAAAGGGTGAATAAGGTAGTTTAAATTTAATTACGATGGACCGCACATTCATTTTCCCCTCTCTTGTATTCCCGTACCTTTTGTCATCTAGAGTTTTAAATTCTGGCTTTGAAGAGATTATAGGGCGCGGTTCTGAACCCAGGAAAATGAAGGGCCTACAAGTTTTTAAACGCATCCCTACTATCAAATTTAGCTAAAAGAGAATTTACTAGCAAAAAAATCAAACAAACAAAAACAAAAAAAAAACAAGAAACTAAAAAACAAAAAAACATTGTCATATGTGGAACACGGTGATTTAAGGTTGCTGATGATTAATAAGGCGCAAAACATAGAAAAATAGTCTCAATACACCTAGCTCAGTCCTCTAAATAATGATATTTTTCTTGGCGAATTTGTTAATCAAACTGTTTTAAACTATACGCCCATATTGTAAATATCTTTTGGTAGAGTAATTTCAATTAATCTATCTTTATTTTTTCTGTATACAATTTTATGCACTTTATCTTACAGGGTGAGTAATCGAATCATTATTTTAAAAAATTTGTTCCCAGCCAAAAAAGTTGAAGCACTATTAGTTACATTATTTATTACAAGAAGGAGAGCGCAGTGAGCTGTTTTTTTTTTTCTGAAACGAGGGAAGTGAGTGAATTTTCCTTTGAACCAGGGGATGGTGAGAAACTTAATTTTTCTAAATCGGTTCGGTAGGTAAAAAAAGTTTGGAAACCTATTGCTTAGGTTTTAGATACTACAAGCTTTTGTTGTTTGAACAGATTATTTCTTTCTCAGCATTTTAATGGATTTTAGTGTCCATGACTTACTCGATAATCAGAGTTAGCAGCGTTCACCATCTTATTACGGTAACTCAGCCCTTTGATTAATATATACTAAACATTGATATCCCGAAAAATTCCCAGAAAGGGATGAATTGGACGCTGTGATACGAAATGTCAGTTTACATTTTGGTCCAGGCTGCATTTCAAACTACTGAAAACGTCTGTTAAAGTGGCTGCTCGATATTCTAAACATGTACTGTACCATCCGCACATTAATACATACCACATACATAAATCTGTATATGTCTGTTTGTTCCGGCATCACGCAGAGAATACAGATATTTAATGGGGTTTCTCAACTTGAATGCTTGGAGTCAAATTTAGAATCTGACATACATTTATTTTATGAATATTCCGCCGTAACTTGAAAACTTTAATCGATTTTGAAGGGATTTATAACTTTCGATTTCTATAACATTGGAAATTAAGAGTGTTAGGGAGAGAGGGGTTACGCATTTTCAAACCAAATGTAGATAGTATTATTGTGTTTGTTTTAAAGGATACATGTCCGAAGTTCCTTCAAAATCGAATCAATCTTTAGCTTTGTATGAAGAAAAATGACAACAATTAAGGGGGTGCGAAGGGGGAGAGAGGTTGGGCATTTTCAAATCAATTTTTTTTTTTTTTTTTTTTTTTTTTTTTGGAACTGCTTTACGTCTCTTTTTAACATCGAGGTCTTTAGAGACGGGAAAGGATGGGGGGCAAGGATGGGGGCAAAGAATGGGAAGGAATTCGGCCATGGCCTTTTGAAGGAAGCATCCCGGCATTTGCCTGGAGTGATTTGGGGAAACCATGGAAAACCCAAATCTGGATGCCCGGACGGGGATTCGAACCGCCGTCCTCTCGAATGCAAGGCGAGAACGCTAACCGTTACACCGCCCCGCTCGGTTTCAAATCAAATGCGGACAATATTTTTCTCTTTGTTTTAAAGTAAGTTTGTGCAGTGTTCCATCGAAATTTGGTAAATACGATGGGTTTCTATAAATAACATTGGAAAGCAGGAGGGGTGGCGCTAAATGAGAGAGGCGTTGGCTTTTTACAAACGATATGTCGACAGCACTTTTTTTGTTGGTTTTAAAGCATAACTGTGCAAAGTTCCTTCAGAATTGGATAGAAACTGTTGCTTTGTATAAAGAACATTTACAAAAATGAAGGGGGTGTATAGGGGAAGAGGAGTTGGTTTTTTTGAAAAACTAATGTGGAAAGCAGTTTTCTGTTTGTTTTAAATTATACGTAAGCAAAGATCAACTGCAGATTAAAACTGTGGGTTTGTATAAAAATTAAGGGGCGCAAAGGGAGTGAGTGGATAGTTTTAGGATTTTTTTGGTCAGAAAAAATACATATATGTGACAACTTTCAAAGGACATCATCGAATCACTGATTGAGAAGTTAGGAGTTAAAACATTTGGACCACTATGTTTTACATTACTTTTACAAGAAAGGGAGTCGGTATATTTCTTTTTCTGAAAGGGAGTGGTGATTTTTTTGAAAGGGGGGCAGTAAGTCAGAAAAGGTTACGAAACTGTGTTTTACAGTTTAGACACACACGAGCGAAAAAGGCGTCATGGAAAATTTGTAAAATTTTCCGCAAGATGTCAGCACATGCCAGTAGTTTGTCTGGTCGATGCAACTGCTCAATCCTCCGCTAGATGTCGGCTGGTGACTAAAAGCCGCCTCTAATATCGGAGGCTAATGATGAGTCCCATCACAGAGTTGCCCACTGTTGCTCCTTCTCAGTTAAACTGTTAATTGTCCACTTATTTGATTCTTCAGTTTTCAAACAATTAAAGTTGTGAGAAACAATTTTAGTTCTGTGAACTGAACTAGGCACATCATCATATCAGCGATTTTTTTTTTCTTTTCTGCACCACATGTCAAGCACAGTTACTGTTGATATCTTTGGTTGTTATTACAGTCTCTAGATAGGTTAGCATGCTGAAGGTTCACAAATCACGAAAAATTTCTCAACCGAGATTCTATTTACTGCTTCAGGCCTGTAACTATAATAATAGCGTAAGAGGGTAATAATTTTGTATATAGTCCTTCGTTCAGGACGATATAAAATCGCTGCAAATATGAAAAAAAATCATGAAAGGGAAAGTTATGCATGTTGTTTTTGCGTACAATTGTCAGTTACTGATTATTTCTGAATATTATAGCTCGTTTGGTTTTTAGGACTTACACGCATAGTTATAAGGAATGAGTGTGCATAGTTCATTTAACTGCATTTGCTGAATAATTCATCTCACTCGATAATTTATTCTAATACCTGACCTCCTTACCTATGAAAGAAAATATTCTCATATTTTGCTGTCGTTCGTCAGTCTTAAGACTGGTTTGATGTAATCCTCCATCCCTTCCTATCCTGTGCTAACCTCTTCATTTCTACATACCCCTTACAACCCACGTCCTCAATTATCTGCTTCATATATTCTAATCTCTGTCTACCTCTACAGTTCTTACCTTCAACTGTTCCAGACAAAGTAAGAAATGAACGAGTTTTGGAAATGATGGGTGAGGAAAGAAGTTTATGGAAGAAGGACAGGCTGGTAGGTCATATTTTGAGACTTGGTGGAGGGAACAAGTATTTCTTAAAAACTATAAAAGATATAAAGTAGATAATAGTACAGTAGACTTTACTAGTATCATGTAACATTCAGTAAAAATATTAAGGTCCTACATCACATAATTTTTTTTCGCAAATGGGTAAAATACCTGCTTAAATTAACATGGCGTTAGATAGGCAAGGGGTGGTCACCTAAAGCTGACACAGTTTATAGTGAGCGAATGGACTGACATATATGTACAGTTGATAACAAAGATTGAGCGGTTCTGGCAGACGTCATAACGTTATCAATTACTCTGCGAGATATACGCTGCGTCAAATCTCTACTCTCGACTCAGCATGTGACTTCACACCTGAGGAAGACGACATAGTAAATGGTAATGAATATCTGACCACCTTTTAAGATTTTATATACGAAATTTAAAGCGCTGTTCATTTGAGGCAAATTTGTTTTATTGTTATGACTTTGATACTCACATGTTCTGTCTTTTTGGCCAAGATGATATTAAATGTAATGCAGTTACTACAGATACGTAATTGGAGCTGCAATGCTAGAAAACTGCAGTTAATAAAGTAGATTCATCTATACTAATAAAATGTTAATCTTGTTCATGATGTAGCTGTCGCGCGGTCACGTCACGCTTTTCTCTGTCTCTGCTCAACTTACAACGACGAGAGATGTTGTTCTGGGTCATGCAAGTTATTTAATAACAATTCTATTTAGCCAAGCAACCGTGAGTAAATAAATTCTCAGAACACTAAAATTATTATATGAATAACTAGCTGGTACCCACGACTTCGTTCGTGATTGTAAGGAATTCATATTGGTAGCTATAGACATCTAACCACCCTAGTGCACGATGGGAGACTCGATACTATTACCACACACAAGTACCAGTCTTCTGCGCTATGTAGTTCCGGCAGCAAGGTAAAATTTACGGATACACACAAGTCTTTGGATGAAACACGAAAATATTCATGATCGACCAATTTCAAACACCATATCTCACACACTCCCACAGTTACCGCATTTCGGCCAACGTTGTGATCGATGGGAGACTCTGTATTACTACCACACACAAACGCCAGTGATCTGCGATTGATAGTTTTCACTTAAAAGTGATACACCGTGACACATGAGTCTTTGGCAGCAATATGAAATTGCCGCACGTCGACCATTTTCATCCCCCATATCTTCCACACCCCTATAGCTACAGACATCTAACAACCATAGTGCACGACAACAGACGCGATTCTACTACCACACATAAACACCAATGCTCTATGCTATGTAGTCGTGGTAGAAAAGTGAAATCTGCGGAGACACATGCCTTTCGTCGAAATACGAAAATATCCTTGGTCGGCCACTTACAACCACCATATCTACCACAGTACCACAGTTTCTGAAATTCGGCCGCTGTTGTGATTGAAAGGTGACTCTGTGCTACTACTACACCCAAACGCCAGTTATCTGTGATCTGTAGTTTTCGCTGAAAAGTGATACACCATGACACTTTTGTCTTTGGCAGAAATATGAAATTGCCACAGGTCGACCACTTTCAACCCACATATCTCCCACATCCCCATAGCTACGACATCTAACAACCATAGTGCACGACAGGAAAGACGATTCTATTACCACACACAAACACCAAAAGACTATGTTATGTACTTGTGGCAGGAAAGAGAAGTATACGGAGATACGAATTTTTGGTCGAAATATGAAAACGCCCTGCACTGACCAACTTTAATCATTATATCTCCCACATCCCCACAGCTATCGGCATTCGGCCAACGTTGTGCACGACAGGAAACTCCATGCTACTTCCACCCACAAACATCAGTGATCTGTGTTAGGTAGTGGTGGCTGAAAAGTGAAATATAGGAAAAAACACTTCTATTTATATATATATATATAAGATTTTTAAAACTGATTTCCGCGAATTATTATATTTTAGTGCCCTTAGTAACATTTTTTTTTCAAATTTCATGCACGACAGGAAAGACGATTCTACTACCACACACAAACACCAAAAGACTATGTTATGTACTTGTGGCAGGAAAGAGAAGTATACGGAGATACGAATTTTTGGTCTAAATATGAAAACGCCCTGCACTGACCAACTTTAATCATTATATCTCCCACATCCCCACAGCTATCGGCATTCGGCCAACGTTGTGCACGACAGGAAACTCCATGCTACTTCCACCCACAAACATCAGTGATCTGTGCTAGGTAGTGGTGGCTGAAAAGTGAAATATAGGAAAAAAACACGTCTATTTATATATATATATATATATATATATAAGATTTTTAAAACTGATTTCCGCGAATTATTATATTTTAGTGCCCTTATAACATTTTTTTTTCAAATTTCATATGTTTAGTCTGTTTACTCTCTTTTAAAGCATTGAATATTAGTTTGTATGTGACTAATATGTATAATTTATTATTTTTAAACTACTTTTAAAGTTTTTATGCAGTTGATTTTCGATTTAAATACTATTTGATTATTTTTTTTTTTTTTTATTATTTTTTTGCTCAACTGGTTGCTTAGCGGTCTGGTGTCTCTGGTTATAAGGCATGTGACTGAAGAACGAAAGGTCTCCTGTTCGAATGCCGGCCGAGGCGGGGATTTTCACAGACCATTACCCCGACCTTAACGTCTGGCAGAGCTTTTTTGCGTAATGTGAAGTACGCCAGAAAGGTTAAGTGGTTTCGATTTTACGTTAAACTGTAGATCACTTTAACCTGGCAGGATTACTGGGTTAGGTAATGTAAGGAGGAAGGGAACTGGCCTTCCTACCTACAAAAGCAAGCTAGTTAACTTCCTTCAGGCTGAAAACGCAGCTTAACCTAACTGAAAATGTAAACGCTTATGGCGTTGTTGGCCGGGAGATCCTGAAGGATTGTTCGGCCGCCGCGTACGCCTCTGTCGTGGCTATCCTAACCCGATAATCCTACCGGGGAAAGGGGACCTACAGCTTTACGTGGAATCCGAGCCACGGAGCGTCCTTGCGTGCTTCAGCGAGCGAAGGTCAGTTTTAAGGCTCGTAAAAATTCCAGCCGAGACCGGGATTCCAACCGGGAACCTTCCGTTCCCCAGTCACGCGTATTAACCAACTGAGAGACCGGACAAATACTTTTCTGTTTTGAATCCTCCTTTGCCAGAATTTTTCTATTATTTTGTTGTATATGATTGCATAATATTCCTTTTTATTTAATTTTGTGTCGGATGTGTCATTTGGTGTAGATGTATTATTTCTGTGATGATGGGATTGTATTATATACTATCTTCTTTAACTACTATCTGATATTACAGTTTTGTTTCCTTTATATCCATTTTTGGTAGGTAAATGGTAGATTGTGTTTATTTCCGTTAAGTAGTGTTCTTTATTTAGTGGTGTATAACACAGTCTATTCAGCACGCCTCTTATTGAGCCTTCTTGTGTGGTTGAGCTGATTGATAACCTGTCCTCATATCTGTGGTGTTGCATTCTCTATCTACCTTAAATTAGTGTTGCTGTGTATATCTTGTAAGGATTAAATCGAGGAATTTCAGTTTATCGTGTATTTCTTCCTCCATTTTCAGATTAATGGTTTGAAAGAGAGGAAGGATGTCAGCATATATTCTATGTACTATTCATTGTCTAGACAGATTATGTTATCCACATACCCACTCCACCATTAAATTTTTAACATTTGTTTCGTAGAACGTTACTGAATAATTCACGCTCCGTGTGATGGATGCATATATTTCCAAATGTGCCTGAAATCGGGGATACCATAGATAAGTCATCATTTTTGGGGCAGTAATCTTGGATAAACTGGAAATAATTTTGTGATGTCAGCAGTATATCTGTAGCCTCACCAGTTTGTATGCCACTATTTTTTTACTGCTCCGTCCACAGAATGGTAGCGACGTCAATATAATGTACGGTCACAGCCAATTATAGTTGCATAACGCCCGGTGCCACCCTGAAATAACCAGCATTACTAATGTTTCATGAAAATTAAACTCGAGCTTAAAAACACTGAGATACTTATCACTATTGTATGTGTAATAAGCTGCTAAGAATTTCCTGATGCTAAAATAATGTCGTAATAAACATTCAATATTTGTTGTTAATGAATCATATTTTTGCCAAATTTAAAATGGTGGTCTTGCCATTACTGCTAGAAAATATAGAACCTCCTCCATTCATTAATTTACTAAGTAATGAAATTATTAATATTCAGAATAATTATAGTATCACAAATAATCATAAAAACTAAATAGTTACAGAAAGGCGTTTTCAAACCTTGTGGAAATTTTCAGCTTGGATCGTGACTACTTATAGAACGACATATTTTCGGGATTATTGCTAGCCTATATGTCATGTACAGCCTAAGGCACTATACCCAGTGCCGTCCTGAAACGACTGATGTTGGTAATTGAGTCTCATGCTTCATAAAAATTAAACTCGAGTTTAAAAACCAAGATAGAGCTTTCACCATTGTTTGTGTAACGATCTGCTAAGAATTACCTCCTGCTCAATTTATTGATCCAAATCTTAATAAACATTTAATATTTATTGTTAATAAGCGATATTTTTACCATGTTTAAAATCAGCAGTCTCCTAATTACTGCAAGATAATATTCCGATTGCTTCATTCATTAACTTATGAAATTGTTAATATTGATAATAATTGTAGTATACCAAATAATAATAAAAACTAAACAGATACGTAAAGGCGTTTTCAATTAATGTGGTAATTTTGCACATTTCTATCTCCATTGTGTCTATTCATGGCAGGACATGTTTTCGGCGTTGTTGCTAGTCAACATATCGTTTGTGTCTCGTCTTAGAGGAGATCCTACTGTTGTAGTTGGGTGTAGTTCAGACTCCCGTACGTAGGTGGTGTATATCCCCGAGTTGCGACAGACAGCTTTCTATTTGCCACCGACGCTAACGTGTGCTAATCAGAGCCACGGCAAGTCCGGTCCGGTCCGGTGAAATGAGCCACAATTCGGCAGCAAACGAATGTTCTGACACTATCACCATAACGTCATCACTTAGGACTGCTATCGTAACCTATACAAATATTAACAACCTACGAACACTCACTACACATATATAAAACCATCGATCTTCCTTCATATTACTTCAGTAGGAAGACTTTGGTTCCAAAATGCATTTAAGTTTACGGGAATGCGATTTTATTTCTTGCAGTTTGTGGGGTAATTTATGAGGTACACGACATCACTAATCGTGAAATTATTATTATAAGAATTTTTTGTTATTATATAATTAGGATTGTATAGAATAACTTTGGTAGTCAAGTTTTTAAGTTCAGAGAACCTCCAACCAGAGGGAAGTAAGATCTCTGGTTACCAGGTATTGAAAAAGATGGATTCAGATGCAAAAATATGAAGACATTGTAAATCCTGACGAGATGAACGCAAAGTTGTAATTTGATATTTAGAAAAACTAAGTCCGAGGGAAAAAAAGAAGGATATTAGAACGAATGAATTGTAACCATTGTGTTTAAATAGCATAATGTGTATTAAAAGGATAGCAAATGATAAGTAAATGATACTTATTATTGTGATAGTTTAATAAATCATTAAGAGGTAATTTATTGTCAACTGTGTTAGTAAACCTAGTATTGGATATAGAGGAAAAATGAGTATCCTACAGTACCGATCCGATATTGGAAATTGGAGAATTGTTATAATATTTAATTGTAAGGGTGAAAGTCACACCTAGGTATAAGTATATACCGGTCAGAAGAAACAATAAACCAGCCACTGAAGCATTAAGCCTTCTTTCAGTGGAAAGGTTCATTCCGTCAGATCTCTCTCTCATAAAATATATCCCACCATTCCGGTAGCAATTTCTAAGTTGAACGTTATTAGATGCAAAATCAAATTGACTTTGTTTATACCTAGTGTCAAGAAATACTATTATTCAAATATACTCCAGAAACCATTATAATCAACACAAAATCTTCTTGCTCATGAAATATTGAATGTTAAGAATCTTTTGCCTGTGCAGATAATCTTCTTCAATTTCACCACAAATGTATGAAAAATACGATTCAACTTTCTTTTGATATGTAGAACACACAATATGGACATTGGTATATATTAATTGAGTAGAGAACATTGTCTTTGCAAATCAAAACCAACATGCTGCAAGTATTCTAATTCTGTAATTATGATAGTTGCTATCTGAAAATGAAAGCCTAAAATAATTTTCAGGGTACTTCAGCGTTTATTGAATGAATAAATAATTAAGTTAATATTGTGATATGGTAACTTAGCATAAACCAGGTTATCAGTTTTTATCTATGTATCTTAAGAAGATACAGATTCTTATTAATTAATTAATGAGATGTTTTAATCACATTTCTCTCCTTTTTAAAAGTCGTTTCCTATATTCTGAAATAATTAATGGAAAAGGATTACTCAAATATTACAAAAAACAGTATTAAGTATAAGCAATTAATGTCATCTACAGTGGTCACAAAACGCAGTTTCTCAAAAGCAATATATATGTATTGCAAAGCCGAGAAGTTATAGTTTAATGTTTTTTTTTTTAGGAGAAATCGTTTTAAGAGAAATAGTAAGATGAGATAGTAATAAACGTAAATGCACAGGAAAATTAATTAATGATACATTCAATACAATGATAAATGTTTGCGAAATAAACTTCTGTGTGATTTTACCGATATCTTATTTGAGAAAGCGTTCTGTTTACAATTACCTGCTTGCAAAAATTTTGACAAATGACTCTAATCCGAACAAGATTTGTGAAAATAATGGATGTGTACAGCTAAAAACGTTAACTGATCAATGTAAAAAGTAAGCAATTAGGAAATGTTAAATATCGTCAAACAGTTCTATTTAGCGTAGATCCGTGGTCTGTGAAATTCAAAGATAATTGTTTGCGAAACAATTTGATACAACTCTTTACAAGATTACAATTTTCTCATTATATTGAGATCATTTTCACGCCGTTAATGTCCACATGTTTTCATTTCGAAAACTAGTATCTTATCTAACTTTGTGCGAAAGTGAAGCTTATGAAAGAGCAAGAGTCCCGTTTTTAACTGTGTGCTCATTCTATTACCATTTGCATGGTCTCATGATTATTGCATGACTTGGTTTACGTATTAATCATCACGCAGGAGAATGGAGATATTGGCTAAACAGTAATACTGGATATTCGATCATCATTGGAAACTGGGCTAATTTTTCTGCGAACATACGAGAGAAATGTGGGCCATAATATATGTCAAGAATCGAATCCGGAATAATAATAAATGTTTGCGAAATAGACTTCTCTGTGATTCTACCGATATATTACTCGAGAAAGCATTCTGTTTACAATTACCAGCTTGCAAACATTTTGACAAATGACTCTAATTGGAACAAGATTTGCGAAAATAACGGATGTGTACAGCTACAAAAGTTAACTGATCAATGTAAAAAGTAATTTATTTCTATGAGTTTTGATGATGTTGCCTACTTCTTATCCTCTCTCAAAAAATATTGTTAGGTTATGTTCTCACTTGGTTCGAGTAACTGCTACCAAAAATTCAGCGTAAACGTCGGATATTTTTCGCCTTACATGAATTTATATATTTATTCATCATAAATAAATAAAAAAGTAATACATAAATTTAAACAAACGTCACATTATATTTTTCTTATATCTCTGTCCTGCATTATAATTTTTGTCCCTGCATTTTAGCGGGTATCGAAGATTTTCTTTTAACAATGTAAGTGCAAATAAAGATCAAATTCGATTATTTACTTCAAATTTAAACTTCGTTTTAACAATATAAGCACAAATAATGTCTTCTTTTTTTTACTTATGGCTTTACGCCTCGTCGACGGCTAGGTTCATTAGAGGTGGAATGGGACTGGGGACAAGGAACGGGAAGGAATTCTGCCATGGCCTTTTTGAAGGAAACATCCCGGCATTCGCCTGGAGTGATTTTAGGAAATCATGGAAAAACCAAATCTGGATGAGCTAAGCAGCACTGTGGTGGTAGAAATCTTAACTAACGGTTCGAGTATCATCGGACTCACCGAACGTTTCCGATTTATCGAGTTGACGTCTAACCTTCAGGTTCAACGCATTTTTATTAAAGTAGACATATAAAGTGTGTTCTGTTGTATAATGAGAAATCTATTGTAAGTCTTGGCGCTTTCCTACAATGGTCGACAAGAAGGCGTGGATTGCACTCTTAGTCATGGACAGGAGAGTACGGTGATGAAAATGCCTGTTAAAAACACCGAATTTATAACAGGTGATGTCTCGGGTACGTAGCAGGCAGCCACCTGCCGTTGGACGAAACTCGGCCGCGTGGAAAGTGGTGATACACACGGCGCGCTACCTGTCGCAAGTCAGGTGCTATCGGAGTGCGTGGCACGCGCGTTCCTTTCCGGGCTGGCACCCGCTCGTAATGGTGGCACGTGTGTGTGTGTCTTCCTTCCGGCCGCTCACCGGCTGAAGAAAGTGAGAGCGGACGCCGGCTCCTACCGTCTAGGCAGCCCCGCAGTGCGATACCTGCTTTCTTCCCCTCAGCGAGGTTACAACACAGGCGGTGGCGGAGAGCTTCCAACTGGAGCCAGGCTTGACAAGTGTCGCCGGCTCTCTTCCGGCAGGAGTGCTAACAGAGCATAGCGGAACTACTCTTGTCTTCAACCGCTAAGAAATTAAGGCCAACAATAAAAAATACCACACAACTCACTTAGTGCGTTAGAGTGCAGCATATTGGAATATATGACATTCTCTTAACCTCCAATCATTTTCTGAAGTGAAAACTTCTATAAGCGTATTACTCGATGATTGGGGTGGCGGTAAATCTAAGAGTTAACATCTTCCCGTCACCAACATGCTGCGACATTCCGTCACCGTCACGCTATGACGTGTTAGGCTTATGATATGGATAAAATCGCATGAGTTCGTATCGCCAACATGCTAATGTTAACAGTATATCGATAACTACAACTAACACGTGTACGCTTGGAAGCCATAAAAGTATAGTTTATACTCGTATCTAATATATAAAAATGAATGTTTGTTTCTTTTTTTTACAATTTCATTCATATAAACATACAGTTTTTACCCGATTTTGATGCAACTTTACATACATATACTTTAAAACAAATAGAAAAATACTGTTTATGTTTGATTTACAGAAACCTAATCCCTCCACTCCTTTCTCCCGTCACCTTAATTTCTGTCAACGTTGTTGATACAATCCCACAGTTTTATCAGATTTTGATAGTACTTAGCAGACGTATACTTCAAAACAAGGCGAACTGGTAGCTCAGCGGTTAAGGCGCTTACTTTCGAAAGTTCAAATTTCACGGTGATTAGGAATTTTTAGAAGTTGTATTTGATTATATGAACTACGTCAGGAAGTTTAGTGGTTCTGATCCCACGTTAAACTTTAGACCCCTGAGGAAACGAATTGGCAATCCTGCCTCTTACACAATAGCTCGCTACATCTCTTTCGGGAAGATTCGACCAATCTTCGGTTTGTGGACTAAGTTTTTTAGTTTTTGAAGCGAAAACGTCTTTATGCGCGTTTGGCGGTATTTGGATGAGTACGAGTTAGAGTCACCGAAATGCTAATGTTGACAGTATATCTCTAGCGGTATGGTGGCTCAGTGGTTAAGGTGTCTGGGGAACGAAAGATCCCTCGTTCGAATCCCTGTCTCGGCGGGGATTTTCATAGACACTTAACTCGACCGTCACCTCTGGCGCAGCTTGTTGTGTAATATGAATTACGCCAGATCGCTTCCGTCGTTCGGATTCCACTTTTAATTATAAGTCCCTTGTACCTGGTAGCACTACCGGCTTAGGTTAAGGCTGCTAAGACTGTGGCGGAATACGCAGTCGATAGAAGTCCTGTCAACAGGTCGATACGTCCACACGGAATTATTTTTATTTAGTATATGTGTAGTAATAATTATGACGTGTTGCGCGTTGTAAGTCACTGCTAACAGGTATAATTTTTTTTTTGTTATTCACTTTACTATTATTAATACTGAATGGTTTTTCTTAGATTAATTTAAGTATCTTAAGTAGTTGTATTAATATTTGTAACTCGATTTTTATTATTTACGGGTTTCCGCAGACTGTAGTCTGTTTAGCAAACACAGTAGTGTTATCTTTATGTAATAGTGTAACAATATTTGGCGCTGGCCAGCACAGCTGGGCGGGCAGCAATCAAGGGTGTACGCATTGACTAGGCGCTAGAGTAGCGCTAAGTCTTACTGTTTCGATGTGAAGTTTGCAGGCGCGTATTGCAGTGTAACGCGGGTGAGTAGAGGTTTATGCAAGTAACTGTTAATAAGTTTAGTGGTATCATTTGTTTTATTTAAAAAAAAAATTTTTGTTTCACTTACAGCTTTGCGCCTCGTCGAGTCGAGGGGAAACCATGAAAAACCCATATCTGTATGCCCGGATGGGATTTGAAACGGCGTCCTTCCCAAATGCGAGGCCAGAGCGTTATCCGTTCATCCACCTCTTTCGGTGGAAATAATACCTTTCAATCGTTTGCTGATCGTAATTACTTTCAATAAAACTAAAATGAGCGTGCAGCTTGCATGTGTTGAGAGATGGTAGTTGGGGCATATTAGTTCGATAACACACTGTTTTACCGGTTAGTGTGGAAATGCTAACAAATCATATGTTTCGTTGGTAGCTGTTTGATCATTTTATGCTGCTAATTAGCCCACGCTAATTGAGTGGTTAGCTCACAACCGAGGAGGTACAACTGAACCAGGCTCGAGTCCTGGTGCCCGAGTACTAGTTATCCTAACTGCTATTATTAGACGGTGTTCTTCTATCATCTAGGTCCTAGCTTTTCATCTTCTTTTGGTCCACCACCACCTTTGCGAAATTATTTACTTTCGCTCCTTTTTTTAAATATATATTCAACGCCTCTTTTTTACAAAAAGAAAAAAAAATCGAATCCCATTCCCCATTCTTGTAATAAGGAATATAACCCATAACTCTCCAATACTTTTGCCTCGTAATTCACTTTTTGAAACATTGATTCAATGGCCCTCCTCTTAGATATACTCAATAATATCGATACAGAAAAATGAGGACATATTTCCTCAGATTAGTCTATTAAAAATATTTTTTTTAACTGCTTAACGTCTCCTATAACAACTAGGTCTTTAGAGACGGGAAAGGATGGGGGGCAAGGAATGGGAAGGAATTCGGCAATGGCCTTTTGAAGGAAGAATCCCGGCATTCACCTGGAGTGATTTGGTGAAACCATGGAAAACCCAAATCTGGATGCCCGGACAGGGATTCGAACCGCCGTCCTCCCGAATGCGAGGCCAGAACGCTAGCCGTTACACCACCACACTCGGTTTAAAAATATTAACAATATTGATGCATTGTTCACAGTTTGATTAACAAATACATATTATATATATGTTTGAGCACGGTGTAGTGACACTAATTTCTCGATATTTGATGCCTTATTTGTCATGAGCAATCTCAAATCGCCGAGTTCCACAATTCAAAATCTTTTTCTTTTCTTTGATAATTAATTGCTGACTACCCTAAATTCTCTTTTGGCTGTAAATGATCATAGGAATGCGTTTAAAAACTTCTTAGATTCAGCTCTTAAAACCGGATGTAATACTGAATAGCAGGAGGCGGCAGTTGGTCCTCAACGCCCACGCCCCCTATACCCGGCTTAGACCGATCTCCTCAACGTCCACCAGTGGGAGCTACCGCCACAGTTAAGAACCACTGATCTAGGCAAAAGTTGGGACAATCCCTCAACTTCGCCACATGAACAAACAAAAAAAAAAAATACACTTAAACAGAACTTAAGTTACGCTATTAAATTTCGAACACGTTTCGTATTCAATTGCTTAGGCTGTATTTACTTATTAATATTATCAGCAATTGAGGAAAATGATCTACAGCGTCCAGATAAATGGTAACACAGTCATTCCTTGTGTAGATTAAGAACGCTGTGTGTAACAATTCGGATAAGACATATGTCCACACATGACTCACGTTGGACACCTGCCGATAACCGTGGCGTGGGTCCGTGCCACTAAATCTTTAGCTGTCCAGACTGAGGGGGAAAAACCCTAAACAACTCTGGAAACATATTTTTGCACAGAGAAATATACATAGAGAAATGATTTAATCTCGCAATGAAGATAATAACATTGTAACAATTTACTATAAACGATAGAAAAAGACCCGACAACCTGCGTTCCAGGGTTTGACTTGCTTAGGCGTCTTTGGTGACGACTGAACAGATATCGCACAGGTCACGGAGCGTGCAATACAACATTGCATTGTGTGACTGTGGTGGTATCTAAACTGCTGACTACATTGTGATGGACTGTTCAGCAAGAAGACTATCTGGAGGCCTTCTCACACTGTATCAAACTGGACCAGCTGCTAGTAGATAGCTTGAATCTATAGATATAGTTATTTGATTGGACATGTCTTTTATTGTATATATTGGCATACGATAATAATAATAACAATCAATGCCAGATCCCTGAAATCTAATATACTAAATATCTCCTTCTGTGTTTCAGAAATCCTTGCCAATTCCTTCTCAATTTCAGTGGTTTCATAAAATCCTCGCTGTAAGTCTTTGTAATTTGATGCTAATTCCTTTCTCAGTCCTGTCGTGAATTCCGTGATAAACAACTCTAACATGGTACTCTAAGAACTGGTTTGCGAAGATTTACAGGTAATTTGTTATCACGCCAGATGATTTTAACTTTCACCAAAGTAAATACTGAAATTTTTATCCTTTTCATTGACAGGGAGTTTCTTGACTGACAACAACGTCGATAAACTAGTAGCTTACCTACTTTCGCTTCACTTAATTGCTTTTAAAGAGACCTTTGAATGTTACTACTTTTTACTTACTTAATATGCTGCGCATACTATGTTTCGTTACAGTTATAATTATTTCACGTTGCCTCTTACCTCTTTTACTGTATCCTCTTACCATAGACAATATTCTATACCGTTCTGTTATTCTTTATCTAATTTATGAGGAAGGCTGTTCAGACCTATACCTGACACGAAATAATCATACTTTCTTTCTCTCGTCTGCTGGGAGAGATTAAACCATTTGTTCACCAACATTAATCACTTCTATTTTCCCTAAACTTCACATTTAGTCTTTATACAATTATACTGCACTCAATTCATTCCTCAATACAATTATCTCCAACAGACGTCTCCAATCGTGCATCTCTTTCTTTCCATCCATTCCTCCCTTATTTCAATATAATATCTATGTCGTCGCATCTCCTATGGTCCTATTTTCTTGTTGCTGTCAAGTTTGCTCGAATAACAATACTGTTAATATAGTAAAGCATAAAAAATCACACATGTAATAAATATCCGCTAGAACGTTTTAACTTGTATTCCCAGAAACTCTCAGAAACACATACACGAAGAAACATTAGACTTCTTCCAAACAATTAAAGCACGTTTCAAATGAGGTAGCATCCCTTCAACACCATTTCTAGCAACCATGACCTCGTGCATTCTCTGGAGCCCAAATAGGCATCGCAGCATGTTCTGATTACGGATGACTACTTTCAAGAGCAAGGCTGCCCAACCAATTTCAGAGATGGATCACAATGTCGATTGTAAGTTAGGTTGCGGCCCACATAATACTTGCCTGTAGTTACAATAGATATTTAAATCGGAAAAAGACCTGATTGTCCTAGAGACCCAACAGTTGTTGCAACAATATAAATGCTAGAAAACAATTATAACATATACAAAACTGCTTATAATCATGAGCAAACATTTTTTAATGACATAAGAATATATTTACAAACATTTGAACATGAAATTGACAAAATTAAACAATTCTAAACATTCATAATCCCATTCAGAACATTATAGTTTACACAACATTCGAAATTAAAATCTCTTAATCAACACTAAAAACATTTAAGTGCCTTTTAAACAAATTACAACTCATTTAAATCACTTCTATCCATTAAAACACTACAAAGTTATAGGTAAAATATACAAATTCACTATTAATCAATGTTATCTCCCTCCGACACCAAGAAAATCAGTTGAAACTATTGAAATTAGTTAGAAGCTTGGGCTTTACAGGCTAATTTGTGTAATAATTATGTGGCCATCCTGATCTGGGTTTTCCATGGTTTTCCTGGATCAATCCAGGCGAATGGTGGGATGGTTCCTTTTATTAGCCCATGGGCGCCTCCTGCCATATCCTGTATATCCCTTCCAAACCATTACCCTTTCGGATAGGTGCAATGAACCCTCCGCCACACACCTTTAGTGAATCGCGGAGTAATAATAATATTAATAATTATGAAAATAAGAATTAGCGAACACATAGATCGATTTAAATACACTTTTAGAACACCAACACCAGCTGAACAATATCTTCTTCCGCGTCTAACTTATTCTTCGAATTCAAATGCATTAATTTAAACTAGTTTCACATAACTTTTCTGTCTTTACTAGAATTAGTTTTGCCGTTTTCATATTTCTTCAACATCAGTATGTTTTACTTTGATTTTTTTTTCCTCGGCCTTCTATAGCATTAATTCATGGCACTTACATACTGATTCACCAGTGGAAGATCAATAATATTAATATTTTAGTTATTAACTTAAATTAAGCAAAATATCAAATGAGTGGAGTGTACCGTTAATCTTCGTAATATATTAATTATATTTATAATCATCTGGTATGATGTAAAAGAGATCTTGATAGCCCTAATGTTAGCCATTGTAAATAAATTTCAGACTTACGACATAATCTGTATTTCATAATACCAAATTATTCAGCCGACGTCAACCGCCAGTTTCAATGTGAACGTTGAGACGTGATAAAACATAACATAATAACTAAAGCCGTCGTTAATAGCGTTACCTGTGTTTTAGGTTGTTTCAATTTTGAAATATTTATTTTCAGTATTTAACAACATTGCAGTACACAAATGAAAACAAACAAACACCGGATGCGACAGAAGCTCTATTACACCACCAAATCGTCTCTTCAAAACTATCTACCATAGATACATTCACTCCAATAAGCTTATGAAGTTCGTAACAAGTGTAACTATTTTTCAGAATGTGCATTTTGAGCACATTTGTGAAGGGGGAAAAATAAATTTCCCTTATCGGAAAAAACCACAACAACAAAAAAAATCAGGAGAGTTACGGGAATAATAAATAGCACCTTCATACCATCTCTTGCTCAAAGGAGCACAAAAATCAGCCTGTATAACATCCTGGCTAAACATAGCCTTCTGTACGGCAGCGAGGCCTGGACATTCCGCAAAGGCGATAAGCGGAGGCTAATGGTGCCCGAGGTGCGATTCATGAAGAGATCAGCTGGCTATACATTACGAGACAGAAAGAAATCTTATGAAATATTTAAAGAACTCAAAATCAAACCAGTTCTCCAAACTGTGAAACCTAAAAAACATCTTGGGCAGACCATGAAGACGGACCGGATCCTAGATAAATCCTCAAATATCATCCCGAAGGCAGGAGAGACGTAGGAAGACCACAAATAAGATGGATTGAAACCGTAACAGGCCACCATGTTAACACTGGATAGGAAGAGGAAGAAGAAGAAGAAAATAAATGAAGTTGCAGTAACAAGAAGCCTGCTCATTTATCTGTAAACAAGATGAGGAAATTATCGACTACAAGTGAATAAACCGAGTGTGGTGGGTGAGTGGTTAACGATCTGGCCTCATTTTCGGGTGGACGTGGGTTCGAATCCCTGTTCGGGCATCCAGGTTTGGGTTTTCCACGGTTTCCTCAAATCACTACAGACGAATGCCGTGATGCTTCCTTCAAAAGGCCATCACCTAACTCCTTCCCGTTCCTTGTCTCCCATCCCTTCTCCCTTCTAATGACCGCAGCGTCGACGAGGCGTAAAGCCATAATAATAATAAAAACAAGTGAATAAAATATGCGTCGGACGCACGACTTTCTCCACCTATCAACAAATAGTGCTAACCTTTTAAAAGTGTGGTATAACTGCTACGATATAACGTTTTCTTCGCATTCCTCACTCACATTTTACGGAAACGTCCCTGCAAATTACATTAAAAACGCCGAAAGCAGCTTTTCCTTAAGTGGTACAGAAAACCCATTCAAAAAAAGCGCTATGGGTGTTCCTAACCTTGCCGTTTGGGATTAAAAGCTGAGTGGTGAAAGGAAAAGTGGAGAGTTAAAATACGCGTGGCCTTAGTCGCTCTGCCAAACTCGTCCGGAATGCGGCTATTCCGGTTTCTCTACGTCAGGAAAACGTAAGGCCGGGGAACCAACCGGAATCCACCCGTCGGTAGTAGCGTAGTGGCTACAGCACTCCCTAAGAAATGGGTTGGGGTGTTTAAACTAGGTAACACATGCGAAAAATCTGTTTTGGTTAGGTATGACGGGATATGATGACACGTGACAAGAAAAAACATTTCAAAAATAATATATATATGAAAATTTATTTATTCATTTTTCTAGATAAAACTGATAAATACCGTCAGCACCATCATTATGTAAAAGATTTTGCTGTATTCCCATTAGTCATGATGTAAATATCTTCACGGGATTTTTACGCTGCATCAATACACACCTCCTCTTTCCCGACGTTTCGAACAAAACCTATGGTTCTTCAGATGACTAGACTCCCGCTGAGTCGGCTAGAGACTGGCGTTTTGACCGGTTGTTCTCGTATTTATGTGTGGGGGCTGTCGAATCTCTAACAAACATCGATTACCCAGAAATATGATGCTTGCGATTTATTTGTTTGTTTAGTACACATTTCTGTACTTGGCTAGATGAAACCTGCTCTCTTTGTTCAGAGTTTTTGGCCGTTTAAATTTCTCGATAGCCTCCCTCACATTTCTTTGTTATTGCCGAACACCAACTAGAGGAAGAACAAAAAATAGTGGCAAAATACGAGAGTGTTAGCTAGTACCGAAGGTTATCTACAAAGAAAAGTAAGGGAGGATACAATAGAGATATTCCAGCAGCCAAACAACCTTAATGAGAATGGTGGCTGTAATCTTTGGCAAGCATGGAAATGTGTGCTAGACAAATAAATAATACTGTGTCCATAGACATCAAATCGTAAGCATCATATCTCTGGATAATCGATGTTTGTTAGAGATTCGATAATCTCGACACTATAAACATGAGAACAAGAGGTCACAGCACCAGTCTTTAAGAGACTCAGCAGTTGGATTGATCCCTGAAGATAACCATAGGCTTTGGTTGAAACGTCGAGAAGAAGGAAGAATGTTTGGAACAGTGTAAAGCTCGTAAAGTTATTAACAGTGTCATTAAGTGTCGTTTGCTACGGATACATTTTGTCACGTAGTAAACCAAATTCGGAATCCTAGGGCGTAGTGGGGTCGTAGACGAAACACTCAGTTTAAGGCAACGAAGCTTTATTAACAGTTGGCACAGTACAGTCTATAATTTTGAGGCCTTCAGAAAGTTATTAAGGTTCTTCGGTGGTTTAATTAATGATTAATTAATTAAAAAGTCCACCAAAAAAATTATTTTTGAAGATGTCTGTTTATTTTGATCAAATCAACAAGTCAGCGATATTCACAAGCATAGATACAATACAGATATGCAGATATAATCGCAAAGATAATCTCTGTGAACTCAACTGAATGATTGAAACTCTCTGTAACACTGAATACTGTCAACTAAACTGACTTCCTAACTAACTGCTCTGTCCAGGCGATATGTTTATATAGTCTCTATCGAAATTACGAGAATTCTTCAAAGGCATCCGCCCGATATTTCTCGATCATTAACAATCACTCAAACAATCTAACATATTAAAAACAATCGGAATTAATACAAAATTAATTAACAACATTACAAAATGATCAGAAATTGTAATTATAGATACTTAAATACAAAATTATTTACAGAAATCCTTTCAAACGGTAGAAAATTGTCCTGTAGACATCGTAACTTACATTAATACATGGAATTACCAACTTTTAAGAAACTCTCTTGCACCATTCGGTTCTTAAACATATTAAATGGACTTTAAATAATTTTCTTACATAAAACAAAGTCTATATACACTGATTTACAAGAATTTACAAAATAAACATATCAAACTACTTTCAAGCAAACTTTAGCTCACTACAAATACTTCATACAGTACAATACTATTCAAAATTCAGGTATAAGGGCTGTTACAAAGTCCCAACCAAGTATGACGTCATGACTGCATTCTTGTAGCACAACGAACTCAAAGGGCTGCACGTGGCCATTTATAGAGATACGAATAGTGCACCTTCCTGTAGGTTGTACATGATTCCCATTAGCAACCCTGAGCAAAACATTTCTGTTGTCGACGAACATAGTCTTCCACAACTGGCGCCGGCAATTCTCCGAAATAACCGAGAAAGATGCCCCAGAGTCCACAAGAGCATGAGCTGGTTGACCATCCATGAGGATTTCAACGTAATTTTCCAACATTTTCGTAATGACCGGCGGCGGAGGATTTTTCCCTAGAGCGGCCTCACCTCCAAGGAAGGTCGCACCTTTTAGTTTTCCAGGATTCGGCTGCTAGGAGAATGGCTGGAGCGTCGGAACGGTGACGGAGATCTTGATCGGCGTGTCGGCGACCGTCCTCTGAAGCGACGAGCCTGCGGCGACAGTGATCTACGTCGTTCATAAGTTACGTCTTGATCTTCATTGTCGTCCTGGGGTCTTCGGACGCTGAAACGTGCTTCGAATCTCCTTTCACGGGCATCATTAAATATCTTCCGTCTCTCTCGGCAGTAGCGTACTACATGTCCCGGCCGCCCACAGTGAAAACATACCGGCTGTTTGTCCCGCGTTCTCCAGACGTCAGTTTTCCTGGGAAAGTTTGGAGGATCCTCGCGTTGCGTCGCAGTGGCAGAAATTCTCTTTGGTCTCGGCTGTCTAACAGTTTTTGTTGGGGATGCACGATAAGAGATGGGCGCCAGCGTTTGTTCCACCTCCTCCCTTATTATTTCCTCCAGAGTCTCAGTTTTTGGCTCGACATACATTCCTATCGCCCTTTCCACTTCCTCTCTCACTACTTTTCTAATAATGTCTCTAATATCTGTGTCCTCTTCCACTGCGGCCATTGATACGACGTTTGGTAATCTCTCAAACTTCTTTCATCCAATTCTTTTCTGGTGCATCGTCTCAATGTGTTGGCAACACTTAATAAAGTCGTCTGTTGTGGAAACTTCCTTCAGCAGCAACGCTTGGTACATGTCCTCGGCGACGCCTTTCATAAGGTGTGCTACTTTATCATCTTCCTTCATTGTGGGGTCGACTATTTTACACAGCCCCAAAACACTTTGTATGTATGACTGTGTCGTTTCCCCTTGGCGCTGCGCTCTACACTTTAGTTTCTCTTCGGCATGGCGTGTCTGCCGTTGTGCGTCTCCAAAGAATGCCTGCAGTTCTTTCTGGAATGCTGCCCAGCTAGTAAGTTTCTCTTCGTTATTTTCGAACCATTGTTTGGCAGTTCCTTCGAGGTAGAAAAATACATTTGCCAGGCACACTGTATCGTCCCAGTTATTGAATTTAGCGATACGTTTGTAGCCTTTCAGCCAGTTGCCTGGGTCTTGGCCGTCGTCGCCTGAAAATAATGCCGGATGACGAATGTTCTGGCAGCCGGTCGGCGTCATCGTCGTCCTTACTTCTTCTTCTCCTCCTGACGGCTTCCAATCAGTTGAATACGGCTCGTACTCTGGCTTCTCGCCTCGCAAGCGACGGCTCTCTCGTGGTCTGATTGGGGCCACGGTTTTGTTGTAGATTTTAGCGGTCACGAGGATCTACCCGGTGTCTCCACCAAAACAATGTCACGTAGTAAACCAAATTCGGAATCCTAGGGCGTAGCGGGGTCGTAGACGAAACACTCAGTTTAAGGCAACGAAGCTTTATTAACAGTTGGCACAGGACAGAAGCACGGAGCGAACTGACTCCGGCTAGAAAGGAGTATCGCTTATATAGTGATGAAGAACAGTCTAGAACATTAACACTAGTAACAACATGAATATTCCAGAATAGTTTACACAAAGTTAAGAAATTAAAGTTTTACAGCACTTAATGGATTCGAACCCACAACCTTTAGTCCAACAGTCTCTTAGCGTAACCACTACGCTACGACAGTCTTTCCTGCTGTGTCGCCTGATCCACTTAATGTGCGACAATATGGCCAAGTAGTTGATATCACAGGATGTCATTCTTGCCAGAAAATAGCTCAAGGATTCTGCAGTTCATGTTGGTTTTTTAAATTTGGATCGCGTACGACCCCTTTAAATTAATTTGGGACCGAATGCGGAAGTATGGTATTTCGTGAGATTGGTGGACACTGATGGAAAGGGATCTAAGTTGCCAGAGAGCAGGTAACTTTCTTCCCCGTCAAAGTAAATACGCCGCCTGACAAAGAGTGAAGCACCCATTAGGAGAGGAGGTAAAAATGGTAATTTTATTTTATTTTAAAGATTACCAAAGCAAGCAAAATTTACAAATTATCAGTTTAAAGTTGCTCCCCTTCTGGCCTGGATACGTGGACTGATTGGGTTGGGAAGCCGTTGTATCCTCTCCTGAGGGAAGCTGGCCCACAACTGCTGTAACTGGTCCTTGATATCCTGAATACTGGCGCTGGGACGGAATGGACGTAGCTGATCCCACACATGTTCTACCGGGGGCAGAACTGGGGATCTTGCTGGCCACGGGAGTATCTCAACATCACGCAGGCGGTTCATAGAGACACGTGCCATGTGTGCAGTTGAAAAATGGCTCCGCGATAATGACAGATGAGAGATAACACATGAGGACGCAGGGTGTCCGTGACGTACCGTTGTTCCGTCAGAGCTCCCACAATCACTGCCAGTCGTGACTTGAAGTCATACCTGATGGCTCCCCACACCATGACGCCAGCTGTCTCTCCAAAACGTTGGAAGAATGGGACCTCTCTCAAGGTCCCTGCCATACTCGCTGACGATGGTCATACTAGATAGTGCAGAACCGCGATTCAGATCTGGACACGATGCGACGCCATTAATCGTGATCAAAGATTCTATACTTCCTTGGATGACCATTCATACGGCGACAGCCTGGGAAGAGGTCGCATTCTTGCACTGTTTTGTAGAGGCACAGCGGTGTTAATCCTGGCGTCATTGTGTGGGGATCCATCGGGTATGACTTCAGGTCACGGCTGGTAGTGACTGAGCGTCCTCATGTGTTACCTTTCATGCGATAGTACCGTGGTCCCTATTTTCGACATGATAATGTTCGTCCGTACAAGGCACGTGTTTCTATAAACTGTCTGCTAGATGTTGGGGTACTCCAGTGGCCAGCAAGATTCCCAGATCTGTCCCCGATAGAACCAGGTCAGACGTTAGCTCCGTTCCAGTGCCAGTAGCCAGGATATCAAGGACCAGTTACAACAGCTGTGGGTCAGCTAGCCTCGGAAGAGGATACAACGGCTTTACGACACCCTTCACAACCGAATCAATGCATGCGTTCAGGCCAGAGGGGGTATAACGTCATCGTGATAAGTTAGCTCATACTGCCTAGTTCTTTGTAAATTTGACTTGATTTTTTTAGTCACTGTAATAACATCACATACCCTCACAACCCATGAAGTTTCTTTTCGTTTCCTGCTCCTTTTCTGCTTCAATTTTTTTTTTTTTTTTTTGTCAGACTATATATTTACATTAGGCACGAATAAATTGAGAATTAAAAAAAAAAGTTCTGAACTGTTTGTACTGAGTTGATTTATGGACCTCGAGAGTCACTTTCTGATCCTGTCCTTCCCGGGTCGAGTATTCCTGGCAGAGACCTTCGCCGTTGACCTCGGTGCTCGGGTCGTGCGCTTTCCCCACAGATCTTGCAGCCAACTCGGGAAAGCTACAAAAAAGAGAATCACTCTTGAGGGCTTTCTCAACAACCCGACTGCTACTTACGTGAATATCTGCATGAAATGTCTTCACAGTCTAGTGGAATCAATTATAACACATGTTGTGTTCCAGATTACACCCTTTTAAGAATCATCCACCACCAGAACAATCGCAGATCAAATAAAGTCTAGTCCCAAACTCAATCAGATTACGTAACGTATATATATATATATCCCAAAAAACAATTATTCTAAAAATAGGTATAATCTCGTGGTTGTTAACTAATTAATAAATTTTTAAAGTCTTGTTCTGATCCATATCCAAACATTACGGTATCCACTTCAGTTTCTGAAAAAGATTGGTTTCTTTCAGTGTTTTACGTAATTGATAAAAAAATATTCTGTCCAAATGGCCATTATGCTTGTCGTAATTGTTAATGAAATGAAAGGCATGACATATACGATCCGAAAGACGTGCGAAGGAAATATTTGCATTTGTAAGATCGGTAAATTAAATCATTTAAAGTATTTAAATAGGTTTCCTGAAAATGAACGTGGACATTGGTCTGTGTAGTAAAGCACAAACGTTTATAATGTAGTATCGTTCTAACATTTACAATAAATTAAATTATACAATTCCATTACACTTATTGGGGTTTTTAGCTTTGATGTCGTGGTTTGATTAACGTCTTCCGTTTATTTTAACGTACAGTATTTCAGAAATTGCAGAAATAAATAACCTCCATCGCAATTACGATAAACCATTTCATCAAATGGTAAAGTATCTCGCATGGTTCAAATTTCTAAAAGGAAAAAGAATTACAGTTGACCTTTAAGGTCATTGTCTTCCTCGCATTTAAAAATGAAGTAATAAATGTGAATTTCGCTGAAGTTAACCTCTTGTTTCAACGCCACTTCTCAGGTATGTTATAATATACTCAGCGATTTCTATAATTCATTGAACGTTTTGTTGTAATTATCGACATTTTCCTTTTACCTACGCATCTGAATAAATGATTTTATTTACAATTCGATTGATAACTTCTGCAGCTTGTAGCTTACATATGGAGATTGGTACTGTGATTACGTCACACTAAGTACGAGAAAACTGTGTAGTGAATCGGTTTCACTGTAGACTTGTCTCGCCGCGTTCTAAGTGCACTAGACCCCGTTCCCACAGGAAGTGCATCTTCGCTTTCTATTTACACTCTTCCTGAATTCACCGGAAATGCAAGTCCCTCTACAATCATTGCATTTGTGCCCTTTACTTCCTGTTAGACGTCCAAGTTTACAAAAATTGTATAAATTAATAGCTCTTACAACGAAATAGTATTATTATATGGCAAAGTAACCTGAAAACGTTTGAATATTTTGCTTGTAGCTTAAAAGTATATCATAAGTACTTACCGTATTTTTAGTTCAAATTCAGGATACTACTGACTTTTGGGAAAAATTTTCAGTTCCTAAGTAACAGTATTTTTCAGACAGATTCGGTATTAAAAATGGCCTAAAATTTGTTACTTTGACGTTTGTTCCCAACTTTATTATGAAGCAAAAAATAAACTGAAAAAATCTTAATTTTGTACTCAACGATCTTATATAAAAGGATAAAATCAAAATATCTATAATATTATAGATGAGAAAGCTTGAATCGATTTTGTTTGGACTATTTGTCTCATTCCGCCGTAATTGCTTAACAGATTTTAATTAAATTTAGCGCGGAGTTAGAATATTGTCTGTGTATTAACATAGGATAGTTTTTATCACGCAAAACGAATAATTTGTTTGGAAATTGTCACTATTATTTCACATTTCGCCCATGTCATTGAATTTCCTAGTTTGTAGACGGTGCTGCCACGTTTACTCTTTGCTTCTTACGTAAATTACACAGGACTACAGTGATTTTAAGACATATTGAAATGTGTGTTCAGTTTTACAGTGCGAAAAGTAAGACCTTGAGAAACTAATAGTTCTGTAGCAGGAAACAGAAATCAGTTCTTAAAATTATGATTTTTTTTTAGCTGTATACACACCAGGTAATTTGCACGTAGACGTACAATTCTGTTGGCAAGTTGTCGAGCTGAAAATAAAAGATTATATTTACGTTTCCCCAGCCTGTCTTAACATTATTAAATTTGTGGTAAAAAATACCCGTAACGCCATCTGTTGACGGACTGAAGTACTGAAAATGTGGATAACGCAGAAATCTATACGTTAAAGTAGAAATTGGCTATTGCTTTTAAGTAAACTGTAATTAAATTTCTGGTTTCTTTTCTTTTACATAGAATTTTGGTTCGTTGAAACATTGAAAGTTACCTCCCTATCCTCATCATTTAATAGGTTAACAAATGTTTTAATACATCAACCCCATTCCTAACCCAGTGTAGTAACTGGCCCACAGACATTCATTTACTGAGAAACAGAAAGAAACCTTTTTATAATAATATCAAAGACCATAATGAAGAAACAATTAATTAAACTTTAATACGTAAATTTCTATTTCAAAGCAGAATTAAACGTCGAGTCGACAAAAAAAACACAAACAATACCGAAAGAGGAATTTAAGTCCTTCTAAAAAAAAAATAGTTCTTTTAAAACAAAATTTTCCAATGAAAATTAGTAAAGTCATGCCTATGAAATTAACAGAGATCACAATAAAGAAATAATTAGTTGATTATACAATTTCGGAGCAGATTTCTTTCCTGATTCAAACTTAATATCATCTTTCTAAAAATCTCTCTTTCCACAATTTCCTCTTCCCTTATTTCTTTCCATATCCGTCTTAAACCCTTGAATTCATCTGGTTGTTGAATTTTTTCCACAAAGGTAATTGAGTATCTTCTTCGTTAGTCTGTTATCATTCATTCCTTAGATATGTCCAAAATACAGCAATCTCCTTTTCATTATTGATTCTGTGATATTTTCTATGTTCTGGTATATTTCCTTGTTACTTCATAATTTCCATAGTTCTGTTGTTTTAACTGGAGCGAAGATAATAAATTTTGTTATTTTATGGAACATTTATCACTATTACTATTATTATTATTAAAGAAATCTCTTACACTATCACACAATTTCAAGAGGACGAAGTTACGTGTAACTGCTAGTAATTTTCTTAAACACAATATCGGTTTTCTGTCAAAAGATACGTAACATATTAAAATATGAAGCCTCCAATCTATTCCGTTTAAATCTCAGAAACGGGCAGGCATGGGATTATCAGCAATTGCTTCCGTAGCCCGTGCAAAGCGTAAACCCCCCCAAAAGGAAAGGCTATCCTGTAACTGTCACATTCACCTGTAGCAGTCTTGGCACTATTTTTATCGGAATTTGACGGTCTGAAAGCTCCTCCGCGTGTAATTGCTGTCAGAAGTTTGCTCTAGAAGTTTCTGTCGGCGTGTCACGGCAGGCTGATGACGACAGGCGGCAGAGCTCATTTGAAGCATGCTGCAGTTAGACGGAGCACGGGCCGTGACGTTATAAAGTGACGGCTCGCCCGTAATAACAGTTACCACAGACACCGGTTATTACACCGACTACTGTAACATTACTTACATAACCACCAATAAAGGAATTCGTATACAGACTGCACTAATTTTGTCAGCTGAGCAGAAGGTAAGGTACAATTCGTAATGTATCTATGGAAACATTTCTGTCCCTTTTGTTTCTACATGGCAGTTTTTTTTTTTTTTTTTTTTTTGCTAATGGCTTTACCCTCGTCGAGTCGAGGTCATTATAGGCAGGAAAGGAATGGGGACAAGGAACGGTAAGGAATTCAGCAATGGTCTTTTGAAGGAAGCATCTCGGCATTCACGTGGAGTGATTTGGGTAAATCATGGAAAACCCTATTTTGGATGCCCGGACGGGGATTCGAGGCATGGTACAGTGCATGATTACAAACACTAATAAAACGCTACATTTGTCATCGTGTTCGTAACGCGCCCGGATTAACTGCAAACACAGGTGTTAGTACCAAAACCAGGTTATAAACATTACACTATCACACTTCTATTTAGGTAACCATCAGCGAAGAAATGAATTGCTAGAACACTAAAATAAAACAATAAATTCAATGTATTGTTGGATTTCATTTATCTTCAAATACGTTTCGCACCTCGTCGAGGTATCTTCAACGTACACTGTTTTCATTTACATTTCCGTATCTTGAGGAGAGGCGAAATGCGGGCAGCAATAAATAAAATCCAACAACAGCTGCAGTGACGTGTTTATTTAAATTATTATTATTTAAACAAGCAGCTGCACAATAAGTGACCACAATACACTCGAACTTGGATAAGCGAGAGTTCAAGGGGCCGCAATTTTGTTTTTGCTTATGGAGGTTTTTCACTAACCCAGGTTTTTCGCTTATACAGGTACAGGAGTGGCTTTTCTCACTTATAGAGGTTAAAAAAAATTACAGCAAATATGTAGTGATAAATATGTATGTATTATAAAGGTATTATTCATTAGAATTTGACATATATGCTTATAAAAAGAAAACTAAAAATTTTACACTAATATTTACTTACAGAAATCCGTTAATTTCTTCTGCCTTTCTGTTTCTGCATTTTGTACATGTTATTCCAGTTCATAAATCTTATCAAATATATTTCTCAACAACCGCAGTGTATTCAAAAAAATGGTGGAGCATCTCCAGTGCATTCAAAGTTTCTTCCTTCTTTGGAATGTTATTTACTTCTGTATACAAATTCTGCGATCGGTCAGCTTCATCTCACTGTCATTTCCGTCAGTACACGATTCTTAACGATATGGTCGTCGGTGTGTTCTCCGGCGGTAGCCACGTCGTCGTCAATCCGTACGAAGTATTCAAAGGTTGGCGTTAAAAACTGGTTTCGTGAAACACAAGATTGGTCCATTCATAGCTGGTAGGTCCAACATCAACTTCATTTTCCTCTTGTTAATCTCTACTGATCCAAAACCCAGATTTCTTGAAGCCGTTTTTGACAGTAAAGTCACTTACTGTACACCATGCTCTCCTTGCGAATTTCATGGGTAGAAATAAGTTAATCTCAGAGCTACTGCTTTTTTTTTTAAGGAAAAAAAGAGTATGTTTAACGAATTCTTTGCGATAAAAGCGTTTGAAGGTGTGTATGATACCTTGATCTAGTGATTCAAGTTTACTGGTATTTGCTGGCAACAACTTGACTTGAGTGTTGATAAGTCAATGTGAGCAGCACAGTTGTCAATAAAAAGAAGATTTTTTGTTTTATCTTAATTTCCTTGTCAACTTTTTTCAACCAATTTCTAAACAATATCTTTGTCATCCAAGCCTTTGTATTACTGGCATCATCAGGTAGAGTCTTGACACCTTTAAAACATCTAGGTCATTTTGATTTCCCACTGATGAAAAGGGGTAGTTTGTCTGCACCAGTCATGTTTACACATTGAACAATAGTAAGCCGTTCCTTGCTTTGTTTTCTCCATGGCATTTTTCGCCTTTAAATGTAAATGTTTTATACGGAAGGCACTTGAAGAACAAAGTAGTTTCATCTGCATTGTAAATATCGTTTGGATCATACCCTTCTAAAAGACATGGCAGATCTTCATTCCACTGGTTACACACACCTTGGTGCATAGATTTACTTTCCCCGTCTGCTTTTTTAAAAGTTATATCATGATCTTTTTAAAACCATCTAGCTGAAAAATTCTGAATTCCCAGTTTAATAGCAAATTCATTAGATTTTTCTTTCAACAAAGGTCCATCAATGGGAACGTTCTTATCGAGGATTTGTTTTATCCATTCTAATAGGCACTTTTCAATATTGTGAAATTTAGGAAGTCGTCTCCTTTTAATATTTCCATGTCTCTCAGAGCACTGAGACTTTATAGAATCTTTTGATTTTGTAATTTTATAAAAAGTGGATTATGGTACACCAAACTCTTTATTTCATTTTGTGATTTCCTTCTCTCGAACGCAGTCACTATTTTAAGTTAATCACTTAATGATAAAACTTTGATTGTTCATTTTAACATTTTGAGTACATGTAGAACCTTCCTGCGCAATTGATAGTTATCAACTGAAGTAGGAATTGGCGATTCCAACAGAATAAGATACAACAAAATAAGTTAGTTTCACGAAATTTAAAAATTGTTCATAAATAGCAATTGTTAAATACGCTCGACTGTCACTTATAGAGGTAAAGACAGGTAATAGTCTCAGTTATAGAGGTCCACGAGGGAAAAAAGACTTTCTCTTATAGAGGTTTCTGTGTCTCACTTATAGAGGTTTTAGAGGTTAAAAGTGACGGGACGTGACAATTATTCTCACTTGTAGAGTTTTCTCGCTAATACGGTTCTCATTCAGACAGGTTTGACTGTAATTACATACTGAAATAAAAGTAACGATTTTGTTTAAATTTAAATTTTAATTATTAGATGCTTTTTGACTCTTTATATTCGTCGTATGTAGTTGTTTTCGTTATATGTTCCGCCCATATATATGTAAGACAAAAAGCTTTCAATTCCGAGAAGTAATATTACAGGAGGTTTTAGCCTTGACCAGAATGCCAACTGAAATTTGCAGCAAAGGCCTCAATTAAATTAGTTTGTTTTCATGAACACCATTTTATTGGAAACACTACTTCGTGTGGATGAAGGTAGTTACGAATTTATCGCTACCTGTGTGTCCTGGACCAATATCATAACTAATATTACGCAGCATGACGTAAATTGTTGCGGTCTATTTTGCTTCGCTTTCACTGACGCAATATTTCCAACTGTATCGCAATGTAAACTACAATCAAAATATGAACAACATTACAAAATCAGGGTTACAATCTAATCAAACTGCCACTAATCGAAAATAACAGGTTATATCTTACATATCTATTGCCAAATATTTTAACGAATTCTTTTACATCGAACAAATATTAAATAAATATAAGCAACTAATAGTTACTATGTCGAATAAAACCGGATACGTATTTTTCATTCAGTGTTCTGATAATTAATTTATTCGCGGATGGTTAGCTAAATAGAACTGTTATTAAATAACGTGTGTAACATGAAACAACATCTCTGGATGTAAGTTGGACAACAAAGGTGAATAGTGTGACGTCACCGCTTCCGGTGTGTAACCATGAGAGTGGAGGAATTGTGCTCTACCTGTCAAGGAAACGAATTGGTCAGTCAGCAGTATTTACGCCTTTCGAGAAATGTTGTGTTGTCACGTCTCTGTGAAAAGTCTACCGGTATATATGTTCTGTGAGCAAAAAGCGTATTTTCTGTTTGTGAAAAGTATAATTGATGAGGTCCGTCCCAAAATTCACCTTGGTGATTGCGGAAAACCGCTTAGTACCGCAATCATGACTGAAGGTACGAGCGGACCAGGGCTCTAACTTGGTCCCGTTTTAAGTCCCCGATGCAGAGTGCGGTGACTTAACGCGCGCTACAACAATAGAGGGTCATATTATTATTATTAGGAAAAAGTGCCTAAAAACAGACCCCAATTTTGTTTTTTACTTTTAAAAGATATAAATTAGTAAGAAATCTGTTTTTAAAGCATGAAATACAGGGCGTTCGCCGGGAAACGCAACCCACTGTTAGCGCTACAAGGAAGAAACTGCTCCCGGCGAGCGAGCGCTCAGTTTCCGGCATTGTTCGACCGTCGGCCGCGGACTATTTCATAATAATTACGCTTCATAAACTTCATACACTTGTGTGCTAAGCATTTAAATGTGACGTAATTCATTAGCTTACCTTATAAAAGATGCTGGAAGTGTTGACCCTCTTGTGTAATGCACATTTCACATCTTCTGAACATATTTCGAGACACACGCTGCCCTAACTGACTTAATGATTTTTTGGGTGACTGTTCTAGTCGAAAAGCGATATCGTCAATTTTCTCCTCTGTGAGAATACGGTTGACCGACAGTCTCTTTTTGTTAAAAAATGAACCCGTTTCTCTTACTTTTTTAACCAGACGCAGAATTGTTGATTTAGCTGGCAGTAAAGCGCCAGGAAATTCGCGACGAAATTTACTGCGACACTTTTTAAACGACTTCTTCTTCACATATGTATCGTAGAGAAATATTCTTTGTTGCAAACTGTAACGTACCATAATTTTACTCACACTCAAACACGGTACAGACTAATAAGAGTATGAAGCCCCAAACCGCAAAGAAACGTTTATTCACAACACTGATTAATAAGAGACTGAAGTCACAAACTATCTACAATGCAAAGAAACCGTTCTTAACAATGTAAGGGTCACTGCACTGCACTGTTGGGGCAGCGGAGGTGTTAAACAGTGCGGTGATTCACGGTGCCGTGTGGCGGAAACTGCTTGCACGACTGACCGAGCAAGTTGCCGACGGCAACAGACTGGGAGGGTAGCGTTTTCCGGCGAACGCCCTGTAATTATTTTAAAATGTTGTGTCAATTAAATTCTGATTTCAAAAAAGATCATTACCAAAAAATATTTAAAAAATACAGCGTGCGTGGTAATATGAAAAATAGTTGCCTTATGCGGACCCTTCATAAAAGTTAGCGAAATAACACTTTGAAAAATTAGAAAATGGTATTAATCACATTTTTAAATTGAAATATAACAATTAAAGGGGTTTTAGTTTTTTAATATAAAAATATAACACATAATTATGGTATATGAAGACACAGAGAATTCATAAAAGAATTAAATCGTTTTGATACTACAATCCACATGGGCTTACACTAAACATATATCGCACATCATCCAAATTTTACCTTCTGAAACGTCAAAAAAATTTATTGTCGGAAGACAAACACAAAACGTCATCATCTTTGGAAGGGCACACTCCAGGGATAATCTCCAATTCCAATGTTCCACAGGTCACGCTCTTCTCATCCTCAGTGCTGGATTCTTTCACATTTTTTTCAAAATTAAGGCGCCCAGAGTATGGAGCACATCATTAAGGAATGCCATCTAAGGAAGTACGATGGACCATTGTGAGAATCTCACATCTGATGTTTTCAGTGCTACGATTTCCCTCATAGCTTGGTTGCAACAACTGGATACTGATATGTGAATACTACCAACGATCTTGTCTTCGTATATATTTATATGTATTACATTATCTGATTAGCCATACGACAAATACATAAATAACCACGTGGAGCTAGATGTGGTGTGTAATATAACACATTTGTATCATTTATCGGAAGGAAAAGTCGCATTTTAGTTACGTCGTTACGATGTTACCGGCGCGTATTTTAAGCCAAATCTAAAACTATAAAACCTTGAAAATTTTACCTAAATTTTTCAAATAACGAATAATATCTCACAAAAAACGTGAATTAATACTGTAATTCTAGGAATGACCGACAAAATAAGATAAGAGAAATATGGGCTAGAACCGATTTATTTCTACACTCATTTTTTCAACAAGCCGCCCGATTCGTGATTTGTTAATGCAGTTGGAGCGAAAGCGTAACAGCGATGTTCAAGGATTTAGGTTGGGAAGATCTAGAACACCGAAGGCGTTCCTCACGACCGTTAATAATTGAAGAAGAAAAAATTGATAACATACCTATTTCAGGATGACAGCAAACACGTTTTACTAACAGTAACATTTACAGCTAGGAATGAGCGACAAAATAAGAGAGGAGAGATCAGGGCCAAAACAGATTCATCTTTATACTCATTTTTTCAATGAGTGATTGTTGGGTGGAATAGGAAGGATTTATTGAGCGAGAAAACATAGAATCCGATAGGGGTAGGTGTCGATAAACCGCTCCGGCCATCTTGATATTGGTTTTCCATGGTTTTCCCAAATCACTCCAAGCCAATGCCCGGATGGTACGTCAAAATAGCGCATGGGCACCTCCTGCTACTTCCCGTATATCCCTTCCCATGCACAAACGATTACACATAAGGATAGGTGCAATTCACCCTCCACCACCCACTTATACTGAATGTGGAGTAATAATAATAATACTAGTAATAGTAAATTGTTCATTCTAACATTTCATAATTTCGTGAAAGCCTCTCCACAATTTGCGGGCGTGAAGAAAATGCGCAGCTTAGTGCAATCTCAACTTTTTTAAAAAGATTTTAGCAACGAATAGTGACATAAAAGGTTAACTGTGTTATGTTATTTCGGATAATCGGATTGTTTGTTTTTGATGATGTGTGTAACCGCTGGTCGCGATTGTCTTACGAATCTCTGGTGCGCATCTGTGTACGCTAAGAACATATAATCTTTTTCTTTTTTTTGCAGCTGCTTCTGTCCTCGTAGATACATAACACATACCTCAAATTTTAAAGTAGAGCATTAGCTTTCAAACTGCGAAAATCATGTCAATATATTTAGAGTAGTTAATGCGTGTCGCCATTTCAAACAAACAGACGGACAGAACCTGATAAAGATTTATGTATGTAGAGATAGGGATGTGTAGCTCGTCGTTTACTATGTGCTTCTTTACAGAAAACACGTCGAATCTATCCCGGAGACTAGTTTCTCCGAAGATCGATATCAATCTCTGTATTCTGAACCCGTAGTCTGCTAACGTGCTTTCTCTTCACGTTCGGTCTGATTACAGTCAAAGATATTATCGATATATTCAGAGACTCTTGTAACAATTAGCGTATTTGGGACACTGAGACACGATGGGGTGAACAAAGAAAATTCCGTTAATGCAATTCTTAATTATCCTTAGATAATAAAAAAAAGTAATATTATAATTTTTCTTTTAGCAAATAACAGAAAAATTCATGCGAACTTAAGAATAATTAACGGCAAAGTGCCTGTAGCCATGCCTACCATCTGCATCCATTGCTATTGCTTTACTATTATGCTACTGTTCGAGATGCTTATTCTCTTGGAGTTACGTAAGGTAAAGGTCACGAGGTTGCTACGGCTTCTGCCGCTTCCCGTAGAATTCGTGGAGATAGAGCACCGCACTACCATTACTACCTTCGGCACTAGAATGGATGTGATGGGGTCAGCGCCACGCTTCGACCGTTCTTTCCCTTCCAGGGGAGTTTCCACAACGGTACTCATTGAGCAGCAGGCTGAGTGGGCCCGTGCGGCTGTTCGGGCGTTCAGGTTGTAGGAATAATCCTCTGCTTGTCGGGGATTGAACCCCGGTCACCCGAGCCGCAGTCAGCTATAGCCTGTAGCGGTCATACACAACTCGATATGTTTACATCATATTTACTATGCCTATAATGTGTTCTTTTGTCACAAGACATTATCTACCTTCATACCCAACCGAAATCGATAAATGAAGTATCATTTTAAAGATAAAGGTGTCCGCTTTGATCACATCATATTTTAAGAAAACAATTTTTCCAAATTCAATATTTCTAAAATGCGGTGTTTTGTATCACGAACTATTTATCTCCCTGTTTTCCTAACCAAAACAGATAAATCAAGTATTATTTTACATAATAAGATCTCCGCTTTTGTGGAATCATATACTGAGAAAGGAATTTTTCGGAATTCGAGCCTCAAAGTGCAAAAATATAAATATTTCTACAACTCCTAATTGTGTAACGAGCCTTTTATTTCTTTAGATAAATAACCGACAAAGATAAATGAGTTATTATTTTAAAGGTTAAGTACTATGCTGTGGTCACAACATATTTTTAGAAAGGATTTTTTTTTTTTTTTTTTTTTTTTTTTTGATATTTCACCCTTAAATGGCAAAAGTATCATTACTTACTTCTTCTTCTTTTTTTTTGTTTTTTGTTACGAGCCATTTATTTTCCATAATACCCAACCGAAGTCGAGAAATGAGGTAACATTTAAAAGATTAAGGTCCCCACTGATGCAACATTTTTCGGAAATTGACCGTTGAAGGGCAAAAGTAATAATTGTAAATGTTAATCCAGCAGCGAAGGCTGGCTGCGTGACTTCAAAGCGTCACAGACTCACTGATCAAGATTAGCGTTTTATTAGTTGAATCGATCGCCCGAGGGTCGAAATTTGACCGTAATTCATTAAGTTTTTTTAGTTTCTTTTGTAAAGAGTAATATTAATAGTCATAATTATTGCATATATGTTATATGAATTTGTCCTATCGCGTTTGCTGCGAGGATAGATATATACTGTATACATTGACGCCTTTGGCTGCGAGCGTGTACCACTACGTCAGTAGCTTGTGTTGTTTGCCTCAATTCTCTCCAATACTTATAAAATTAAAATGGTACATTCTACGCGTGACTGTATCAGAAATTTTAGCTTCTGAACTAACCACAGCAAATGATTAATTGTATTTATGATTTTTTTAAATTGACTTTCTTTTTATCGATGGTTCATTTGAATTTAGTCCATCGTAAAATTATTTAAAATATTCATTTCGACTTAACGCTGGTAAAACTGCTTGAACCTTATGACAATATGAAGTGAATGCAGTCCTTTTACCTGAAGTGACTTCTGATTCGAAATATTTTGCATTGCAAAACCTGCGTTGTAAAATCCAAACTATAAAAATTTCTTGGATTGACATTTAGTGCGCATTTAATTGTATCCATCAATTTAATCATTATGTGTACTATTTTCACTATTTAAATTTGGTCTATTTTTTTTTTAATTTCACGCAAGTAGGTATTCCTTCTTCTTTGTCTCTCAAAGCGATGTGTCAATGTTCTATGTCGAGGCATAATGGAAGTAGATGGGAAAATTTTAATGTAAAAAAAGTAATGAAATTACTGAAATTCAAAATTTAACCTTTTAAATAATAAAATTTACTCACTTTGTTTTTACCACCAGTCAAAATTACTTTTTCTTTTTGCAGAAAAATTAGACAAGACTAAAGTCAATTCAAATTATCCTTTAGGTTGTCAAATTCTCTGTAATATATATATGTTCCTTTTGTAAGTTCAAAGATTAATCTCTACTTTATGCTACTGTTTTGTTTCACCAAAGACCACAGAATATCTGAACGCTGGGAATACACGTCAGACAGTTGCATCAGATCCGATTTCACTAATTTGTTTTTTTTTTTTTTAATAATGCAACACATATATTAAATATGCTTAATGCATTTTTCTTTTTACTGTTAACCAAAGCCCACAAACATTGGTAGAATACCTAAGTGTCGTTTCCATTTAAAAAATTGATCGTAAACAACGAATTTTTTACTTTATTTAATTTAATGTGTTCGTAACACATATTATACATAAATTTTAGCTTTCTGCACTTCCTCTCGGTATAAACTGTTACTATGCCAAATCTCACACTCTACGTGCGCGCAATATACTTAAAAAGGTATCCGAAGTCTTCGCTTCACACATTAATATATAGACAGAAAGATAAATAAACCACTTCAAATTTTTTATCGCTTGTATCCGCAGTAAAATAATCTTCAATACAATTTTAGATTCGTCTTCAGAGGAATGAAATTTTATCGACACCAAATCTTGACACGTTTCTTCATCAAAGCTCACCGCAATAGCTGCTTCGTTTCTAAAACTTTAATATTCAAAAGAGTTGTTTCTACTCAAGTGTCTTGCAGGTAAGATGGTGTTCAGTTTTAAATGCTAGCATGATAGTGGTGCCTTTGTTTCAGCGCGGAGGCCAGTAGCAGTTCAGCGGTGAAAGTGAGAGGAAAGTGGCCGCAAAGCAGCGCTGACCGTCTTCTCCACTCCTGTTCCGCATAAATAGAAACTGCAGAGCGCAGATTGAGAGCCCTCGGTACGGAGGCTGACGTTACTTACTACTCCCTCTGGTTGCTACTGACGACCAACAGAGAAAGCAACTCCCCGCAGCCCATAAAAACTCCTGCCAAGCTTTGTTCTTACGTTCCCTTTGTCTAAATCATTCATCACGTACTTTATCTCTGTTCCATTTTCTCGCTTTATACGTCGCCTTGTGACCCTTATCGAGAATCATTCAAATACAGTGATCAACCAGAACATTATGACCACCAACCTAATAGCCGGTACATCCGCCTTTGCCTAGGAAAACAGCGGCGGTGCGTCTTGGCATGGAAGCAATGAGGCGTTGGTAGGTCGCTGGAGGGAGTTGGTACCACATCTACACGCACAAGTCACCTAACTCTAGTAAATTGCGTCAAGGTGGGCGATGAGCTTTGACGCCCCGTTCAGTCACATCCCAGATGTGTCCGATCGAGTTCAGATCTGGCGAGTTGGGAGGCCAGTACATCAGTTACAACTCACTACTGTGTTCCTCGAATCACTCCATCACACTTCTAGCCTTGTGAAATGGCGCATTAAATTGTTGAAAAATGTCACTGCCGTCGGGAATCATGGTCGTCATGATGGGGCGATGGTCTGCAACCAGTGTACGATACTTATTGGCTGTCACGGTGCCTTGTACGAGCTCCACTGAACCCATGGATGCCCAAGTGAATGTTCCCCAGAGTATAATTGAGCCGACGCCAGCTTGTCTCCGTCCCGTAGTACAGGTGCCAAGAAGCTTTTAAACGACGATTTCGCACCCTCCCATCGGCATGATGAAGAAGGCAACGCTCTGCCACTGCACCAACGTCCAGTGGTATTTGGCTTCCTTAGGCCATACAGCCAGCTCAAGTATGAGTTTTAGTTCATCCAGTACTTTTCAGTCTCCATGTGTATATTGTCTTTCAAGTAATTCTAGACACTCCACAGGATGGACATGACAAGCACACTCACATACAAAACTTAAATACCCATGCCCTCTGCCGGACTCGAACCGGCGATCCTCGGGACGTGGGGCCGACATTTCAGTTTTAGTTGCCGATGTCGTGGTGTTAACATTGGCACGTGCATGGGTCGTCGGCTGCGGAGGCCCATCGTTAGGAGTCTCTGGTGCACTGTGTGTTCAGACACACTTGTACTCTGCCCGGCATTAGAGTCTGATGTTAGTTCCGCCACAGTTCACCGCCTGCCCTGTTTTACCAGTCTTTCCAGCCTACGACGCCCGACATCTCTAATCACAGGTGGCTGCCTATCCCTCGTTGTTTTCAATTGGGTTCATCTTGGTTTCGCCACTTTTTTAAGACACTCGCCACAGCACTCCTGGAACACCCAACAAGTCGTGCAGTTTCCGAAATGCTCGTGCCGATCCTCCGGACAAACTCAGATAGATCGCGCGGATTACCCATTCTAAACACGGATAGCACGCTTACTGATACTACATGCACCGTGTGTGTGTCTGACTAGCAATCATTCCTCTTCAGGTGACGCTGCTATCGCCTGGATGGGTTTATATCGATGGTAGGTAGTTAGTCATAATATTCTGGCTGATCATTGTATAGCTTATGGGGTTTTCTCCTACATCGCTGGTTTCCAACGGGGACGGGACTGTCTTCGGTTGGCGTTGAAGAGATCATAGAGGGTGTTCAGGACCAACCGCCGTCCGATGCTTTCCAGCATTATATCCGGCTTTGAGGGATGCATCAACGTTGTTTTGCATTCTCATGAACATATGTAGCTGAAAGAGGATTTAAGTAATCAAACTATTAGCTAAAAAAAGAAACACATTTCCAACACTGGAACACGGTGATTTATGATTGCTGATGGCGCCAAATATTGAAACATTACCGAGTTCTGCCCCCTAAAAGAATTTTTTCACAATATGTGTTTGTTAATCAAAATGTAAAGAATACTCCAATATCGTTAATATTTTTAATAAAGTAATTTTATAAATCTGTCCGTTGTTTTTTCGGATATGATATGATATTTCTCAGTTCACCACTGTTTCAAAAAGTGGGTTACAATCAAAGCAAAACAATTAGAGAACTATGGGTTAAATTATATATAACAAGAAGGGAAGTCAGTCGGCGTTTTTCTTCTTGAAAAGGGGGCGGTGAGTATGTTTATTTTTGATAAGGGGTTGGTGAGTAATTTATTTTTTGATAAGGGGTTGGTGAGTAATCTGTTTTTTGTCAAGGGGCGGTGAGTAATTTATTTTTTGATAAGAGGGCGAAGAGTATTTTTTTTTTTCGAAAAAGGTTTTGAAGCTATGTTCTTCATCATATCGTATTACAGCCAAACCTACATAACCCACACATCTCCTTTAGTAGCGCACACTCACGTTTTGCCTGGTGTTCGAGAAATAACTATTATGTTATATCTGTCATCGGTCTTCACTCGGTATCGCTTCCAACCCTTCTCTGAAACCCATTAATAGGTCAGAACTGATGTCAAAATATTTAAATATCCCTCAATTAGCCAGATACAACAGTTCATCACCTATCCATTAAAGCACATTTTGTGTTAACTTAGACTCTTCGATCCTCCCTCTAAGGGCTTATCGTGACTGTTATGCTACTCGCAAAGAATTACTAAGAAAATATTCTCTAGCTTCCTTAGCTTTTATGTTGCCTATTCTTTTAGGACAGTGAACGAATTTCTATGTTCATCTCCAATACCAATACACCGTGAATAATTTATGTCAATCTTTCTGCTGTCTCAAATAAATTACTAATCCTTAGTACCTCACTTTTCTCTATTATTTTAATAAATATTAAAAGAATTAAATAATTTTTAGATAACATATTTATTAATTGGTTTTAAATTCTTCGACTCAGTATTCATAAACACTTAATTACATATTTTGTAACGAATATATGTCTCAGCCGAACAACTTACATGTTTACAATCCATCTCTTTTTAATTAGTTTATTATTTACGAGTATCTTGGCTTGTCCGTTTTAATGAGTTCACCTTAATTAAGGATACTGCAAACTTCTCTTCTTGCGTCTTTCCGTTATTTATTCTTGTTTCTTTGCTACTTTGTAAACGGCTGAGGATCTCAACAGACCTCGAAGAGAATGAATGACTCCTTTCATAGCTCGTCTAGACGTGCTCTCGGTGCTTTGAAATACCACTTGCATCACTGCTCTTTCATTCACCGACCCTCCTTTCGCCACGATTCCCCTCTATTACGCGGGCGGGGGATTGCACTGACCGACTGAATGCCTTTCTACGGTCGTGCTGCTCAAACATTTGCTGCGTCATCGTCACGGTGCTCCGAGGTTATTCGAATGCAATTCTAGTCCACATAACACTAAAGCCGATACTAATTCCTGAGCGGAAGGGATGACTCACATAACACTGACCGGCTTCCTGCGAATACTCGCTCACTGTTCTTAAACTTTAACATTTTCTCAAATCACTCCAGTGGAATGCAGTGATGGTTGCTTCGAAAGGACATTACCAAATTCATACTGCTGCCTACAGTTGGGAAAAATATATCAATTTATCTAAATATCGATATTTTTCTTTAAATTATCGATTTATATCTATCGTCGATATTTTTGTATCGTTATATCAAAAATCGATATTTTATTTGTAGTTTCATTTTAAAGTACCCTTTCAATATTATCATTATTATTTTTTTGTGTACGCAATTTAGCATCCAATTTATTACATTACATATATATTGGATAAAAATACGTAGGAGAGACCGGGGCAAGTTGACGATGTTAACGATTAAACATTTATAATAAATTCATTTTTTGAAGAAAATATTTTTTCATTGCAAATATTATTAGTCTGCTCTTTTATTGAAATGCTCGTAATTATATATAACTTTATTTTCATATTATCAAAGCTTTTTTATTAATTTTAGAAAGTAATGCAAATCTGTCATCTTGCCCCAGGACTGGGGCAAGATGACTTTGACCACGGGGCAAGATGACATTTAATGAAACTGTAATACATTTTTATTGTTATACATCAATATGTATACATTGTTGTATATACATTAACAGAAGTCACATATAAATTTCCCTCCTTCACAGTTTGAACAGTCTTCGTGCCACCATTTAAAGCACAAGCAACACTGTATTCAGTCATATGATCTCATCACATCCAGAACACTGAACTAAACTTTCTTCGGAAGCATTTCTTGATGTTGTCGCAACTCGGGGTTTTTTCTTTAATTCAGAAGAGGTAAACGTCAGTTTCTTAGTAAAATTTAAATTTCTTACATCCCGAGCCTGTGCGTATGAAACAAACATTCAATTCTTACGTCATCTCTTTTCTTCAAATGGCGAGGTAGTGTTGCTTCAGGGATATTGTAAACGTTTGCTGCACCCAAGCAGGACTTTCTTACTCCTTTGACATTAATTATTGCTGCAGCCAAAACATTTCGGTCCCACTCGCCTCTGAAGGACTTCTTTTTATAAGTTCTCATCATATCTGGATCATAAAGTGTCATGAATAAGTAAAGTTGGGCACTTCCAAATTTTAAGAGAAACTATGTGAGTCATGCAAGTCAAGACTCTTACACGAAACACAAAAAAAGGCACTCAAAGACTGAAACAGACACAGCGAAAGTCATCTGGGGTAGGATGATAAGGTCGTCAACTTACCCCAGCCAACTTGCCCCGAACGACAATGTTAGAAACTTTCCATTATTGCGGCAGTTTAAAAATGAATGAGATACAAATACACAGCCTTTATGAAAGCACATTGTTTAAGCTACTCATGTATGACAAAGTATAAAACAATATCTTACCTGTTAGTCTGCGAAGTCTTAATTCAGAGATGTAGAAAATTACAGCACCTCACAGAGAATTCTCGATCAGCGAATAGCGACGAACAATATGGCACGAGCGACGCCAGTGCTCTATATTTTAGTTCCTAGTCGTATAGAGAGCTAGTAATATGAATACAGTGCTGCTACATAGAAGCGGGAATTTAAATTAAATCATTCTTCATCTTGCCCCGCTCGTCGACTTGCCCCGGTCTCCCCTACGTATCTGATCATGTGGAAGCATCTTAAAGAAAAGTGAATTCGTTGTAATTTAACAGCTTTTCATTAACGATTAAGATGTTTAAAAAAAGCTGTTAAATTGTTATAGGTGCACGTTAACGTTTTTTTTTTTTCTTGTCAACGTATTTGCATGTTAACGGTTAGGTTATTTTTATACTTGAAGAATATTGATTAAGCATCCGTGATACGACTACGAGCCTTGGCATAAATTAACCGCTTCTGTTTTCGACTGGTTTTTTTCCTTGTTGAATAACAGTTCATGCGTAGAAGAAATATCTGATATGCCAAGCCTCTTCAGTGTCGTCTGAAAGAGTGGCTTCTGCTGCTAACTTGGCACTGCACAACAGGAGAAGACTGACGGGGTAACATATAAAACAGAGAGTTCTTTTGAAGTTTACATCACATGAATACTGGTTTGATAAAAATAAATAAATTTTCAATATTTACCGTAATTTATGCATATGTCTTTAAGTTTCTCGTATATATTTTTAGATAATTAATGGCTTCATAAAAAGTATCGATATATCGTAATATCGATATTTTTCTCTGGATTTATATCGATTCTGTTTGTAAATATCAATACGATATTTATCTCTATTTTTTTATCTGCTTAACGTCTCTCTAACAGCGAGGTATTTAGAGACGGGAAAGAATGGGGGGCAAGGAATTCGGCCATGGCCTTTTGAAGGAAGCATCCCGGCATTTGCCTGGAGTGATATGGGAAACCATGGTAAACCCAAATCTGAATTCCCGGATGGGGATTCGAACCGCCGTCCTCCCGAATGCGAGGCCAGAACGCTAGCCGTTACACCACCACGCTCGGTACGATATTTATCGATATATTTTTCATTTTCCAATCCCTACTGCTGCCCCCCCCTTTCCCCACCAAAAAAAATCCCCCGCCTTTAATTACCTCGGTATCGACGAACCGTAAAGCCCGAAACAAAAAATGGTTTGATCAACCATAAAAGTGGGGCACCACATTAATGTATGCTATCTTCTTTACAATAAACTACGAGATCAACAAATTTACATATCTAGGTAAAGTAATTCAGATATGGGCTGGATAAGGAAGAAAACAGACCAAGAATAAGAAAACTAGAACTATCACACCAACTAACTAAAGGTACATACAAGAGGAAGGATCTCGTAATGAAAACTAAACTCGAACACTACAACACAGTAATCAAACCAGAGGGTCTCTACGCCTCAGAATACATGTTTTCTATGAAAACTGGAGAAATAGAAGAGATAAAGAAAAAGAAAATCTTGAGGAAAATCTAGGGTCAATTGAAAAGTGAAATGGATACCTTAGGTACCGGAGGAATAAATATATGTGGAAGGAAAAAGAAAACGAACTGACGCCAGACGAGATCAGAAAGAGGAGAATAAGTTTTATTAGTCACATAATGAGAACGGATACAGCAGACTTACACAAAAGAACTTTCAACCACATTTATAAGAGTAGGAAAAGCAACCAGTGGACCAAGGGGTAAAGAAAGATATGATACAGATCGGAGAAACATAAGATGTAATACAAAACAGAGCAGCTTTGAAAAGACTGATTCAAAATTTATTGAGTTTCCAGGAGAATAAAGGTAATAACATATGGACCAAAGAAAGAAAGAAAGAAAAAAAAAAAGGATGAAGTACCATCGGAAATTGTCGGAGTTCTGAGTGTTTTCTATTTTGTATTTGGATATTGATTTATTAAAAAATGTCACAATGGTCAGATAACATCACTGTAAATCAATTACCGTTAGTTGCTTCATATTTTTTTCCCAAACTTTAATAGAAAATAAATTTTCTTCAAATCTGAACAGAAAAACAATTTTAAAGTTGTTATTTGTACCAACACCAAACTACTCGCAACCGTAAGACGAACTTTCGTCTTAGAATGCTAATGAAGAAGGAACTTATAGTTGTTCGAACTTGTTTACGAACATTCACTTAAACCTCCACGTTCTCGCAGAATATCATTTAATGGATTCGTTAATTGCTTAAGCAACTGATAACCAAGGAAGCAAGTGCCAGCTAACCTATTAAAACGTTTAGCTTGTTACTATAGAGAATCAAGAAAATATTACGTAAGTGGTCTTTTGCCAAGAATGTTCAAATTACTCTAGCTTCATGCCAGAAAATAATAATAAGAAGAATTAGTAATCAATAGTTATATGTTCAGAAACAATTTAGAATACCATTTGGCTACCCTACAAAGTCAAGAAAAGAAGCTTGGAGATGAAGGTACAGATCACTTTTCATGGTTCCTAGATGGCCGAAATGGAAGAGAATACAAACACATAACGAGACGGTGTTTACTATGTATGTTTGTAGAAATGAACTTGTAATATGAACAGTTGCTTATGTATATGCGTATCAGGTAAGCTTTCATGTAATTTTGGGTATGGATTTATATACAGGGTGTTCAGAAATGAAAGGATAATCCTGCAACCGCAGTTAGGTCACATTTGCTACTATATAATAAAATTTTATTTTATTAAAAGTCTCACCTTTTTCGAGGTATTGATTTTTTAATATTTTTTCGAAACATGCGACTACGTTCAGTTTATTCAATGCCAATTCTACAAATTAAGACTCCTTGAAACCAGTTTTGTTTTTTTTTTAACTTACTCAAAGATATTTGAGTCATCTAAAACAATGTTCTTTTTTTCTTATTACGTTAAAAAAGTTTCTAAAAAATCTTAAATGGTATAATTATATTATAACTCTTTTAAAGTGATTTTTTTATGGTAGTTCAATCTGGTAAAAAGACCAATGATCATAATGATTTTAAAAAAATAATTTAAAAGGTTTTTTTAACGTTTTAAAGAAAAAAGAACATTGTTTTAGATGACAGACATCCTTGAGTAAATTTAAAAAAAAAAAACAGGTTTCAAAAAGTCTTATTTTGTAGAAATGGCATGGTATAAACTGAAGAAATTCACAGGTTTCGAAAAAAAACTAAAAAATCAATATCTCGAAAATGGTGAGACTTTTAGCAAAGTAAAATTTTGTCATATTGTAGGACATGATGTGGCCTATTGCAGTTGCAGGATTATCCTTTCATTCCTGGACAGCCTGTATATAAGGAAGTGACATTAGGTGTAACATCCCCTGACTGTATGGCCAACAGGCCAAGTGTCAATAAAACAAAATTTGAATGAAGTGGGGGAATCCCCGCTGCTCGGCAAGTAGTTTTCCAGCAGCCGTCTGACAGCTTGGCGCGCAGTGCGGTGCCGTGCGAGCTGACCAGCGGTTTTCTCCCGGTTTGTGGTGGTTAGCGCATCTCGGCGGCAATGACCTTCGCTTTCCAGAGGAGATTACCGCTGGGGAGAAAGTGGTCGAGCGGGCGGCTGACTTGTTGACGGCGCCGCGTGGGAACAACCGGAGAAAGCAGCTGGACCGACTCCTACCTGTAGAACGCTGCAGTCGGCTGCAGACCACACAGGAATGTAGATCGACTCCACATTCCCTCGGGAACAGCACACAACACACCGAGAACAGGAAGTCTTCTCACGTAATTGGTATCGACTCGACCAAAGATACTAAGCACAATCATACAAATATTCCAGCGATTATAATTTTCAATAATCTTGAATCAACTGCGCTTTTAACTAAATCTGCTCGCCATCCCCACCCTTTACAGAAACATCCAGAATAACCAGTGGCATAGCTAGGTCAACAACTGCCCCGGTGCAAAAAAATTATTTTGCGGTTTCAGGCCAGATAGGCGACCTTTTTTTTGCTTTGTGTTACTGGTAAGGGCCCTTGAGTTGTGCTTAGGGGCCCCCTGAGCAGTTCTTGGGGCTCCCTTAGCAGTGAGGGGGCCCTTAGTGAGGGGCTTCCTGTTTCTCAGGGGCCCCCTTAGACGACTATAGAGCTAAAAAAAAATCGAATGCTCGTGGGCTTCTGAACTGCGTTTGGGGGTCCCCAGAGGTGCGCTTTGGGGCTCCCAGAGGTATGCTTGGGGGCCCCCTGAGCGTAGGGGCCCCGGTGCACTGCACCGCTTAGCCCCATAGTAGCTACGCCCCTGAGAATAACTCAAAGAGTTCCGACAGTAGTTTCTCGAATTCTAGCAACAATTCAACAATTAAATAAATACAAAAATAATTGCAAATTGTACAAAATCTCTCACAATCATTAGAAGAGACCTTGAAATGAAAGTTAATACTGTTTACATGCATCTACACAAAATTATCAACACACACCAGTCCAAACCGTCGCAAATTGTCCTCCAAATATCGTAACTCACGTCAGCACTTACAATTACAATGAGTCATACATAATACTGTCCTTGGACATGTTATATAAAATTTAAATTGTTTCTGTCCATAAAACAATGTTCATTTATCTGACGAATATACATAGATACACAATAAACCATACGAAATCTACACAAAACCATAAATAATCAACTCCCACCTTTCTATGCATACTTCTTAAAGTAACATTTCATGGGTCTGAGGGCTTTTATGACGGGAAATAATTCGACCATTGTAGTTTGAAGGGAGTATTGTATTGATTTGGGAAAACCATGGAATACTCAAAACTGAATGGTCGGACGGGGAATCGAACGCGCGTCCTCCGGAATGCTAGGCCAGAGCGTTAACGCTGAGCCATTCCGCTCGGTGTCAGAAGTCAGGATCACACCGAAGGGAGTGTCCATAATCTACGTGGACCGGTCAAGGGGGTTGGGGGGTGGGTAGACAGATACACTGGGCTACATGTGTCTGCGTGTGTAAAAAGAAGGGGAGAGGAGGATTCCGAGCCATAGCTACTTACCTTTTCATCCATTTTATTTGTCAGCGTTAAAACAGGCCACAGAATACACAACAGCATGCTGATATTTATTTGCGTCATTCAATTATTTCCGTATTTTAGATATCCCAAAGGGATCCTTGGCTGCACCTGAGGAAGAAGTTTTCTTAATAATTGATCATTTACAGGCGTCGCTATTGTCAACATTTCATTTGGAATATTTAAAATTATGGAAAAGTATATAAACCAAATATCGGTCGTGTTCATTATACACGCAATAATTTTAATGATAGCCTGCTAAGGTAAAGCAGCACAAAATGTCTTCTGAAATTATTGGAGACAAAGCTATGTTATGGGGAAGGGGGTGTAACGAAATAGGCCACAATGGAGCCACGAATAGTTAATGGACGCCCCCTAATAGACGCAGAAATCCCCCAAGGTTGCGTGTTAGCTCCCAAGTTGTTTAAAGTCTATGTCAGCGACTTACCAGTGACAACACCCTTGTGCCTGAAACTCAGTACAAGCTTGGACACTCCCATAATCCTCTTCATCCTCCTCCTGTCTTCCAATGAATATCATTCCAGCTCTGTTACAATATCGGGTCACTGAATATGTTCTACGGTAATTTCCAGAGACAAATCTAGCAGCCCTTCTTTACACTCCCCAAAACTCCTGTATATGATACCCAAAATGTAGGTCCCATATTCTCCTATTCATTTCTGATAATGTGATATAAGTACTATATATATATATATATATGTGTTTCTCGCAAATTGTTTGGTAATAGGGAGAAGTAAATGTACTATAAATGGTCTTGCCACGATCGATAGCAAACAATTTGCCAGGGCATGAATATATAAGATGTAGTATGTATCAAATATATTGTAAACGACTGAAAGTAACTGTTGTTAAATATTTTTCTAAGGGGGACCTGGTAATATAATATAAATGACCATGTTGTCTCTAATATTAAATTATAATTGTACCTTTGTATAAATTTAAAAACGGTTTTTTAATCTATAAGAAGAAATTAAAATGTTCTTATTGCTAAACTGCATCATAATGATGGCCAATGTTCAATACTGTATTACAAGTGTTTGGATTTTTGTGTAAACAAATGTATGATGTACGAGAGAAGTCAAGGAATTGGGTTACAAAACTTTGGTCAGACGATTGCTCAATTATGGCAGTGTAGTATGGTACCCTCATTTTACGTATCAAATACAGGAGTTGGAGTGGGTGCAAAAAAGGGCTGCTAGATTTGTTTCTGGAAATTATCGCAGAATGCAATCAGTGACGGATATGATAAAGGAGCTGGAATGGGATTCATTGCAAGACAGGAGGAGGATTAGGAGGGTCATGGGAGTGTACAGGGCATATACTGGCGATGAGGCATGGAAAGATATTGCAATAGGAATGAAAAGTAGTGCATGGAAGGGAAAAGATGACCATGACCACAAGCTGGCACTCGATTTCAGGCACAAGGGTGTGGGAAGATTCTCTTTTTAGGTAAGGGTGTCAGGGATTGGAATGAGTTACCAAGAGAAATGATGAATAATTTACCGAAAACTTTGAAAGAATTTAAAGATAAAATTTGTAGAGGGCAAATGTAGGTAGGTGCAGGATAAGGGGAAGAATGGGTGTGTAGAGAAATTGCCACCGGAGCCTGTGCTCCATTGCAATTAAAAAAATTAAATTAAATCTCTGATAGTTGGTTAAATTGGTGAAAGCCAAAGACCATTAATTACAAAAAAAAAAAAAAATAAAAAAAAAAAAAATAAAAATAAAAAAAAAAAAAAAAAAAAAATTGTAGGTCCCACTCAAGCAATGGTCTGACCAAAATTTTGTAACCCAGTTCCTTTACTTCTCTCGTACTCTTCACTCTTCACTCTCTCCAACAAGCAAAGGATTTTGAATCCTTGTCCTACTACCTGTCGAATGTGTCCTGCCCAGTTGATCTTGTTATCAAATGTTATACCTACATGTTTACATTTCAAGTATTCATCAAGCAATTCTTTCGTCACCTTGTAGTCATGATGAACTTTTAGTTTTACATCCATGAATCTAATTAGCTGACTCTTCTTTGCATTTATCTTCATCCCATGTTTACCAACCCAGCTAGATATCCTGTCCAGATCACCCTGCAACTGTTCACAGTCCACTACCGTTTCGATATTTTTATAGAGCATTATGTCATCTGCAAACAACCTAACTTCTGCTAGTAAACCATCAAAACATTCATTCTTTAGAATAATTAATAGCAATGGTGCCAACACGCTACCCTGTGGCATTTTCATATTCACTTATACTTCCTTTGATACTAAATTTATTATCCTAACTTTTTGCTTTCTACCTTTTAAAAATTCTTCTACCTAGAAAATCATTTTCGCACTGTGCCAAAAATTAATAATATACACGTAGGTGGAAAATTAGGAATTATTTTTGACGTTCTACTGGTTCTTGGGTTAAGAAAAGACATTTTAATGCTCCCCAGGCTGAAAGCGATTGAGGAAGGCTGCGCTAAATGATTGCTATAACTGTATTAAAAGCAGCAAAGTGCCTCAATTACAATAGTGTAAGTAAGAATTTTCTGTATGCCATAGTGATTTGAATGAGAATTTGAATTTTTGGAATTGTCGAATTTTTTCCGTTTTAACTTAAATGCTGGTAGGTATCTTTTATTTCATTTAAAAGTGTTTCTTCGTAGTGTTAAGTAATTTTCGGTAAGCTTTAATTGTTTTGTAAGATTTTTATTGTTTATGTAATTTGCGGCAATCCAGAAAGGTCGGCCGCCACCTTTTTATTTTTCCGGATATACGATACCGATTATTGTAGCCGGACAAGCTCGCTAGGAACAATGCTAAGTCGGAATGCTACGTCATTTGTTATTGTAATGTCCTTTAAATCTTCAGAAAGAAGTCCTATGTCTTTTATTTCAGTTTCGCTGAAGAGTTTTGGACAAAATGAAAGTCAAGTTAAAAAGTTTATCGACGCTGTTGTTATTCGAGAAGTAAACTATCATTTGAAAATTCAACAAGTTTAGTAACATACTTTGGGGAAAGTATAAACTCCTGGCGACCGAACAAATCTATAAATCTTAATAAAGCAATTTAAAAGCATCAAGTTCAGAGTTACTTTATAATAAGCTCCACTGAATTCAATTTTGTTTAATTTATTTGTCGTGAATTAACAGAACATATATTTACATCATTTCGTCAGAAAAAATAAAAAATTCGTAAATTGCTACTTAAACTGTTGTTCACCCATAGTTGGTAACGTTATGTCTCACTTGAACCAGTTTTCCCACTCTTCATCTGCCTGTACATGACATGCAACAAGGAAGATGAAATATACAATCCACTTTAGAAATAGATAGGCTCCGCATGGAAATCTCTACACCTCTTGATTGGTCCTACATCTAGTGAAACGAGATCGCAAACTATTGAATGACTTCCAAGTCAACCGATCTGTTTTGCGGTCAGGAGGGAACCGATCATCTGCCACCGGTCAGTAACAGGCGCTCCACTTCTGAAGTCCTACTTGCTGTGCTATTCCAGCAGGTGCCTCGGCAGACGTTGGTGTTACGGCAACAAAAGATTGGTTTCGTATTTCACCACCTTGTTCTTTTCTTTCTAGTTGCTATACTACGATGGATGTTTGTAGCTATTATAGAAATAGCAACAAGACTTAGCTTCTCAACAAATTCTAGGTGAATACACGCACATTAATAAAATACATTGCGCCTGGAGACTGGGGTCACCTCAATAGCTCGGCAAACTTCGGCGAGTCCGATGATGGCCGAAGTGTTAGTTATACTGGCCGCCACAACAGCGTTGCATGGCTAACCAGGAAACATTAAATAAATAACTGGATTCATTTTATTTACTCTTATATAGCTAAGGATGGAGGATTGCATCAAACCAGCCGAAAGACTGACGACAGCAAAAAAAAAAAAAAAAAAAAAAAAAAAAAGTAAAAAGGGTTATAGCTAAAAGGAAGTTTAAATTTCAAATAAATAATTGCATTTAATTTTATTTGCACTTTTATTGTTAAAAGGAAGTGAAACTGCTCCCAGCTAAAATGCAACTGTCTATTGTGTTGCAGAGATAAAAATTAATATATTAAGCAGAGGTATAAAAATTATAATGCGATGTAAGTTTTTTTACAGGTTGCTTCTTGTTTAATTACGACGACTAAATGAAAAAATAATGTAAGTAGAAGAGAATCAGATGTTAACACTCTGTTTTGTGAAGTAGTTACTAGTGTAAAGTGAAAATTCAACTTAAGAATTTTTGACCAAAGATAACAAACAGGAAGGTTTACTTAAAGCTCAGAGAAAGTTTATTCAGAACGTAGGTAAGGGAGCATCCATAAACTGCGTGACTCGGTGTAAAAAAAAGGGGGGGAAGTTGAGTAGAAAGCTACGCAGGGAGAAAGTGGGGGGATTTCAGAGCCAAGCCACGTAGCTTTTCATTCATATTATTTGTCACAATTAAAATAAGTTACAGAACACACAAAAGCATATCAATATTTATTTCCGTCATTTACTTATCTCCGTATGTAATTGTAGATAGTCTGACAAGAGAAAACAGTACAAAATGTCTTCTGGAATCAATGTTACGTGCCACGGGGGGAGGGAAGAGGAGGGGTTCACAGGAGGCTACGTAGCATATTGAGGCTCCGTAACCTCGAAATATATCAATCAAATAAATAACAGTTTTTCGTTTTCAGAATTATACTTTACGAAGAAACGTTTTCATAACAAAAATATTTCAGTCATCTAAAATCAAATGCAGTTACTTAAAGGTTTCCTAGCTACATACTCCTAAAATCTAATCAAAGAAAGTTTACTTGCATCACGAAAATTATCAATAAAACAGAAAATAATTAGTCATTATTAGTATGTTCTTTTGAATACTTTTCAAGAACAAATTTCTAACACTACCACAGGCGGTACTCGTCATTTTTGTCTAGCACTAGTGTTGCCCAAATGCAAGAACAAGACAAGACTTGGCCAGTCTTGGTCTTGCATCAATACACCGGTCTTGGTCTTGGTATTGCACTCCCGGTCTTGGTCTTGGTCTTGGTCTTGCAGCAAGAGTCTCGCAAGTCTTGCAATTACCTATTAGCCTGTCGCTATTTATTAAACGTTACTGTAGATATTAGAACAACGCAACAGAATAGGTATATTTTAAGCTTGAATTAACATAGCCATGGTAAAGACCAACCAAATTAATAAATGTCTAAACATTTCATGAGAAATTCAAAAAATCAACTGACACCAGTTGGGGTTTGAACCCACGACCTAAGCGATCAGTGGCGATGCTCTAACTAACCAACTGAGCTATCAACTGTGTCCCGCGGGAGTCAGTCTGTTTCTTAATAAACGTTTACATTTAATAATCTTCAATGTACTAAAACATGGTTTAAACATATAGAAAACAAATTAATGACATTAACTTGACTGTATTTTAAAGAACATTATCTGTCTAGAAAGAGATTGATAGACCCTCACCTTATATGAAATGGAATAAAATAATTATACAATTTACTGAATTTACCATTTATTTCAATAAAAATACAACACAAATGAAATTACAGAACAGTACACAATAGCTGACATTACTGTTACTTTATATTAATTCTTTTGTGAATATATAAATGCAGTAAAAGAAAAGGATTGTGAAGCGAGTCTTCTTCATTATTTGTAGTGTCCTGCATTTCGCTCCTATGTAGCTTCCATAATAATAGGGAACATGCAGTTATAAGAATTATGGGTATTTTGTAATTAAAATGTTAAAAAAATATAAAACAAAGACTACAGCAACATTTTAATTTTGGTTAATATTAATTTTTTACAATAATTTCGATTTGAAGTTACTTGAAACGGAACGTATTTTAAAACACCAATCAACGTCTGGTGACGTCACTACTGTTATGACAGCTTATTGTTGTCAAAGACAACATTGTTTTATTGAGAAAATTATTTGTATTTTTCAATAAAAATGGAAGTCAGATTTATAAAAGCGGACTCCCGGAATTTACTGTAACGTTCTGACCTCATTACCTGATTTTAAAATTATAATTAATTTTATTATTTTATTTTATTATCATGAAAGGTAGAACTTGCGTGAATACTTTATACGAGAAATCACAAATGGTTTTATTTCAATTAATCACATGACATATATATCAAATTAGTCAAAATTAATCAGTTGTCATTTTGTGGGCGCCAGGGTATTTTATATAAAATACACAAAATTTAAACAGTAAACGAAGTCAACATTTTGACTTCACTTCTGAAAGAGATGTTTGCTCCGGGCTATGAGAGTTCTTATCTGCAGGGTCGTAGCTGGGCAATACTATGAACTTGAAAGTCTAGCTAGCACAGTGTCCTTCATTGGCGATGTATAATTACCGAATGTACATGTCTGCCGCCACACATTGGATGACGGTCTTCTCTGCTATGGACCAGTGTAGCACAGTTCCTCAGATGTCGTCCTTTGCCTGAGCTCATCTGCCCAAACAAAATAGCGGGTGTCCGGATCCAGGCAGCAGCAACAGTCCCACTCACGAATAGACAGTCCACATCGACCGATCGTGAATGCCCGGCCGGCATCGAATATCCTTCCCTCGTTCGTCGTGCCACATGCAAAAACAGAAAAAACTCTCGCCGATCACCCTGTTTGTCTACCTGGCAAGCACAAATCTCCCCTCCATTAGGCACTCACTATTCTCCCCTCGCTAATTCTAGGAACCGGCCTGCTGGCATTCCTCAGATCTGCCGCTCCACACTTGTACAATGTACACTGCGCCCAAACGCCCACTAAAATATTCCACATTTTAAATAATAAACATATAGTTTATTAATGTAACTAGCGGTCACAAGACGCGTTCGTTACATATTCCCCCTGGTTCGGCAAATTTAAATAAACTAGTTTTATTTAAATTTTCACAATAAGAAATTTACAAATTTTCCTTCCTCGTCCATTAATTTAACAGTAATTATAAATCTGGTAACCTATTCTAACCTATTCCATCACAAGTTCCACCGACATGAATATTCAACCGAACGTATGTCCCTTGGCTACTTTGTACATAGACTTTTCTTACTCCCATCCCTGATTGTGGGTAGATTTGTGCAAGCCTTAAATACATAATATAACCATTTCAAATGTAACCTTATAAGTAACAAATTATTGTAGTGATATAGATGTTCTAACACAATAACATTTTATATCAAATTGAAAATTTTACTTACACACCATTCTTAATAAATATAGCGCAATACATCATAAGTTGTGATCATCATAGATATTCAACACATAGGATAACACAAACATAATCTCAATATATAATGAATGAATAAACCTGATGGGAACATATCCTTATCTGAATAATAATAAAAAAAAACTTTTAAGCAGTGAAGTTACCATCTATGAAGTGCAGGGTTGTCCAAAGCAATGCAAGATTGTTCCAAATATTTTGTTACTATGTCACCGCGAAGCAAAGTATTTGTAATGGATTTCCGCCACCATCCTTTGAATATACATAATGACAATTACATCCCCTTTTATCTCCATTCGTTACAGACCTCGCGTGATTTTTAAATTAACATGATCTCGATCAAGTGTACGCGGCTGCCGCTCCAGTATACTTCCCGATTTCCCAAGACAACGTTATAAGTACATTTGCTCTATGGCATAAAAGAATTTTGTTCATGGAATGCTGATTCGCGTAATTCCTTATGAACAAAACAAAATAAAATATTATCTACCTAGTACCTTGGAGATCCTTTTCCCTTGGCTACTTGGTGATTTGATATGCCACACAACATCTGTGAAGTTCCAGAAATTTATCTGTAAATGTACCCCAACGTTTTGGAATCCTTCTGTCTGCCAGAAATCAAGTCCCAACATATTATCTCGGCAAGTTTTTATCCTTTTCCGGCACATATATGCCCATCGTCACTATCAAGAGAAACAAGTTGCACTAAATGATCCTCGCGCGACTGTACCAAAACTTTGTGATCATCAGAATACTCTTTCAAGTTTCGTGAATTATGGGGTTAAAGTCATTGGTTCCATTAGTGAATAAGTGACTGTTAACTGAGATTATCCTTTTCACCATGCATGGAATATATATATTATAATAAACTTTGCAAAAGCTTCTTATTGGTGTATGATTGTGGACTGGTGCGTAATAATACTCGTTGCCCTACAGTGAAAGTTTGATTATGCTTTGGTCTTGCTATATCCGCATCATTCTCCTCATCCTCCACACCACCATTTCGCCAGTATGTTAAATTAATAAGGCAAAACTGTGGAGAGCCCTCAGCATCCCCGGCGAAATCTCATTGTTTTAATTGGTCACCCTGCGATGTTTCGCGTGCGGCACCAACTCTCAATTCATATTCACTTTCGTTCTGAATGCTATTGTCGGGATCGACGGTTAGAATAGCATTCACCTCCGGCGAACCCCCGCGTGTTTGCCCGTGACCATCCCGCTGACCATCAGTCTTCCACGGTTTCTTATCGCCAGATTGGGCTTGCTTCCAATTTTTACCTCCCTTGAAACTTTGCCCGTTATTCTGATTATTTGGCCGGTAGTATCCATGAGAATTAGAGCGATTGTCCTGCACATTTTCCGCGCACTGTTCACGGCTCGCTCGTTGTCCTATGGCATCTAGATTCCGCAGTGTTTCTAATAAATCAGTGATATTCTTTACATATACAGGCGAGATGTGTTCTTGAACCCCCGGGCTGAAATGTGAGCTTATTATATCAATGAACTCGGCGTCCGGCATCACTGTGTCAAAATAACGACTTTTTACGACTAACCGTTCCACATACCTTTCCATTGAATCACCAGGCTTAGGAACGTACTTTCCTTGGTAAAATCGCATCTTAGCTTGGTTTTGTATTTTTGCTGACCAGAAAGTATTCAAAAACAACTCCTTAAACTGTGCGTACGACATATCTGGAGTACATGCTACCTTTAGCCATGAACGATCCTGTTCAAAAAATGACTGGCTAATGATTAAAAGTTTTGCCGAGTCCGGAACAGCTTTAATTTGAAAGTATCTTTCAAGGTCTTCGAGGTAAGCTTTCGGGTTTATTCCCCCCTTGGAACCAAATCCAGGCAGCTTTAACTCGATATTTCCCGAAAACAGCTGAGCACAACTAGCTTGACATTGTTCATTGTTGCTAGCAGAGTTATTCCTTTCGGTTAGTTTCCGTTCCATATTACGTAACTTTACCTCCGTTTCGGCAGCAAGATTACGCTGTGAGGTCTCTAGATTCTTTTGACTTTCCTCCATTTGTCCAACAGAATTCTTAAGGTCTCCAACTTTGGATCTTATTTTCCCTAAATCTTCTTCAACACCATCTTTTATTGAATGAACAAACTCAGAAATTTGACCTAAATTTTCACTGTTTTCTGTGCGCATTTGTTCAATTGAACTTTTATTCGCTTCTACTTTACTGCAAATTTCATTGTTAGTCGTCTCAAGTACATTGCAAGAAGACTTTAACTCCGTCTGGACTTTGCTTAAAAGAGTGATCTCAGAGCTAATTTCCTTTTTAAAATCATTTATTTCTCGGCCAATTTCTCCGCGAAAAGTAGCAAATTGCTCTTCAATTCTTTTGTGAGCTATTTCTTGTTTTCTTTCAAGACTCTCGATTTTACTCGACATTTGCACTGAGAGTTCAGACAATTTTTCATTGGATTCTTGAAATTGTGTTGTAAATTGAGCAGATAATTGTGAAAATTTCTCCATTAATAAAGCCGCTATATCGTTCATCTGGTGTTGCTGAGTCTGCAATGCAGGAATCACCGAGACTTTTTTCGCACTCATGTTGGAGGTATTCTGAAAATTTTCCTGCCTTAATTCAACGGGTGATTGGGTGGAATACGCTATTTCTGCGACATTATTATCTTCCCCGATATGATCCGTATTTGAATCAGTGGGTACTGGCTCCTGTGTTAAATTTGACCCTTCCACGATTTCTTTCGACATGTTAATAGTGGTACTGGATCTCAAGCGCATTACTTTAAAACTTCACGCTATTTTCAACTATTACGTTGACACACAAAGAATATTCCAATACACAACAAAGAAAAGAAATAAGGATTGCAAAACACACCATCAGAAAGACTTTACACTAATCTGCAAATAAAATCCGCGATTGCACATTAAAATCAAACCCAAAGAACATTACACAGCACACTCTATAATTTCAATGAAAAATTACAAGAAGAATTTTACTCATCAAATACCTTCGCGGAAAAATGGTTTAAATATGAAAGGATATCGTTACCCTGGACATATGGCTCGAAATGCACACAAATATTTCGACAACTACTAGAAATTGCCATAAAGAAAGCATCACAACAATTATCAACGCCGTAATACAACAGAATTTGAGTGCGTTTGGACAAAACCCATTGCACATTCCCATGTCACACAAGATAATTATGATTTAACACACGCAATATGCACACAAAATAAATTTATCTGATCTTATTGCAAAACCAACTTCCATCTAAGATCAACAAGTACAACATCAATTTATACATGCATTAACTACGCAAAGTAATACAAACTACTTTCTATCTACAAAATAAGAAAGTTGCCAAGGACATAGTGCTGTCTTTCGTTCAGAGCATAATTAATTTTTGCAATTAATAATCGAAAAGCCCCACTTGGTTCGCCATTGTAACGTTCTGACTCATTACCTGATTTAAAATTATAATTAATTTTATTATTTTATTTTATTATCATGAAAGGTAGAACTTGCGTGAATACTTTATACGAGAAATCACAAATGGTTTTATTTCAATTAATCACATGACATATATATCAAAATTAGTCAAAATTAATCAGTTGTCCTTTTGTGGGCGCCAGGGTATTTTCTCCCGGAATTTACCGAAAGTCAGTGTAGATATGGTCGTAATTTTTTTTGTCGAAAGTGCTGAGTATTCAAGTGTAGAAATGAAAGGGACTAAACTACTACGGTACGTATAAATCGCATTGAATTTTCCTACTTCGTTTAGCAGCTTCTATACATAGCTCTTATTTCAGCTCAACAAGGGAATCTTATGGCGATAATGCAATCGGCTATGTCCAAATTAAAAGAGATGGCGAATTGTGTATAGTAAAAAGTAGAGTTACACCGGAGCATAAAGTTCGCAAAGAAGGTTATCATGTTACAGCCATTATAAATGAAAGGGAAGGTTTAGTCCAGTCCGGCCAATGCGAAGATTGTGCCGCTTCTGAAGGTAAAGTTTGTATGTTATTTATGGCCTATAAAATGTCATGCGAACAAATGGGGAGCAGAAAACTCTCATCGTCTCGCCAGAGAGTTCAGTTGTTCTGTGCTCTCACCACACCCCTAATTTAGCACATTATTATCACTAAAATCTTATTCCAGGTGGGTGTAAGCATGCTGCTGCACTCTTGCTATGGTTACACAGAAGATCTGAGTAGCCTGCGCTTACATCTATAACATGTTACTGGAAGAAATCAAATTTATCTAAATGTGCTTCTGGAAAATCTTTTATAAAAGCCAAAGAAATAGGTCACATTCCTGTCACTAACAGTTTCTCTCAAGTAAGCAGTTCAGTATACCTGTTTATTTGATGAAACTATAAATCTTTATAGAAAGAAAGATGGAACTCACCACAAGATGGATTCGAACCTGCAGCCTTTGCCTAACATGGGCAATGCTCTATACCCCAGAGCCACCAAGGTTCTCACAAGCCGTGGCGGAATCCAACTTGTGGTGAATCTTTCTCTATACAGGTTTATAAGAATCTCTAAAGCGTGCATAAATGCTGTTAAATAAATAGTATCAATGAAATTAATAAATATATGTTATATGCTACAATAATAACCTCATATTTTTAGGTGGATATTCTGAGTGAATATATAAATGCAGTAAAAGAAAAGGATTGTGAAGCGAGTCTTCTTCATTATTTTGGAGAAGATTTACAAACTGTAAACATCCATAAAGTGTGTTCAAGCTTGATTGGAAAGTTGAACTCTTCACAAACTCTCCTTGAAATATTATCAAAGACAATGACCGCTGATATGATTAACATGGTTTTTTCCACCACAAAACGACAAGTTTACTTCCACAGCAACTGACAGGTCAGAAAGGACTTGACAGGAGTGACGTCATCGGCTCTGGAAGTCAGTTTTGGCGCGCAAATTTAAACTGTCAGTTTCAGACCGCAGTTTTGCGAGACATATTACCGTTTTAATTTTTTTAATTTATTTGTGGTGTATTCTGCATGAAGTTACTTAAAATGAAAGCAAAAATAAAAATATTGCATGTTCCCTATTAAAAAGGTAGATAACCTTATTGATTATTATTAAAAGCTAGATTTTAAATTAGTTTGTAACTTTAACTTTTGAAACTGTAACTTTTGAAATATTAAGAAAATAAACATCTTCTCGGTAACATACTACATATAATTTGATTACGCATATTCTATATAGATTATTTTTAGTTTTTATTATTTCGATTTTCGATACTTCAATTAAGTGTCATACTTACTACATTTAATGTATTATTTTTTATTTACTTATTCAGACCGTCAATTCCTTCATCAACGAAAACGCACTGATAGTCATTTATATTATATCAGTACTTTACGTCTTCCTACATATTTTCTGTCTATTTTCTTCTTCAAAATTCTATGTACTAGTACTTTAAGTTTCGTTTGTTTTCTATGTGTCAATTTCTTGTATTATATAGGATAAGTATATAATTTAAATTAAGCCTGTCCGGTCCACTGACTCTGGAGTTTACTCCTCGGGTTAAAATTGTGCAAATACTATATATTCTTTACATGTAAATGAATATTTGCAAAAATATATTGTGATGCAACAGTCAATATATCAATTTATTTATTTAAATAGTTCTCTTATGTATTATTATATTCGGGCTCCTAAACAGTGCATAAATTTTATTGCACGCTTTTTATATTATTCGATTACTATTATAGAAAATTTTTTCACGTTTGAAGTGTATTAAAAGTGTCTACAATATTTATTAAATGGGTGACGACATATTTAAGCACTTTGTGTTTTAAAACCACACAGAACACATCAGCATAATGTATTCGTGTCCATTCTAAGCACCCAAAAACTTATTTTGTATAGAAAGTATAAAAAAAGTCCTAACTGCAAGACGCAAGAGTCTTGCAGGCTTGGTCTGGTTCTTGCTTAAATCTTGCACAGTCAGTCTTGCTCTTAGTCTTGCTAAAATTAGGCGGTCTTGGTCTTGGTCTTGGTCTTGCAAAAATGCAAGACCAAGACCAAGACTGCAAGACCAAGACCGACTTTGGGCAACACTATCTAGCACTTATACAAGTCTTGTGGTAACGTGACATGTCTCGCTCATTGCGGAACTATATGTATTGGAGTGGCAAGAATTGTATCACAAGTAGCATAGTCATTCAGCTATTCAACAAGAACATTTATTTAATTAGTATTTTCCCATATACAAACTTAGCCCAGCACCTAGTATCTAATCTGGGCCCCTATTTCCATTATTTTACCTGCATATATATTTATATCTTATATATTTAACATAGTAATTGTATAAACGATTAATGCAAGGTTAATTTGATTTAAGTTCCAATGTCTCTATTACTTCTACTGTTACTAAACAGAGCGAGTACCACCACAACTACTGCATCTGCTATTGCTGCCATGGTTCCTAATATTACTACTAACATTACTATTACTACTAGTACCACTATTACTACTAATACTACTATTACCACTAATTGTCACAGCCCCACTTGGTTCCACTAACGTTCATTTTTTCTTGGTGTTTTTGATTGCGCTCCAACGGTAGAGTCCCCCCGAAACGACAGCGAGCCGCCCAGGTCATCAAGAGTCGACCTCCTGGAATACCAAGACGGCCCTAGCCGTCGCCCAGAAGATGGCATCTCTGGACCACATTGAAGATAGTCCGACGATTGATAATGCTTACTATCGTAGGATATTGTGAAAGTCAGACTTCCAGCTTCATTTTTCCCTCTGAAGTAGGTTCTGGAATTAGTTTCCACTCTTCCACAAGTTGTAATAGTGTTCTCTTTTTCTGCTAACTGTAGTCTTTGATTTCGTTCGGCATTTTTTCTTTCTATAAATTTCTCCTTCCAACATTTTGAGGCTTTATCAGCTGCCTCGTCCAGCAAATGCCACAAACTTAGTATGTCGAATATTCTCCTCTATTGCAGTCGAGTTTGTTGGTTTTCTCTCAGACTGACCCATTCCCATACCAGGTATTGCGGCGTACTCTCTTCATCACATTCGTACCTGCGTGAGTCACGATATTTCGATTTCTCAATAAGAACACGTGAGGACAGGTATCTTTACTGCAACAACTATGTTCCTGAGGTTTCACAAGTCATCTTTTTCACTCTTCTTCCTATATTGTTATGCCGGGATCTGAGTGTAGGTGATTATGACGGGGGATGTATCCCTCCATGCGATCTCTCTTGAGAAGATGAACTGGGGTGATTTTCTGTTGCCTTCCCGAGTGAGTGTTGTATGTGTTACTGTAGGTCTCGATGACTGTGATAGTGCGTGCGTTCAACATAGAGTGTTGTTTGCGTTGCATGAAATTAGAGATAAAGAAGGGAGAGGTTGCCCAGTGAGGCCTACTCTTCCGAAAGACATCCAGAGGGAGTTTTTTTTTAATGGCATTCACCCATATAGCAATTCAGCCAACAACTTCTTTTTATTCTGCCATTGTGTATACAGAATCGTCTAGTCTTATGGATAAGCACAAGTGAAAGGAATATACAGGACGGACACAACACTCAATTAAAACCACTCATGCCCTGTGCCGGAATCAAACCGGCGACCCCTGCATCGTGAAGCCAGCTCGCTAGCCACGCACTACCGGGGCCGGCCAATCGGAAGTTATAAACACTTTTCGTAGTTTTGGGTGACATAACATTGAGGTAAGCGCACACTACACGATTCAATACGGGAAGTCTGAGATTTAACTTAAAAACCAGATAAGAATAAGAGTGCCTTTTTCGTAGCCTACTCGTTCACCTGATCATATCGAAGTTGTGTTTATCTAGTGAAGTCTTGTGAAAAAAGTCGGGTGTACAAGACTCTTGTTGTATCGAGTACGTCTTTTTTTCTTTAAAAAAATATTTATTCTAGTCTGCATTAGTTCTTGATAACTACATCACTCATTGTTCATATAGCATAATTAGCAATTCAGTTCTGGATAGAAACTGTTGTTGATAGGCACTACTTCAAAACATTCTCGAAATTTCCTTTTGTATTTTGTTGATTTCTACAAGTTCTACAATTTAATAGTACACTAGCAGGTTAGTAACAGTGTCGTATCTTCACGCCATAGCATCTCTTAGATTGAGCCTCGATCCAGCAGTATGTATTGAGAGTGTCCTATCTTGGTGCGACACCATCTCTGACATTGAGTCTTGATCCAGCAGTATGATGTGAGAATTTCCTATTTTGGTGCCATAGTATCTCTGGCATTGAGTCTAGATCCTGCAGTATGATGTGAGAGTTGCCTATCTTGGTGCGACAATATCTCTGACATTGAGTCTAAATCCAGCAGTATGATGTGAGAGTGTCATATGTTGGTGCCATAGTATCTGTGGCATTGAGGCTAGAGCCAGCAGTATGATGTGAGAGTGCCCTATCTAGGCGCCGTAACATCTCTGGCATTGAGCCTCGATCCAGCAGTATGTAGTGAGAGTGTCCTATCTTAGTGCGACAATATCTCTGACATTGAGTATAGATCCAGCAGTATGACGTGAGAGTTTCCTATTTTGGTGCCATAGTATCTCTGGCATTGAGTCTAGATCCAGCATTACGATGTGAGAGTGGCCTATCTTGGCTCTGTAACATCTCTGACATCAAGCCTCGATCCAGCAGTATGTAGCGAGAGTGAGAGCGGCTATTTTCATCGTCGCTGCTCTGAGCTGGTCTCAAGGAGCAAGGTCGAAAGGGAAAGTCCTGCTCCGGTGGCCAGCCCACAAGATCACGGACTCACTACCATCTGCGGTGGCGTTTTCTGCCCACTTCTTTCTGCATTCTGCGTTCAGGGAATCGGTGCGGAACGAAACGGCAGATTGAACGATGTTTAACTGGTTGGAAAGCAAGCCATATGGACGGTTGCATCTCTTTCACACACCATAGCGTTTC
>JARYHS010011408.1:198886286-198953112 GCA_031002005.1 Vandiemenella viatica
TTGTCTCAGTTGGTTGTGGCACCGTGATGGTGTCCGGCGCTGACACGGGGTTAGCTGGTTCCAGTCCTGGTGGTGGACTTGGCCGGCAGGGTAGTTGAGGTGGTGGTGCACAATTCATAATCACTAAATTGTACACCATAGTCCTGGGTTAAACCTCTCCACAGTGCGTATGAAGTGACGGCATACGACACTGTTGATGGGAATTCGTCCGTCGGATGGGGAAGTAAAGCTTGGCGGCCGCCTTGATGTGTTTCGGAAGAGTAGGCCTGAATGGACACCCTCTCCCTTGTTTATCTCTAATTTCATACAACGCAAACAACACTCTATGTTGAACGCACGCACTATCACAGTCATCGACACCTACAGTAACACATTCAATACTCACCAGGGAAGGCAGCGGGAAATAACCCCAGTTCATCTTCCCAAGAGAGATCGCATGGAGCGGTACATCCCCCGTCATAATCACCAACACCCAGATCCGGGCATAACTTCAAAGGAAGAAGAGTGATAAAGTTGACTTGTGAAACCTCAGAACATAGTTGTTGCAGTAAATATACGTGTCCTCGCGTGTTCTTATTGATAAATCGAAATATCGTGACTTACGCAGTTGCGTATGTGATGAAGAGTGTACGCCGGAGCACCTGGTATGGGAATGTGCCAGTTTGAGAGAACACCAACAAGCTCGACTGCAAGAGAGGAGAATATTCGACATACTACGCGTCGAAACTTTGTGGTATATGCTGGACGAGGCAGCTGATATAGCCTCAAAATTTTGGAAGGAGAAATTTATAGAAAGGAAAAATGCCGAACGAAATCAAAGGTCACAGTTAGCAGAAAAAGAGAACACTATTACAACTTGTGGAAGAGCGGAAACTACATCTTGAACCTACTGCAGAGGGAACAATGAAGCTGGAAGTCTGACTTTCACAATATCCTACGATAATGAGCATCATCAATCGTCGGAGAAACTTCAGTGTGCTCCAGAGAGGCCGTCTTCTGGGCGACAGCTGGGGCCGTCTTGGTATTCCAGGAGGTCAACTCCTGATGGCCTGGGCGGCTGACTTCGCTGTCGGTTCCAGGGGACTCTACCCTCGGAGCATAATCAACAACACCAAGAAAAATGAAAATTAGTGGAACCAAGTGCGGCTGTGACAATTGTTGGTGCTAATAGTTGTATTAGTAGTGATAGTGGTATTAGTAGTTACAGTAATGTTAGTAGTAATATTAGCAAGAATGGCAGGAGTAGTAGTGGTGGTGGCACCCGCTCTGTTTGATAACAATAGAAGTAATAGAGACGTTGGAACCTGAATGAAATTATCTTGCATTAGTCGTTTATAAAATGAATATATTAAATTTAATAGATATAAATATATATGCGTGTAAAATAATGGAAATAAGGGCCCAGATTAGATACTACAGTAGGTGCTGGGCTATGTGGTATATGGTAGAATATAAATAAATTAATTTTCTTGTTGAATATCTGAATGACTATGCTACTTGTGATACAATTCTTGCTACGCCAAAACATATAGTTCCGCAGTGAACGAGACATGCCACGTTACCACAAGACTTGTTTAAGCGCCAGACAAAAAATGACGAGTACCGCCTGTGATAGTGTTAGAAATTTGTTCTTGAAAAGTATTCAAAGGAGATACTAATAATGATTAATTATTTTCTGTTTTATTGATAATTTTCATGAATCAAGTAAAATTCCTCAGATTAGATTTTCGGAGTATGTAGCTAGGAAACTTTTAAGTAACTGCATTCGATTTTAGATGACTGAAACATTTTTGTTATGAAAAAGTTTCTTCGTAAAGTATAATTCTGAAAATGAAAACTGTTATTTATTTGATTTATAAATTTCGTGGTTAGGGAGCGTCCATATGCTAAGTAGCCTCTCCCCCGAGTAACTTAACTTTTTTCTCCATTAATTCCAGGAGACACTTTGTTCTGTTTACTCTTGTTAGACTATCGAAAATTACATACGGAGATAATTAAATGAAGGAAATAAATATTCACATGCTGTTGAATGTTCTGTAACTTATTTTAACTGTGACAAGTAATATGAAAACTACTTGGCTTGGTTTGAGCTCCCCCTTCCCTCTTCCCCACGTAGCCCGCGTACCTTTCTACTCAACTCCTCCCCTTCCCTTACACCGAGTCACTCAGTTTATGAATGTTACCTTACCTACGGTCTGAGTAAACGTTCTCTGAGTTTTAAATAAACCTCCCTGTTTGTTATCTTTGGTCAAGTTGAATTGTCACTTGACTGTAGAAACTACTTGACAAAACATAGCGTAAACATCTGATCCTCTTCTACTTACATTAATTTTTTCATTTATCCGTCATAAATAAAGAAGCAACATGTAAAAAAACGAACATCCCATTATAATTTTTAATATCTCTGGATCGCATTATAATTTTTATCTCTGATATAAATAGCTATTCATTTTAGCTGGGATTGCAGTTACATTTCCTTTTAAAAATTAAAGTACAAATTAAATTAAATACAATTATTTATTTGAAATTTACAATTCCTATTAGCTATATAAGTGTAAATAATATCAAACCAGTTATTTATTTAATATTTCCTGGTTAGCCATGCAGCGCTGTTGTGGCAGCCAGTGTAACTAACACTTCGGCCATCATCGGACTCATCGAAGGCTGCCGAGCAATTGAGGTGAGCCCATTCTCCAGGCGCAATGTATTTTTTATTAAAGTGTGTCTATTCGCCTAGCATCTGTGAAGAGAAGCTAGGTCTTGTTTCTCTTCCTAGAACAGCTACAAACATCCATTGTAAATAAAGCAAATAGAATGAAAAGAACAAGGTGATGAAATACGAAACCAATCTTTTGTTGCCGGAACGCCAACGTCTGAGGCAACTGTTGGGGCAGCACAGCAAGTAGGAGTTCAGAAGTGGAGCGCCTGTTACTGACCGGTGGCAGACGAGCGGTTCCCTCCTGACCGCAAAACAGATCGGTTGACTTGGAAGTCACTCAATAGTTTGCGATCTCGTTTCACGAGATGTAGGACCGATCAAGAGGTGTAGGGATTTCCATGCGGAGCATATCTATTTCGAAAGTGGACGATTGTATATTTCATTTGCCCCGTTGCATGTCTTGTACAGGCAGATGAATAGTGTGAAACCTGGTTCAAATGAGACATAGCGTTACCAACTATGGGTGAACAATAGTTTAAGTAGCAATCTACGAATTTTTTTTGAAGAAATAATGTAAGTAGATGTTCTGTTATTCCACTACAAATAAATGAAATAAAACTGACTTCAGTGGAGCTTATTATAAAGTAACTCGGAACCTGATGATTTTAAATTGATTTACTAAGATTTATTCGGTCGCCAGCAGTTTATACTTTCCCCCAAAGTATGTTACTAAACTTGTTGAAGTTTCAACTGAGAGTTGCTCAAATAACAACAGCGCCGATAAAATTTTTAACATAACTTTCATTTTGTCCAAAACTCTTCAGTTAAACTGAAATAAAAAAGTCATAGGACTTCTTTCTGAAGATTTAAAGGATATTACAATAACAAATGACGTATCATTCCGACTTAGTATTGTTCCTAGCGAGCTTGTCCGGCTACAATAAACGGTATCGTATATCCGGAAAACTAAAGAGATGCCGAACGATCTTTGTGGATTGCCACAAATCACAGAAACAATAAAATTCTTAAAAACAATCAAAACTTATCAAAAATTACTTAAAACTACGAAGAAACACTTTTAAATGAAAGTAAAAGATATTTACAAGCATTTAAATCTTTTAGTTTCAAAAATTGATCTCGGATTTAGAAAAAAAAACTTTTTAAAACACAGCACTTTACGGTAGCGAAACATGGACTATAGGAATACCCGAAAGAAAAGAAAATTGAAGAATTTGAAATGTGGTGCTACAGAAGAATGCTGAAAATTAAGTGGACATAGAAAGTAAGAAATGAACGAGTTTTGGAAATGATGGGTGAGGAAAGAAATTTCTGGAAGATGCTTACAGAAAGAAGAGACAGGCTGGTAGGTAATATTTTAAGACATGCTGGATTGGTTGATTTGCTGGTGGAGGGAACAGTCGAAGGTAAGAACTGTAGAGGAAGACAGAGATTCGAATTTATGAAGCAGATAATTGAGGACGTGGGTTGTAAGGGATATGTAGAGATGAAGAGGTTAGCACAATAGAGGAAGGGATGGAGGATTGCATCAAGCCAGTCGAAAGACTGATGGCAGCAACAAAAAATGCTAAAACGGATAAAATTAGACAATTCTAAGAATTCATAATCTCATCCAAATCACTATGGCATACAGAAAATTCTTATTTACACTATTGTAATTGTGGAACTTTGCTGCTTTTAATACAGTTATAGCAATCATTTAGCGCAGCGTTCCTCAATCGTTTTCAACCTGGGGAGCATTGAAATGTCTTTTCTTAACGCGAGAACCAGTAAAATGTCAAAAATAATTCCTAATTTTCCACCTACGTGTATATTATTATTTTTTGGCACAGTGCGAAAATGAATTACTAACTAGAGACAATTTTAATAGGTTGAAAGCAAAAAGTTATGGTAAGAAATTTAATATCAAAGGAAGTGGAAGTGAAAATGAAAGTGCTACAGGGTAGCGTGTTGGTACCACTGCTGTTAATTATTCTAATGAATGATTGTGCTGATTGTTTACTATCAGAAGTTAGGTTGTCTGCAGATTACATAATGCTATATAAAAGGATCGAAATAGTAGAGGACTTTGAATAGCTGCAGGGTGATCTGGACAGAATATCTGGCTGGGTTGGTAAACATGGGATGAAGATAAATGGAAAGAACAGCCAGCTTATTAGATACACAGATAAAAAACGAATGGCTGATCATGACTACCAGGTGAGGAAAGAATTGCTTGTTGGATACTTGAAATGTAAATAATTAATATTTGATAACAAGTTCAACTGGGCAGGACACGTTGAGCAGGTTTACAAAATCCTTCACTTGTTGGGGAGAGCGAAGAGGGGAAGTACGAGAGAAGTAAAGAAACTGGGTTTCAAAAGTTTGGTCAGTCCATTGCTTCAATGGTGTGGTGTAGTATGAAACCTAAATTATGTGTATCAAATACAGGAGTTTTGGAGAGTGTAAAGAAGGGCTGCTAGATTTGTCTCTGGAAATTACCGTAGAACACATTCAGTAACCGATATGTTAAAGTGCTGAATTAAAAAGTTTTTTCTAATTCCTAGATCAATATTTGAAATTAAAAGATTTCTCTTTTTCAAGAAGGTACTTTTTGCTAGTGCTATTCTGCTTTTAACATCATTCCTGCTTCGGGCATCGGTTGTAACTTTGCTTCCCAAGTAACAGAATTCACTTACTTCTTTCAACCAATTGCATTCGATCCTATTTTGATGTTTAATCTAATAGTATTGGTATCATTTCTGCTACGTTTCATCACTTTAGTTTTACTTTGATTTATATTCGGTCCAAAATTTTCTTTCAATATTTTGTTCATGCCATTCAGTAAATTCTCAATATCCTCAGCCCTTTCTGCTAACAAGACAATGTAATCAGCAAATTGTAGCAAACTGATTTTTTCTTCCTGAACCCTTATGTCACATGGAAATTTTTCTTTGACTTTTTTTATTGCTTCCTCTACATACAAGTTGAATATTAACTGGGATAGACTGCAACCTTGTCTCACACTCTTTCTAACTGATGCAGGTCTCTCGTGATTCTCTACTTTTATTATAGCCACTTGATTCTTATATAGTTTATAGAGTATTCTTCTATCTCGATACATTAGACCTGACTTTTTAAAATTTTGAACATCTTGTCCCACCTAACATTATCAAAAGCTTTTTCTAAATCAACAAATTCCACAAAAGCATCTTTGTTTTTCTTGATCCGCCCTTCAAGCGAAACATGGACTTTAGGAATACCGGAAACAAGGAAAATTGATGAATTTGAAATGTGGTGCTACAGAAGAACGCTGAAAATTAAGTGGACAGACAAAGTAAGAAATGAACGAGTTTTGGAAATGATGGGTTAAGAAAGAAGATTGTAGAAGAACAGACAGGCTGGTAGGTCATATTTTGAGACATGCTGGTATGGTTAATTTGCTGGTCGAGGGAACAGTCGAAGGTAAGAACTGTAGAGGAAGACAGAGATTAGAATATATGAAGCAGATAATTGAGGACATGGATTGTAAGTGATATGTAGAGATTTAGAGGTTAACATAACATAGAAAGGGATAGAAGTTTGCATCAAGGCAGTCGAAAGACTAATGACGGCAAAAAACCGGTATTGTAAAAGAGCTGGAATGATATTCATTTGATGACTGGAGGAGGATGAAGAGGGTCATAGGAGTGTCCATGGCCTATATTGGCGATGAGGCGTGGAAAAAGTAATGCATGGAATGGGAAAGATGATCATGACCAGAAGCTGGTACTGAATTTCAGGAACAAGGGTGTTGTCACTGTTATGTCGTGACATAGACTTTATATAACTTGGGTGCTAACATGGAACCTTGGAGGATTCCTGCGTCTGTTAGGGAGAGTCTATTAACTATACGTGGCTGTATTTTGGCCTATTTCGAGCCACCCCTCTCCCCTACAATGCCTGACGTGCCTTTTGCCACGTGTGTGGATCGTAGCTTTGCCTTCATTAATTTCAGAAGACATTTTGTGTTTCTTTATCTTAGCAGGCAACCGTTAAAATCACTGCGTATATAACAACACATCGATATTTGGTTTATACACTTTTCTTTAAGGGAGCTTGCACAAACTACGTGGCTCGGTCCGGGGGGGTGGGGAGGGGTTGGCTGGTAGGCTACGTTGGGCTACGTGGGGGGAGGGGGGCTTTCCGAGCCAGACCACGTAGCTTTCCTTTCATAACATTTTTCACAGTTAAAATGAGGTTCAGAACACACAACAGCATGTGAATATTTATTTCCCTCAGTTAATTATTTCCATATATAATTTAAAATAGTTTGATATGTCAGGAGAAAACAGTGCAAAATGTTTTCTGGAATCAATAGGGAACAAAGCTACGTGCTACCTGGAGGGGGGGGGGGGAGAGGGTAGAGGCAAAAGCCACGTACGGCTACGTAGAGGGAGGGAGGTCAAAATGGAGCTACGTGGTTTATGCACGCTCCCTAATTATAAATATTCTAAATGCAACGTTGACAATAGCGACGCCTGTAAATGATCAATTATTACGAAAATTTCTTTCTCAGATGCAGCCAAGGATCCCTGGAGGATATCTAAAATACGGAAATAATTAAATGACGGGAATAAATATCAACATGCTGTTATGTATTCTGTGGCCTCTTTTAACTCCGACAGATAAAATTGATGAAAAGGTAATAACTTGGCTCGGGATCCTTCTCTCCCCCACCCCTCCTTTTTACACACACACAGACACATGTTGCCTAGCGTAGCATTCTACACAACTCCTTTGACCGATCCACGTAGTTTGTGGACGCTTCCTTCGGTGTGATCCTGACTTCTGACACCAAGAGCGGCGGCTCAGCGGTAACGCCCTGGCCTAGCATTCAGGAGGACGCGGGTTCGATTCCCCGTCCGACCATCCAGATTTGAGTATTCCATGGTTTTCCCATATCAATACTGATGAATACCGGGATGCTTCCTTCAAATTCCCATGGCCGAATTCTTTCCCGTCATAAAAGTCCTCAGACCCATGAAATGTTACTTTAAGAACTATGCATAGAAAGGTGGGAGTTGATTATTTATAGTTTTATATAGTTTTCCTGTGGTTTTTTTGTGTATCTATGTATATTCGTCAGATAAATGAACATTGTTTTATGGACAGAAACGATTTAAATGTTATATAACATGTCCGGAAGGACAGTATTATGTATGAATCATTGTAACTGTAAGTGCTGACGTGAGTTACGATATTTGGAGGACATTTTGCGACGGTTTGGACAGGTTTGTGTTGATAATTTTGTGTGTAGATGAATGTAAGCATTATTAACTTTCATTTCAAGGTCTCTTCTAATGATTGTGAGAGATTTTGTACAATTTGCAATTATTTTTGTATTTATTAAATTGTTGAATTATTGCTAGAATTCGAGAAACTACTGTCGGAACTCTTTGAGTTATTCTCAGGGGAGTAGCTACTATGGGGCTAAGCGGTGCAGTGCACCGGGGCCCCTACGCTCAGGGGGCCCCCAAGCATACCTCTGGGGGCCACAAAGCGCACCTCTGGGGACCCCCAAACGCAGTTCAGAGGCCCACGAGCATTCGATTTTTTTTTAGCTCTATAATCGTCTAAGGGGGCCCCTGAGACACAGGAAGCCTCCCACTAAGGGCCCCCTCACTGCTAAGGGAGCCCCAACAACTGCTCAGGGGGCCCCTAAGCACAACTCAAGGGCCCTTACCAGTAACACAAAGCAAAAAAAAGTTCGCCCATCTGGCCTGAGGGCCCAAAATAAATTTTTTGCACCGGGGCAGTTGTTGACCTAGCTACGCTACTGGTTATTCTGGATCTTTCTGTAAAGGGCGGGGATGGCGAGCAGATTTAGGTAAAAGCGCAGTTGATTCAAGATTATTGAAAATTATAATCGCTGGAATATTTGTATGATTGTGCTTAGTATCTTTGGTCGAGTCGATGCCAATTACGTGCGTACTGTCTAATGTTATTATCACAGTTCCTTGCCCCAACTTCTTTCCTAACTCTACTGGCCTAAAAGATGTCGAAGAGATTTAAAGCCATAAGCAAAAAAAAAAAAATATATATATATATATATATAGAGAGAGAGAGAGAGAGAGAGAGAGAAAGCAAAGCTGACTTCTGACCACCTAGAAGACTTCCTGTTCTCGGTGTGTTGTGTGATGTTCCCGAGGGAATGTGGAGTGGATCTACATTCCTGTGTGGTCTGCAGCCGACTGCAGCGCTCTGCAGGTAGGAGTCGGTCCAGCTGCTTTCTCCAGCCGCTGGTTGTTCCCACGCGGCGCCGTCAACAAGTCAGCCGCCCGCTCGACCACTTTCTCCCCAGCGGTAATCTCCTCTGGAAAGCGAAGGTCATTGCCGCCGAGATGCGCTAACCACCACAAACCGGGAGAAAACCGCTGGTCAGCTCGCACGGCACCGCACTGCGCGCCAAGCTCTCAGACGGCTGCTGGAAAACTACTTGCCGAGCAGCGGGGATTCCCCCACTGCATTCAAATTTTGTTTTATCGACACTTGGCCTGTTGGCCATACAGTCAGGGGATGTTACACCTATTGTCACTTCCTTATATACAGGGTGTCCAGGAATGAAAGGATAATCCTGCAACTGCAATAGGCCACATCATGTCCTACTATATTACAAAATCTTATTTTACTAAAAGTCTCATCATTTTCGAGATATTCATTTTTTAGTTTTTTTTCGAAACATGTGACTTTGTTCAGTTTATTCCATGCCATTTCTACAAAATAAGACTTTTTGAAACCTGTTTTGTTTTTTTTAAATTTACTCAAAGGATGTCTGTTTGAGTCATCTAAAACAATGTTCTTTTTTCTTTTAAACGTTAAAAAAACCTTTTAAATCTTTTTTTTTAAATCATTATGATCATTGGTCTTTTTAGCAGATTGAACTACCATCACTTTAAAAGAATTATAAAATAATTATACCATTTAAGATTTATTTAGAAACTTTTTTAACGTTTTAAGAAAAAAAGAACATTGTTTTAGATGACTCAAATATCTTTGAGTAAAGTTAATAAAAAAAAGGGTTCAAAGAGTCTTAATTTGTAGAAATGGCATTGAATAAACTGAACATAGTCACATGTTTCGAAAAAATATTAGAAAAATCAATACCTCGAAAATGGTGAGACTTTTAATAAAATAAATTTTATTATATAGTAGCAAATGTGACCTAACTGTGGTTGTAGGATTATGCTTTCATTTCTGAACACCCTGTATATAAATCAATACCCAAATTTACATGAAAGCTTACCTGATCCGCATATATATAAGGAACTGTTCATATTACAAGTTAATTTCTACAAACATACATAGTAAACACCGTCTTGTTATGTGTTTGTATTCTCTTCCATTTCGGCCATCTAAGAACCATGAAAAGTGATCTGTACCTTCATCTCCAAGCTTCTTTTCTTGACTTTGTAGGGTAGCCAAATGGTATTCTAAATTGTTTCTGAACATATTACTATTGATTACTAATTCTTCTTCTTATTATTTTCTGGCATGAAGCTAGAGTAATTTGAACACTCTTGGCAAAAGACCACTTAAGTAATATTTCCTTGATGCTCTATAGTAATAAGCTAAACGTTTTAATAGGTTAGCTGGCACGTGCTTCCTTGGTTATCAGTTGCTTAAGCAATTAACGAATCCATTAAATGATATTCTGCTAGAACATGGAGGTTTAAGAAAATGTTCGTAAACAAGTTCGAATGCAGAACACCTATAAGTACCTTCTTCATTAGCATTCTAAGGCGAACTTTCATCTTACGGTTGCGAGTAGTTTGGTGTTGGTACAAATAACAACTTTAAAATTGTTTTTCTGTTCAGATTTGAAGAAAATTTATTTTCTATTATAGTTTGGGGAAAAAAATATGAAACAATTAACGGTAATTGATCAACAGTGATGTTATCTGGCCATTGTGACCTTTTTAATAAATCAATATCCAAATACAAAATAGAAAATACTCAGAAATCCCACAATTTCCGATAGTACTTCATCCTTTTTTTTGTTGTTGTTTCTTCCTTTCTTGGGTCCATATGTTATTACCTTTCCTCTTCTCCTGGAAACTCAATAAATTTTGAATCAGTCTTCTCAAAGTGGCTCTGTTTTGTATTACATCTTATGTTTCTCCGATCTGTATCATATCTTTCTTTACTCCTTGGTCCACTGGTTGCTTTTCCTACTCTTATAAATGTGGTTGAAAGTTCTTTTGTGTAAGTCTGCTGTATTCGTTCTCATTATGTGACTAATAAAACTAATTCTCCTCTTTCTGATCTCGTCTGGCATCAGTTCGTTTTCTTTTTCCTTCCACAGATCTTTATTCCTCCGGTACCTAAGATATCCATTTCACTTTTCAATTGACCCTAAATTTTCCTCAAGATTTTCTTTTCCTTTTTCTTTATCCCTTCTATTTATCCAGTTTTCATAGAAAACATGTATTCTGAGGCGTAGAGACCCTCTGGTTTGATTACTGTGTTGTAGTGTTCGAGTTTAGTTTTCATTGCGAGATCCTTCCTCTTGTATGTATCTTTAGTTAGTTGGTGTGCTAGTTCTAGTTTTCTTATTCTTGATCTGTTTTCTTCCTTATCAAGCCCATATCTGAATTACATTACCGAGGTATGTAAATTTGTTGATCTCGTAGTTTATTGTAAAGAAGATAGCATACATTAATGTGGTGCCCCACTTTTATGGTTGAAACAAACCATTTTTTGTTTCAGACTTTATGGTTCGTCGATACCGATGTCATTAAAGGCGGGGGATTGTTTTTGGTGGCGGCCCGGGGGGGGCTGGGACTGTAGTAGGGATTTGAAAATGAAAAATATATCGATAAATATCTTATTAATATTTACAAACAGTAGCGATATAAATCCAGAGAAAAATATCGATATTACGATATATCAATACTTTTTTCTGAAACCAGTAATTATCTAAAAATATATACGAGAAACTTAAAGACACATGCATAAATTACAGTAAATATTGAAAATTTATTTATTTTTAACAAACCAGTATTCGTCTGATGTAAACTTCAAAAGAACTCTCTGTTTTATATGTTTCCACGTCAGTCTTCTCCTGTTGTGCAGAACCAAGTTAGCATTTGAAGCCACTCTTTCAGACGACACTGAAGAAGCGTGGCATATCAGATATTTCTTCGACGCATGAACTGTTATTCAACAAGAAAAAAAACCAGTCGAAAACAGAAGCGGTTAATTTATGCCAAGCCTCGAAGTCGTATCACGGATGCTTAGTCAATATTCTTCAACTATAAAAATAACGTAACCGTTAACATTCAAATACGTTGACAAAAGAAAAAAAAAAAAAACAAGTTAACGTGCACTTATAACAATTTAACAGCTTTAATCGTTAATGAATAGCTGTTAAATTACAACGAATTCACTTTTCTTTAAGACGCTTTCAGATGATCTGATACGTATGTATTTTTATCCAATATATATGTAATGTAATAAATTTGATGCTAAATTGCGTACACACACACAAAAAATAAATTAATGAAAGGGTACTTTAAACTGAAACTACAAATAAAATACCGATTTTTGATATAACGATAAAAAAAAATCGACGATATGTATATATCGATAATTTAAAGAAAAATATCGATATTTAGATAATTCGATATATTTTTCCCAAGTGTAGGCAGCAGTATGAATTTGGCAATGGCCTTTCGAAGCAACCATCACTGCATTCCCCTGGAGTGATTTGAGAAAATGTTAAAGAACAGTGAGCGAGTATTCGCAGGAAGCCGGTTAGTGTTATGTGAGTCATCTGTTCCGCTCAGGAATTAGTATCGGCTTTAGTGTTATGTGGGCTAGAATTGCATTCGAATAACCTTGGAGCACCGTGACGATGATGCAGCAAATGTTTGAGCAGCACGACCGTAGAAAGGCATTCAGTCGGTCAGTGCAATCCCCCGCCCACGTAATAGAGGGGAATCGTGGCGAAAGGAGGGTCGGCGAATGAAAGAGCAGTGATGCAAGTGGCATTTCAAAGCACGTCTAGACGAGCGATGAAGTGAGTCATTCATTCTCTTCGAGGTCTGTTGAGATCCTCAGCCGTTTTCAGGGTAGCAATGCAGCAAGAAGAATAAATAACGAAAAGACGCAAGAGGAGAAGTATGCAGTAAGGTGAACACATTAAAACAGACAAGCCAAGATACTCGTAAATAATAAACTAATTAAGAAGAGATGGATTGTAAACATGTAAGTTGTTCGGCTAAGACAGATATTAGTTACAAAATATGTATTTAAGTGTTTATGAATACTGAGTCGAAGAATTTAAAAGCAATTAATAAATATTATATTTAAAAATGATTCCATTCTTTTAATCTTTATTAAAATAATAGAAAAAAGTGAGATACTAAGGATTAGTAATTTATTTGAGACAGCAGAAAGATTGACATAAATTATTCACGGTGTATTGGTATTGGAGATGAACATAGAAATTCACTCACTGTCCTAAAAGAATAGGCAACATGAAAGGTAAGGAAGCTAGAGAATATTTTCTTAGTGATTCTTTGCGAGTAGCATAACAGTCACGATAAGCACTTAGAGGGAGGATCGAAGAGTCTAAGTTAACACAAAATGTGCTTTAATGGATAGGTGATGAACTATTGTCTCTGGCTAATTGAGGGATATTTAAATATTTTGACATCGGTTCTGAGCTATTAATTGGGTTTCAGAGAAGGGTTGGAAGCGATACCGAGTGAAGACCGATGACAGATATAACAGTTATTTCTCGATCACCAGGCAAAACGTGAGTTTGCGCTACTAAAGGAGATGTGTGGGTTATGTATGTTTGGCTGTAATACGATATGATGAAGAACATACGTTCAAAACCTTTTTCGAAAAAAAAAATACTCATCGCCCTTTTATCAAAAAATAAAATTACTCACCGCCCCTTAGCAAAAAACAGTTTACTCACCAACCCCTTATCAAAAAATAGACTACTCACCACTCCGTTATCAAAAATAAACATACTCACCGCCCCCTTTTTAAAAAGAAAAACAAAAACTGACCCCCCTTCTTGTTATATATAATTTAACCCATAGTGCTAGAATTTTTTTGCTTGTAACCCACTTTTTGAAACAGTGGTGAAGTGAACAATATCATATCATATCCGAAAAAACAACGGAAAGATTTATAAAATTACTTTGTTAAAAGATATTAACGATATTGGAGTATTCTTTACATTTAGATTAACAAATACATACTGTGAACATTTTTTTTAGGGGTCGGAACTCGGTGTAATGTTTCGATATTTGGCGCCATCAGCAATCATAAATCGCCGTGTTCCAGTTTTTCTTAGTTAATAGATTGATTACTTCAATCCTCTTTTGCTACATATGATCATGATAGTGCAAAACATCCTTGATGGATCCCTCAAAGCCGGATATAATGCCAGAAAGCATCGGACGGCGGTTGGTCCTGAACACCCTCTATGATCTCTTCAACGCCCACCGAAGACAGTCCCGTCCCCGTTGGAAACCAGTGACGTAGGAGAAACCTCATAAGCTATACACTGATCAGCCAGAACATTATGACTATCTACCTACCATTGATATAAACCCTTCCAGGCGATAACAGCGTCACGTGACGAGGAATGACTGCTAGTCAGACACACGCACGGTGAATGTACGAGTATCAGTGAGCGTGATATACGTATTTAGAATGGGGAAGGCGCGCGATCTATCAGAGTTTGACCGAGCGCAGATTGTAATGGCCCGTAGGCTCGGCACGAGCATTTCGGAAACTGCATGACTTTTAGGGTGTTCCAGGAGTGCTGTGGTGAGTGTCTTTAACAAGTGGCGAAACCAAGGTGAAACCACGTCCAAACGTCGGCGGGTTGGACGGCCACCGCTCGTTACAGATGTCGGACGTCGTAGACTGGTAAAACAGGACAGGCGGCGAACTGTGGCGAAACTATCATCAGACTTTAATACCGGGCACAGTGTAAGAGTGTCTGAACACACAGTGCACGGAACAGTCCTAACGATGGGCATCCGCAGCCGACGACCCATGCATGTGCCAATGTTAATACCACGACATCGGCAACTACGACTGAAATGGGCACGTGACCATCCTCACAAGACGTTGGCGCAGTGACAAAGAGTTGCATTGTCTCATAAATCCCGATATCTTCTTCATCATGCCGATAGGAGGGTACGAATCCGTCATTTTCCAGGTGAACAGCATCTTGACACCTGTACTACCGAGCGTGGCGGTGTAACGGTTAGCGTTCTCACCTCGCATTCGGGAGGACGGCGGTTCGAATCCCCGTCCGGGCATCCAGATTTGGGTTTTCCATGGTTTCCCAAATCACTCCAGGCAAATGCCGGGATGCTTCCTTCTAAAGGCCATGGCCGAATTCCTTCCCATTCCTTGCCCCCATCCTTGCCCCCCCATCCTTTCCCGTCTCTAAAGACCTCGTTGTTGAGAGATGTAAAGCAGGTAAAAAAAAAAAAGACACCTGTAATGCGGGACGGAGACAAGCAGGCGGCGGCTCAATTACGCTCCGAAAAACTTTTACGTGGGCGTCCATGTGTCAAGTATAGCTCGTGCAAGTCACCATGACGGCCAATATGTATCGTACATTGTTTACAGACCACGTACACCCCTTCATGATGACATGTTTCTCGATTCGTTAATGCGCCATTTCACAAGGCCAGGAGTCTGATCGAGTGGTTCGGAGAACACAGTGGCGAGTTGCAATTGATGTGCTGTCCCCCAACTCACCAGATCTGAACCCGATCCAACACATCTGGCATATGACTAAACTTGGCGTCAGAGCTTATCGCCCCCCTCCCTAGAATTTACGGGAATTAGGTGACCTGTGTGCAGATATGGTGCCAACTCCCTCCAGCGACCTACAAACGCCTCATTGCTTCCATTCCAAGACGCGCCGCCGCTGTCATCCGCGGCAAAGGCGGACGGACCGGCTATTGGGTAGGTGGTCATAATGTTCTGGTTGATCAGTGTATTTGAACGATTGTTCATAAGGGTCACAAGGCGACGTATAAAGCAACAAAATGGAACAGAGAAAAAGTGTGTGATGAATGATTTGAGACAGAGGGAACGTAAGAACAAAGCTTGGCAGGAGTTTTTATGGGCTGCTTTCTCTGTTGGTCGTCAGTAGCAACCAGAGGGTGTAGTAAGTAACGTCAGCCTCCGTACCGAGGGCTCTCAATCTGCGCTCTGCAGTTTCTATTTATGCGGAACAGGAGTGGAGAAGACGGTCAGCGCTGCTTTGCGGCCACTTTCCTCTCACTTTCACCGCTGAACTGCTACTGGCCTCCGCGGTGAAACAAAGGCACTACTATCATGCTAGCATTTAAAACTGTACACCCTCTTACCTGCAAGACACTTGAAGAGAAACAACTCATCTGAAGATTAAGGTTTTAGAAACGAAGCAGATATTGCGGTGAGCTTTGTTGAAGAAACGTGCCAAGATTTGGTGTCGATAAAGTTCCATTCTTCTGAAGACGAATCTAAAAATGTTTTGAAGATTATTTGACTGCGGATACATACGCTAAAAAATTTGAAGTGGTCTACGTATCTTTCTGTCTATATATTAATACGTGAAGCGAAGACTTCGGATCCCTTTTTAAGAATACTGTGTGTACGTAAAGTGTGAGATTTGGCATAGTTTAAGTTTATACCGAGAGGAACTGCAGAAAGCTAAAATTTATATATAATATGGGTTACGAAAACATTAAATTAAATAAAATAAAACATTCGTTGTTTACGTTCAATTTTTTAAATGGAAACGACACTTTTAGCTATTCTGCCTATGTATGTGGGCTTTGGTCAACAGTAAAAACGAAAAATACAATATGTGTAGTTAATATATGTGTTGCATTATCAAATAAAAACACAAATTCGTGATCGCGTGTGTACGTGAAATGGGGTCGGGGGAAGCAAGGCAACTATGTGACGTGAACGCCCAGCGTTCAGATATTCTGTGGTCTTTGGTGAAACAAAACAGAGCATAAAGTAGAAATTAATCTTTGAACTTATAAAAATATCTATAATACACAGAATTTGACCTCCTAACGATAATTTGAATTGACTTTAGTCTTGCTATGGTTTCTGCCAAAAGGAAAAGTAAATTGGGTTGGTGGTCAAAAACAGTGAGTAAATTTGATTATTTAAAAGGTTAAATTTTGTTTAAGGGCCTTTTGAATTTCTGTAATTTCATTACTTTTTTTACATTCAAATTTTCCCATCTACTTCCATTATGTCTCGACATAAAACATTGACAGTTCGGAGTGAAAGACAAAGAAGAAGGAATACCTAGTTGAATGAAATTAAAAATAATAGACCAAATTTAAATAGTGAAAATTGTACACAAAACGATTAAATTATTTTGATGGATAGAATTAAATGCGAACTAAAAGTCATCAAAGAAATTTTGATAGTTTGGATTTTACAACGCAGGTTTTGCAATGCAAAACATTTCGAATCAGAAGTCACTTGAGGTGAAAGGACTGCATTCACTTCATGTTGTCATAAGGTTCAAGCAGTTTTACCAGCGTTAAGTCAAAATTAATATTTTAAATCCTTTTACGATGGACTAAATTCAGATGAACCATCGATAAAAAGAAAGTCAATTTTTTGTTGAAAACATTCGGAAATACAATTAATCATTTGCTGCGGTTAGTTCAGAAGCAATAATTTCTGATACAGTCACGCGTAGAGTGTACCAATTTAATTTTATAAGTGTTGCAGGGAATTAAGGCAAACAACACAAGCTACTGACGTAGAGGTACACGCTCGCAACCAAAGGCGTCAATGTATACAGTATATATCTATCCTCGCAGTAAACGCGATAGCACAAATTGAAAAAATATATGCAATGATTATGACTATTACTATTTTAAAAAAGAAACTAAAAAAAACTTAATGAATTGCGGTCACATTTCGACCCTCGGGCGATCAATTCTACTAATAAAACGCTAATCTTGATCAGTGAGTCTGTCACGCTGTGACATCACCAAGTCAGCCTTCGCTGCTGGATTAACAACGGCCAGAGATTTTTACTACATGGCAGAGGTTATGAGCTTTATTTAATAACAGTTCTATTTAGCTTCAGGTAACACTGAAAGGAAAAATAGATATTTCGTGTCAATCCACATATTAATTATTTGGTGCTTTTTGTTTATTTATATTCAGTCGATGTTTTCTCAGAATCTAAGTCCAGAGATATCGCTGTTACTAAAATGAAAACCAAGTTAAATCATTTATAAGGTTATGAGCGTTATTTAGCAACAATTGTTTCAAGTTAAGCAACTGCCAGGATATCAACTGCAAGAATACCATGTTCGACACGTTATTTTTGACGGTTTTGAAAACTATTAACATTGAATTTAGATCTTTTAGCTACATAGTGCATTACTGTTATTGTAAAATAAAAGAAATGAATTGCCAAAGCATTGAATTAAAAATATGGGTCAAATTTAGATGCCGATACGTTGAAAATATTCATACGTGGGTTATATATGTTACGATTTTCGAACGGAAATATTAGTGGAGACTGTAGTTAGGTTGAAATGTAGCCGGAAACAGAATGACAACTCACACATTTTGTTACAGCATAATTCGTTATGAATTTAGTTTTATAAACAATTTAAACTACTATCATAAGCGTCATTTTATTGAAATTATTGGTTTATGCGGATGGAAGTAGTTCCATATTTATCGTATATTCTGTACCAAGAATAAAACTGATACTATGCAGTTTATCATAAATTTTTCCTTTTCTGTTTCCATTCATGATTTCATAATTATTTCATTTTCTCGAGTCTAAATCGAGAAGTAACTACTTGCCTCCAGAGATACACCTAAAATAGCATTATTATTGTACATTTATAATTCGTAATACGAATAATTAAAAATTAATTTATGTTTATAACTAGATGACCCATTCGCCTCATTTGTATCAATTGTTTATTTGTTTAGTGTAATAGGTACGTAACAAAAGTCGACGCCAGTGAAGCGGTTTATTAATATCTCTGTGACATGTGCTACTGCTATCTAGCTGCTTATCTTGACACTGTCTCATACGAAAAACTTTTAGAATTATTACTTTTGCCCTTCAACAGTCAATTTCCGAAAAATTTAGTTCTTAGTTTCTTATGTTGCAACAGTGGGGACCAGAATCTTTTAAATTTTACATTTTTTGACTTCGGTTAGGTATTAAGGAAAAAAATGGCCTGGAAAAAAATACGTTATAGAACTAATGATACTTCTGCCATTTAAGGGTAAAATTCCAAAATTCCAAAATTAAAAAAAAAAAAAATCCTCTATTAAAATATGTTGTGACCACAGCAGAGCCCTTAACCTTTCAAATTATAACTCATTTATCTTTGTTGGTTACGTATCTAAAGAAATAATAGGCTCGTGACACAAATACGAGATGTAGAAATATTTATATTTTTGCACTTTGCGGCTTGAATACCGAAAAATTCTTTTCTCAGTATATGATTCCACAAAAGCGGAGATCTTATTATTTAAAATAATACTTGATTTATCTGTTTTGGTTAGGAAAACAGGGAGATAAATAGTTCGTGATAAAAAAAAGCATTTTAGAAATATTGACATTTTTTACCTTCAAGATCGAATTTGGAAAAATTGCTTTCTTAAAATATGATGTGATCAAAGCGGACACCTTTATCTTTAAAATGATACTTCATTCATCTATTTCGGTTGAGTATGAAGGGAGATAATGTCTTGTGACAAAATAACACATTATAGGCATAGTAAATATGATGTAAACATATCGAGTTGTGTATGACCGCTACAGGCTATAGCTGACTGCGGCTCGGGTGACCGGGGTTCAATCCCCGACAAGTAGAGGATTATTCCTACAACCTGAACGCCCGAACAGCCGCACGGGCCCACTCAGCCTGCTGCTCAATGAGTACCGTGGTGGAAACTCCCCTGGAAGGGAAAGAACGGTCGAAGCGTGGCGCTGACCCCGTCACATCACTTCTAGTGCCGAAGGTAGTAATGGTACTGCGGAGATCTATCTCAACGAATTCTACGCGTAGAAGCCGTAGCAACCTCATAACCTTTACCTTACGTTACTCCAAGAGAATAAGCATCTCGAACAGTAGCATAATAGTAAAGTAATAGCAATGGATGCAGATGGTAGGCATGGCTACAGGCACTATGCCGTTAATTATTCTTAAGTTGCCATGAATTTTTCTGTTATTTGCTAAAAAAAAATTATTATATTATTTTTTTATTATCTAAGGGTAATTAAGAATTGCATAAATCGGAATTTTCTTCGTTCAGCCCATCGTGTCTCAGTGTCCCAAATACGCTAATTGTTACAAGAGTCTCTGAATATATTGATAATATCTTTGACTGTAATCAGACAGAACGTGAAGAGAAAGCACGTTAGCAGGCTACGGGTTCAGAATACAGAGATTGATATCGATCTTCGGAGAAACTAGTCTCCGGGATAGACTCGACGTGTTTCTGTAAAGAAGCACATAGTAAACGACGAGCTATTCATCCCTATCTCTACATACATAAATCTTTAGCGGGTTCTGTCTGTCTGTTTGTTTGAAATGGCGACACGCATTAACTACTCTAAATATATTCACATGATTTTCGCAGTTTGAAAGCTAATGCTCTACTTTAAAATTTGAGGTATGTGTTATGTATCTACGAGGTCACAAGCAGCTGCAAAAACTTAGCGTACACAGATGCGCACCAGAGATTCGTAAGACAATCGCGACCAGCGGTTACACACATCATCAAAAACAAACAATCCGATTATCCGAAATAACATAACACAGTTTACCTTTTATGTCACTCTTCGTTGTTAAAATCTTTAAAAAAAAGTTGAGATTGCACTAAGCTGCGCATTTTCTTCACGCCCGCAAATTGTGGAGAGGCTTTCACGAAATTATGAAATGTTAGAATGAACAATTTACTATTACTAGTATTATTATTATTACTCCACATTCAGTATAAGTGGGTGGTGGAGGGTGAATTGCACCTATCCTAATGTGTAATCGTTTGTGCATGGGAAGGGATATAGGGGAATTAGCAGGAGGTGCCCATGCGCTATTTTGTCGAACCATCCGGGCATTCGCCTTGAGTGATTTGGGAAAACCATGGAAAACCAATATCAAGATGGCCGGAGCGGTTTATCGACACCTACCCCTATCGGATTCTATGTTTTCTCGCTCAATAAATCCTTCCTATTCCACCCAACAATCACTCATTGAAAAAATGAGTATAAAGGTGAATCTGTTATGGCCCTGATCTCTCCTGTCTTATTTTGTCGCTCATTCTTAGCTGTAAATGTTACTGTTAGTAAAACGTGTTTGCTGTCATCCTGAAATAGGTTTGTTATCAATTTTTTTCCAATTATTAACGGTCGTGAGGAACACCTTCGGTGTTCTAGATCTTCCCAACCTAAATCCTTGAACATCGCTGTTACGCTTTCGCTCCAACTGCATTAACAAATCACGAATCGGGCGGCTTGTTGAAAAAATGAGTGTAGAAATAAATCGGTTCTAGCCCATATTTCTCTTATCTTATTTTGTCGGTCATTCCTAGAATTACAGTATTAATTCACGTTTTTTGTGAGATATTATTCGTTATTTGAAAAATTTAGGTAAAATTTTCAAGGTTTTATAGTTTTAGATTTGGCTTAAAATACGCGCCGGTAACATCGTACATTACGACGTAACTAAAATGCGACTTTTCCTTCCGATAAATGATACAAATGTGTTATATTACACACCACATCTAGCTCCACGTGGTTATTTATTTATTTGTCGTATGGCTAATCAGATAATGTAATACATATAAATATATACGAAGACAAGATCGTTGGTAGTATTCACATATCAGTATCCAGTTGTTGCAACCAAGCTATGAGGGAAATCGTAGCACTGAAAACATCAGATGTGAGATTCTCACGATGGTCCATCGTACTTCCTTAGATGGCATTCCTTAATGATGTGCTCCATACTCTGGGTGCCTTAATTTTGAAAAAAAATGTGAAAGAATCCAGCACTGAGGATGAGAAGAGCGTGACCTCTGGAACATTGGAATTGGAAATTATCCCTGGAGTGTGCCCTTCCAAAGATGATGACGTTTTGTGTTTGTCTTCCGACAAGAAATTTTTTTGGCGTTTCAGAAGGTAAAATTTGGATGATGTGCGATATATGTTTAGTGTAAGCCCATGTGGATTGTAGTATCAAAACGATTTAATTCTTTTATGAATTCTCTGTGTCTTCATATACCATAATTATGTGTTATATTTTTATATTAAAAAACTAAAACCCCTTTAATTATTATATTTCAATTTAAAAATGTGATTAATACCATTTTCTAATTTTTCACAGTGTTATTTCGCTAACTTTTATGAAGGGTCCGCATAAGGCAACTATTTTTCATATTACCACGCACGCTGTATTTTTTAAATATTTTTTGGTAATGATCTTTTTTGAAATCAGAATTTAATTGACACAACATTTTAAAATAATTACAGGGCGTTCGCCGGAAAACGCTACCGTCCCAGTCTGTTGCCGTCGGCAACTTGCTCGGTCAGTCGTGCCAGCAGTTTCCGCCACACGGCACCGTGAATCACCGCACTGTTTAACACCTCCGCTGCCCCAACAGTGCAGTGCAGTGACCCTTACATTGTTAAGAACGGTTTCTTTGCATTGTAGATAGTTTGTGACTTCAGTCTCTTATTAATCAGTGTTGTGAACAAACGTTTCTTTGCGGTTTGGCTGGTTTGGGGCTTCATACTCTTATTGAGTGTGAGTAAAATTATGGTACATTACAGTTTGCAACAAAGAATATTTCTCTACGATACATATGTGAAGAAGAAGTCGTTTAAAAAGTGTCGCAGTAAATTTCGTCGCGAATTTCCTGGCGCTTTACTGCCAGCTAAATCAACAATTCTGCGTCTGGTTAAAAAAGTAAGAGAAACGGGTTCATTTTTTAACAAAAAGAGACTGTCGGTCAATCGTATTCTCACAGAGGAGAAAATTGACGATATCGCTTTTCGACTAGAACAGTCACCCAAAAAATCATTAAGTCAGTTAGGGCAGCGTGTGTCTCGAAATATGTTCAGAAGATGTGAAATGTGCATTACACAAGAGGGTCAACACTTCCAGCATCTTTTATAAGGTAAGCTAATGAATTACGTCACATTTAAATGCTTAGCACACAAGTTTATGAAGCGTAATTATTATGAAATAGTCCGCGGCCGACGGTCGAACAATGCCGGAAACTGAGCGCTCGCTCGGCGGGAGCAGTTTCTTCCTTGTAGCGCTAACAGTGGGTTGCGTTTCCCGGCGAACGCCCTGTATTTCATGCTTTAAAAACAGATTTCTTACTAATTTATATCTTTTAAAAGTAAAAAACAAAATTGGGGTCTTTTTTTAGGCACTTTTTCCTAATAATAATAATATGACCCTCTATTGTTGTAGCGCGCGTTAAGTCACCGCACTCTGCATCGGGGACTTAAAACGGGACCAAGTTAGAGCCCTGGTCCGCTCGTACCTTCAGTCATGATTGCGGTACTAAGCGGTTTTCCGCAATCACCAAGGTGAATTTTGGGACGGACCTCATCAATTATACTTTTCACAAACAGAAAATACGCTTTTCGCTCACAGAACATATATACCGGTAGACTTTTCACAGAGACGTGACAACACAACATTTCTCGAAAGGCGTAAATACTGCTGACTGACCAATTCGTTTCCTTGACAGGTAGAGCACAATTCCTCTACTCTCATGGTTACACACCGGACGCGGTGACGTCACAATATTCACCTTTGTTGTCCAACTTACATCCAGAGATGTTGTTTCATGTTACACACGTTATTTAATAACAGTTCTATTTAGCTAACCATCCGCGAATAAATTAATTATCAGAACACTGAATGAAAAATACGTATCCGGTTTTATTCGACATAGTAACTATTAGTTGCTTATATTTATTTAATATTTGTTCGATGTAAAAGAATTCGTTAAAATATTTGACAATAGATATGTAAGATATAACCTGTTATTTTCGATTAGCGACAGTTTGATTAGATTGTAACCCTGATTTTGTAATGTTGTTCATATTTTGGTAGTAGTTTACATTGCGATACAGTTGGAACTTCTTACATGCGTCTGAAATAATGACGTTGGTAATATTGCGTCAGAGAAAGCGAAGCAAAATAGACCGTAACAATTTACGTCATGCTGCGTAATATTAGTTATAATATTGGTCCAGGACACACAGGTCGCGATAAATTCGTAACTACCTTCTTCCACACGAAGTAGTGTTTCCAATAAAATGGTGTTCATGAAAACAAACTAATTTCCTCTCTTTTTTTTCTTTTTTTTTTAACTAATTTAATTGAGGCCTTTGCTGAACGACAGATGTCAGTTGGCATTCTGGTCAAGGCTAAAACCTCCTGTAATATTACTTCTCGGAATTGAAAACTTTTTGTCTTACATATATATGGGCGGAACATATAACGAAAATAACTATATACGACGAATATAAAGAGTCAAAAAGCATCTAATAATTAATATTTAAATTTAAACTAAATCGTTACTTTTAATTTCAGTATGTAATTACAGTCAAACCTGTCTGAATGAGAACCGGATAAGCGAGAAAATTCTACTGTCAGGTCCCGTCACTTTTAACCTCTAAAACCTCTATAACTGAGACACAGAAACCTCTATAAGAGAAAGTCTTTTTTCCCTCGTGGACCTCTATAAATGAGACTGTTACTTGTCTTTACCTTTATAAGCGACAGTCTAGCGTATTTAACAATTTCTGTTTCTGAACAATTCTTAAATTTCGTGAAACTAACTTATTTTGTTGTATCTCATTCTGTTTGAATCGCCAATTCCTACTTCAGTTGATAACTATCAATTGCGCAGGAAGGTTCTACATGTACTCAAAATGGTAAAATGAAAAATCAAAGTTTTATCATTAAGTTATTAACTTAAAATAGTGACTGCATTCGAGAGCAGGAAAACACAAAATGAAATACAGAGTGAGTTTGGTGTACCAGAATCCACCTTTTATAAAATTACAAAATCAAAAGATTCTTTAAAGTCTCAGTGCTCTGAGGGACATGGAAATATTAAGAGGAGACGACTTCCTAAATTTCCCAATATTGAAAAGTGCCTATTAGAATGGATAAAACAAATCCTCGATAAGAACGTTTCCATTGATGGACCTTTGTTGAAATAAAAATCTAAAGAATTTGCTACAAAACTGGGAATTCAGAATTTTTCAGCTAGACTGTTTTAAAAAGATCATGGTATAACTTTCAAAAAAGCAGACGGGGAAAGTAAATCTGTGCACCAAGGTGTGTGTAACCAGTGGAATGAAGGATGATCTGCCATGTCTTTTAGAAGGGTATGATCCAAACGATATTTACAATGCAGATGAAACTGCTTTGTTCTTCAAGTGCCTTCCGTATAAAACATTTACATTTAAAGGCGAAAAATGCCATGGAGAAAACAAAGCAAGGAACGGCTTACTATTCTTCAATGTGTAAACATGACTGGTGTGGACAAACTAACCCATTTCATCATCGGGAAATCAAAATGACCTAGATGTTTTAATGGTGTCAAGATTCTACCTGATGATTATGCCAGTAATACAAAGGCTTGGATGACAAAGATATTATTTAGAAATTGGTTGAAAAAAGTTGACAAGGAAATGAAGATAAAACAAAAAAAAACTTATTTTTATTGACAACTGTGCTGCACACATTGACTCACCAACACTCAAGTCAAGTTCTTGCCAGCAAATACCAGTAAACTTCAACCATTAGATCCGGGTATCATACACACATTCAAACACCTTTATCGCAAAGAATTCGTTAAACATAGTCTTATGTGCCTGAAAAAAAAAAAAAGCAGTAGGTCTGAGATTAACTTATTTCTACCCATGAAATTCACAAGGAGAGCATGGTACACAGTAAGTGACGTTACTGTCAAAAACGACTTCAAGAAATCTGGGTTTTGGATCAGTAGAGATAAACAAGAGGAAAATGAAGTTGAAGTTGGACCTACCAGCAAGGAATGGACCAATCTTGTGTTTCACGAAACCAGTATATTAAGGCCAACCTTTGAATACTTCGTACAGATTGAAGACGACGTGGCTACCGCCGGAGAACACACCGACGACCATATCGTTAAGAATCGTGTACTGACGGAAATGACAGTGAGATGAAGCTGACCGATCGCAGAATTTGTATACAGAAGTAAATAACATTCCAAAGAAGCGAGAAACTTTGAATGCACTGGAGATGCTTCACCATTTTTTTGAATACACTGCGGTTGTTGAGAAATATATTTGATAAGATTTATGAACTGGAAAAACATGTACAAAATGCAGAAACAGAAACGCAGAAGAAATTAACGAATTTCTGTAAGTAAATATTAGTGCAAAATTTTTAGTTTTCTTTTTATAAGCATATATGTCAAATTCTAATGAATAATACCTTTATGATACATACATATTTATCACTATATATTTGTTGTATTTTTTTAACCTCTATAAGTGAGAAAAGCCACTCCTGTACCTGTATAAGCGAAAAACCTGGTTTAGTGAAAAACCTGGTTTAGTGAAAAACCTCCATAAGCAAAAACAAAACTGCGGTCCCTTGAACTGTCGCTTATCCAGGTTCGACTGTATTGTGGTCACTTATTGTGCAGCTGCTTGTTTAAATAATAATAATTAAAATAAGCACGTCACTGCAGCTGTTGTTGGATTTTATTTATTGTTGGCCGCATTTCGCCTCTCCTCGAGATACGGAACTTTAAATGAAAACAGTGTACGTTGAAGATACCTCGACGAGGTGCGAAACGTATTTGAGGATAAATGAAATCCAACAATACTTTGAATTTATTGTTTTCTTTTATTGTTCTAGCAATTCATTTCTTCGCTGATGGTTACCTAAATAGAAGTGTGATAGTGTAATGCTTATAACCTGGTTTTGGTACTAACACCTGTGTTTGCAGTTAATCCGGGCGCGTTACGAACACGATGACAAATGTAGCGTTTTATTAGTATTTGTAATCACGCACTGTACCATGCCTCGCCGGGCATCCAAAATTGGGTTTTCCATGATTTACCCAAATCACTCCACGTGAATGCCGAGATGCTTCCTTCAAAAGGCCATTGTTGAATTCCTTACCGTTCCTTGTCCCCATTCCTTTCCCGCCTCGACTCGACGAGGGTAAAGCTATAAGTAAAAAAAAAAAAAAGTGTCTCGTTGAAACAAAAGGGACAGAAATGTTTTCCATAGATACATTACGAATTGTACCTTACCTTCTGCTAAGCTGACAAAATTAGTGCAGTCTGTATACGAATTCCTTTATTAGTGGTTATGTAAGTAATGTTACAGTAGTCGGTGTAATAACCGGTGTCTGTGGTAACTGTTATTACGGGCGAGCCGTCACTTTATAACGTCACGGCCCGGTGCTCCGTCTAACTGCAGCATGCTTCAAATGAACTCTGCCGCCTGTCGTCGTCAGCCTGCCGTGACACGCCGACAGAAACTTCTAGAGCAAACTTCTGACAGCTTCAATTACACGCGGAGGAGCTTTCAGACCGTCAAATTCCGATAAAAAATAGTGCCAAGACTGCTACAGGTGAATGTGACAGTTACAGGATCGCCTTTCCTTTTGGGGGGTTTACGCCTTGAAGGGGCTTCGGAAGCAATTGCTGATAATCCCATGCCTGCCCGTTTCACATAACTCTACGAGATTTAAACGGAATAGATTGAAGGCTTCATATTTTAATATGTTACGTATCTTTTGACAGAAAAGCCGATATTGTGTTTAAGAAAATTACTAGCAGTTACACGTAACTTCGTCCTCTTGAAATTGTGTGATAGTGTAAGAGATTTCTTTAATAATAATAGTGATAAATGTTCCATAAAATAACAAAATTTATTATCTTGGATCCAGTTAAAACAACAGAACTATGGAAATTATGAAGTAACAAGGAAATATACCAGAACATAGAAAATATCACAGAATCAATAATGAAAAGGAGATTGCTGTGTTTTGGACATATCTAAAAAATGAATGATAACAGACTAACTAATTACCTTTGTGGAAAAAATTCAACAACCAGATGGATTCAAGGGTTTAAGAAGGATATGGAAAGAAATAAGGGAAGAGGAAACCAATATACGACTGAACGGAAGAAAAAACAACAACAAAGGACGAATAAATGAAATAGGAACGTGATCCCAGCAGGCCTTATGGGAAAGAAGAAAAATTTATTTACGTCCAACAACAATACCACAGTTGCCATAGTAATTAACCTCTATTTTTCATACAACCCTGCTTTAAAATAGAAAATTGCTTGTTAACTTACGTGTTAACATATCAACTAATTATTTCTTTATTGTGATCTCTGTTAATTTCATAGGCATAACTTTACTACTTTTCATTGGAAGAGTTTATTTTAAAAGAACTATTTTTTTTTTAGAAGGACTTGATTTCCTCTTTCGGTATTGTTTGTGTTTTGTCGACTCGCCGTTGAATTCTACTTTGAAATAGAAATTTACGTATTAAAATTTAATTAATTGTTTCTTCATTATGATCTTTGATATTATTATACAAAGGTTTCTTTCAGTTTCTCAGCAAATGAATGTCTGTGGGCCAGTTACTACACTTGGTTAGGAATGGTGTTGATATATTAAAACATTTGTTAACCTATTAAATGATGAGGATAGGGAGGTAACTTTCAATATTTCAACGAACCAAAATTCTACGTAAAAGAAAAGAAACCAGAAATTTAATTACAGTTTAATTAAAAGCAATAGCCAATTTCTACTTTGACGTATAGATTTCTATGTTATCCACATTTTCAGTACTTCAGTCTGTCAACACATGGCGTTGCGGGTATTTTTTTACCATAAGTTTAATAATGTTAAGACAGGCTGGGGAAACGTAAATATAATCTTTTATTTTCAGCTCCACAACTTGCCAACAGAATTGTACGTCTACGTGCAAATTACCTGGTGTGTATACAGCTTTTTTTTTTTAAATTAAAAAAAAAATTAAGAACTGATTTCTGTTTCCTGCTACAGAACTATTAGTTTCTCAAGGTCTCACTTTTCGCATTTTAAAACTGAACACACATTTCAATATGTCTTAAAATCACTGTAGGCCTGTGTAATTTACGTAAGAAGCAAAGAGTAAACGTGGCAGCACCGTCTACAAAGTAGGAAATTCAATGACATGGGCGAAATGTGAAATGATAATGACAATTTCCAAACAAATTATTCGTTTTGCGCGATAAAAACTATCCTATGTTATTACACAGGCAATATTCTAACTCCGCGCTAAATTTCATTAACATTTGTTCAGAAATTACGGCGGAATGAGGCAAATAGTCCAAACAACATCGATCCAAGCTTTCTCATCTATAATATTATTTAGACAATTTGATTTTATCCTTTTATATAATATCGTTGAGTGCAAAATTAAGATTTTTTCAGTTTATTTTTTGCTTCATAATAAAGTTGGGAACAAACGTCAAAGTAACAAATTTTAGACCATTTTTACTACCGAATCTGTCTCAAAAATACTGTTACTTAGGAACTGAAATTTTTCCCAAAAGTCAGTAGTATCCTGAATTTGAACTAAAAATACGGTAAGTACTTATGGTAAGTATAACGTTAAGTTGCAAGCAAAATATTCTAACGTTTTCCGGTTACTTTGCCATATAATAATACTATTTCGTTGTAAGAGCTATTAATTTAGACAATTTTTGTAAACTTGGACGTCTAACAGGAAGTAAAGGGCACAAATGCAATGATTGTAGAGGGACTTGCATTTCCGGTGAATTCAGGAAGAGCGTAAATAGAAAGCGAAGATGCACTTCCTGTGGGAACGGGGTCTAGTGCACTTAGAACGCGGTGAGACAAGTCTACAGTGAAACCGATTCACTACACAGTTTTCTCGTACTTAGTGTGACGTAATCACAGTACCACTCTATATGTAAGCTACCAGCTGCAGAAGTTATCAATCGAATTGTAAATAAAATAATTTATTCAGATGCGTACGTAAAAGGAAAATGTCAATAATTACAACAAAACGTTCAATAAATTATAGAAGCTACCGCTGAGGGAAAGGAAGTGCACTTACTATGGATCAAGGGACACGCGGCGATAAAGCATAACGAATTGGTAGATCAACTGGCCAAGGAAAGTACTACCGACGGAGAGCAACAATATACCCGGCTGCCGCACGCTGACTTTATAACAATCATTAGGAAAGAGGTTTTCCACAAATGGTCAGAATTATGGACGTCATCACAAACAATCAAAGGAAAGTATTATTCATCAATCCAACCCCATATACCTTCTAAACCATGGTTTGAAGACTCTAAATTGGGCAAAAGATTCAAAACATCCATAATACGCATGCGACTTGGACATGGTTGCTACCCAAAACACCTTCATAAAATCGGCGTGATACAGTCACCTTTTTGCCAGGCAGATCAAGAAGAAACAGCAGATCTCAATCATATCATACTAGCTTGCACCCTCTATCGGACCCTACAAAACAAATTATACAACAGCCTGGTCAAGCTCAAAATCCCACTTCCAACATCGGTAGATATCCTGCTGAGAGAGGGAAGACTCGATGTGTACGGAGCGATAGCTCGTTATTTAAGAGAGGCAGATATCTCCCTTTATAGCAAAGCATTTATAAAAATAATAGATTTTTATTGAAGTGTATGTGTGTATGTGTATCTATATGTATGTGTGTATGTATATGTATGGGTATATGTGTATATATATGTACGTATGTATGTGTGTATGTATATATATATATATATTTATTATTATTATTTTCAATTTACTTATAATTCTACTAAAGGAAACCATGGATACTGTACATTAGCTGTTAAGAAATTATCATAAAAGCCAAGTGTTATTATATTAAATGTTATTGTGCACACCAAGTACAACTCGTACTTTAACCAGAATGCTATTCTATAGGATTTACAAATTATATTGGGTAAGAAAAGTTATGGAATTGTAGTTGTCATCTCATTGTACTAATATTGTATTACTGATTAACTTTATAAGCCATGTGAAATAAGGCTCGATTACATTCATTTACAAATGTAAACACTAATGTAATTATTAAAGCTGGCCGTATGGTCGATAGACCGAATGCCATGATTAATAAATAAAAAATTTTAAAAAAATAAAAAATAAATTATAGAAATCGCTGAGTATATCATAACATACCTGAGAAGTGGCGTTGAAACAAGAGGTTAACTTCAGCGAAATTCACATTTATTACTTCATTTTTAAATGCGAGGAAGACAATGACTTTAAAGGTCAACTGTAATTCTTTTTCCTTTTAGAAATTTGAACTAAGCGAGATACATTACCATTTGATGAAATGGTTTATCGTAATTGCAATGGAGGTTATTTATTTCTGCAATTTCTGAAATACTGTACGTTAAAATAAACGGAAGACGTTAATCAAACCACGACATCAAAGCTAAAAACCCCAATAAGTGTAATGGAATTGTATAATTTATTTTATTGTAAATGTTAGAACGATACTACATTATAAACGTTTGTGCTTTACTACACAGACTAATGTCCACGTTCATTTTCAGGAAACCTATTTAAAGTATTTAAATAGATTTAATTTACCGATCTTACAAATGCAAATATTTCCTTCGCACGTCTTTCGGATCTTATATGTAATGCCTTTCATTTCATTAACAATTACGACAAGCATAATGGTCATTTGGACAGAAATTTTTTATCAATTACGCAAAACACTGAAAGAAACCAATCTTTTTCAGAAACTGAAGTGGATACCGTAATGTTTGGATATGGATCAGAACAAGACTTTAAAAATTTATTAATTAGTTAACAACCACGAGATTATACCTATTTTTAGAAGAATTGTTTTTGTGGGGGAGATATATATATATATATATATATATATATATATATATATACGTTACGTAATCAGATTGAGTTTGGGTCTAAACTTTATTTGATCTGCGGTTGATCTGGTGGTGGATGATTCTTAAAAGTTTGTAATCTGGAACACAATATGTGTTATAATTCATTCAACTAGACTGTGAAGACATTCCATGCAGATATTCACGTAAGTAGCAGTCGGGGTTGCCGAGAAAGCCCTGAAGAGTGATTCTCTTTTTTGTAGCTTTCCCGAGTTGGCTGCAAGATCTGTGGGGAAAGCGCACGACCCGAGCACCGAGGTCAACGGCGAAGGTCTCTGCCAGGAACACTCGACCCGGGAAGGACAGGATCAGAAAGTGACTCTCGAGGTCCATAAATCAACTCAGTACAAACAGTTCAGAATTCTTGTTTTTTTAATTCTCAATTTATTCGTGCCTAATGTAAATATATAGGCTGACAAAAAAAAAGAGAAAAAATTGAAGCAGAAAAGGAGCAGGAAACGAAAAGAAACTTCATGGGGTGTGAGGGTATGTGATGTTATTACAGTGACTAAAAACATCAAGTCAAATTTACAAAGAACTAGGCAGTATGAGCTAACTTATCACGATGACGTTATACCCCCTCTGGCCTGAACGCATGCATTGATTCGGTTGTGAAGGGTGTCGTAAAGCCGTTGTATCCTCTTCCGAGGCTAGCTGACCCACAGCTGTTGTAACTGGTCCTTGATATCCTGGCTACTGGCACTGGAACGGAGCTAACGTCTGACCTGGTTCTATCGGGGACAGATCTGGGAATCTTGCTGGCCACTGGAGTACCCCAACATCTAGCAGACAGTTTATAGAAACACGTGCCTTGTACGGACGAACATTGGCATGTCGAAAATAGGGACCACGGTACTATCGCATGAAAGGTAACACATGAGGACGCTCAGTCACTACCAGCCGTGACCTGAAGTCATACTCGATGGCTCCCCACACAATGACGCCAGGATTAACACCGCTGTGCCTCTACAAAACACTGCAAGAATGCGACCTCTTCCCAGGCTGTCGCCGTATGAATGGTCATCCAAGGAAGTATAGAATCTTTGATCACAATTAATGGCGTCGCATCGTGTCTAGATCTGAATCGCGGTTATGCACTATCTAGTATGACCATCGTCGGCGGGGATGGCAGTGACCTTGAGAGAGGTCCCATTTTTCCAACGTTTTGGAGAGACACAGCTGGCGTCATGGTGTGGAGAGCCATCGAGTATGACTTAAGGTCACGGCTGGTAGTGATGGACGGAACTCTGACGGCACAACGGTACGTCAGGGACATCCTGCGTCCTCATGTGTTATCTGTCATTATCGCGGAACCATTTACAACTGGACACATGGCACGTGTCTCTATGAACTGTCTGTGTGATGTTGGGGTACTCCCGTGGCCAGCAAGATCCCCAGTTCTATCCCCGATAGAACATGTGTGGGACCAGCTTGGACATCAACTCCGTCCCAGTGCCAGCATCCAGGATATCAAGGACCAATTACAACAGTTGTGGATCAGCTTGTCTCAGGAGAGGATACAACGACTTCCCTGCCCAATCAGTGCATATATCCAGGTCAGAAGGGGAGCAACTTTAAACTGATAATTGCGTTAGAACTGTAAAGTTCCTTGTAAATTTTGCTTGCTTCGGTAATCTTTAAAATAAAATAAAATTAACTTTTTTAACTCCTCCCCTAATGGGTGCTTCACTCTTTTTGTGAGGCGGCGTATTTACTTTAACGGGGAAGAAAATTACCGGCTCTCTAGCAACTTAGATCCATTTCCATCAGTGTTCACCAACATCACGAAATACCATACTTCCACATTCGGTCTAAAATGTATTTAAGTGGGTCGTACGTGATTCAAATTAAAGAACTAATATGAACCGCAAAATCTTTGGACCATATTCTAGCAACAATGAAATCCTGTGATATCGACTACTATCTGCAGCAAATGACATCTAATGACGCTGTAAATATTTTCATGACATTTAAGCTGCTTCCAAATTCTCTTCCTTCTTTCAGACGTTTCAACCAAAGCCTATGGTCAGCTTCACGTATCAATCCAACTGCTGAGTCTCTTAAGGACTGGCGTTCTGACCGGTTGTTCTCGTGTTTATAGTGTCGATATTAGCGAATGTCTAACAAACATCGATTACCCAGAGATATGATGCTTACTATTTGATGTCTATGGACAAAGTATTATTTAATATGAAAGATAAGTCTTTCCCGGCGTAGTATTTATTTGTATAGCACACATTTCTATGCTTGGCAAAGACTATAGCCGCCATTCTCATTAAGGATCTTTTGCTGCTGGAATATCTCTACTGTAGCCTCCCTGACTTATCTTTGTAGATAACCTTCGGTACTAGCAAACACTCCAGTATTTTGCCACAGTATTTTTTGTTCTTCCTCTAGTTGGTGTTCGGTAATAACAAAGAAATGTAAAGGAGGCTATCGGGAAGTTTAAACGGCCAAAAAATCTGAAAAAAGATAGTAGGTATCGTCTTGCCAAGTACAGAAATGTGTGCTAAACAAACAAATAAATCTGAAGCATCATATCTCTGGGTAATCGATGTTTGTTAGAGATTCGACCGCTTCCACACTACAAATACGAGAAACACCTGGCCAAAACGCCAGTCTCTAGACGACTCCGCGGGAGTCTAGTCATCTGAAGAAGACCATAGGATTTTTTCGAAACGTCGGGAAAGAGGAGGAGTGTATTGATACAGCGTAAAAACCCGTGAAGATATTTACATCATGACTAATGCGAATACAGCAAAATCTTTTACAGATTGATGGTGCTGACGGTATTTATCAGTTTTATCTAGAAGACGAGTTATTTATAAATAAATTATCATATATATACATATATTATTTCTGAAATGTGTTTTCTTGTCACGTGTCATCATATCCCGTCATACCTAACCGAAATAAATAAATGAGGTAGCATTTTAAATGTTATGGTTTCCTGTTTCGTATAATCATAGATTAAGAAAGGATTTTTTCAAAATTCGATCCTTAAATGGTAAAAGTATCATTGATTCTAAAATCACATAGCTATGTCACAAGCCATTTATCTCCCTTCATACTTAACCAAAACAGATTTTTCGCATGTGTTACCTAGTTTAAACACCCCAGGCCATTTCGCAGGGAGTGCTGTAGGCACTACGCTACTATAGACGGGTGGATTCCGGTTGGTTCCCCGGCCGTACGTTTTCCTGACGTAGAGAAACCGGAGTATCCGCATTCCGGACGAGTTTGGCAGAGCGACTAAGGCCACGCGTATTTTAACTCTCCACTTTTCCTTTCACCACTCAGCTTTTAATCCCAAACCGCAAGGTTAGGAACTCCCATAGTGTTTTTTTATGGGTTTTCTGAACCACTTAAGAAAAAGCTACTTTCGGCGGTTTTAATTTAATTTGCAGGAATATTTCCGTAAAATGTGAGTGAGGAATGCGAATAGGACATTATATCGTAGCAGTTAAAACACATTTTTAAGAGGTTAGCACCATTTGTTGATAGGTAGAGAAAGTCGTGCAACCGACGCATATTTTATTCACTTGATTTTATTATTATTATGGCTTTACGCCTCGTCGACGCTGAGGTCATTAGAAGCGAGAAGGGATGGGAGACAAGGAACGGGAAGGAGTTAGGTCATGGCCTTTTGAAGGAAGCATCACGGCATTCGTCTGGAATGATTCGAGGAAACCGTGGAAAACCCAAACCTGGATGCCCAGACAGGGATTCGAACCCACGTCCTCCCGAAAACGAGGCCAGAGCGTTAACCACTCACCCACAGCACTCGGTTTATTCACTTGTAGTCGGTAATTTCCTTATCTTGTTTACAGTAAAATGAGCAGGCTTCTTGTTACTGCAACCTCATTTATTTTCTTCTTCCTCTTCCTATCCAGTGTTAACATGGTGGCCTGTTACGGTTTGAATCCATCATCTTGGTGGTCTTCCTATATCTCTCCTGCCTTCGGGATGGTATTTGAGGATTTATCTAGGATCCGGTCCGTCTTGTGCCCAAGATGTTCTTTAGGTTTCACAGTTTGGAGAACAGATTTGACTTTGAGTTCTTTAAGTATTACATCATATCTCTTTCTGTCTCGTAATGTATAGCCAGCTGATCTCTTCATGAATCGCATCTCAGCTGCCATTAACCTCCGCTCGTCGCCTTTGCGGAGTGTCCAGGCCCCGCTGCCTTACAGTAGGGTAGGTTTAGCCAGGATCCTATACAAGCTGATTCTTGTGCGCCTTTGAGCAAGTGTAAAGGTGCTAATTATTATTCCTGTAACGCTCGTGAAATTTGTGTTTTTTTTGTGATTTTTTCTTACTGGGAAATTTTTTTTTCCCTTTCACAAATATGCTCAAAATTCACATCAACTGTATCTGAAATGACACTTTGTAATTCTAAATTAATACAATAATTATAACAATCAATATTACCGCGGAACACAATCAGTAACTGATATGATAAAGAAGCTGAAACTGGATTAATTAGAAGAGTGAATAGAGTCATGGGAGTGTACAAGGCCTATATTGGAGATTAGGGGTGCAAACATATCGGTGGAAGAATTAGGAAAGTTGCATGGAATTGAAAAGATGACCGTGACCACAAATTTGCACTCCATTTCATGCATATGGGAATGGGAGGATTTTCTTTAATAGTGAAAGGCAACAGGGATTGGAATAAATTACTGAGAGAAATGATGAAAAACCTGTCATTAGTACCTACATATTTAATGCTACGTCAAATCTTCCCAAAATTGCCTTTCCGTCGGAAAATGTCGCCCTCTATCAACAAAACATCTCGCCTACGATACTATTCTCTGTTATTCCATCAGAGATACACTTTGTCGATACTTCGACTCAGACACAATGATATTATTGTAGGTTTCGATCTGAAAAATTGTTACACTTGTTACGAACTTTATAAGCTTATTGGAGTGAATGTATCTATGGTCGATAGTGTTGAAGAGACGCTTTGGCGGTGTAATAGAGCTTCTGTCGCATCCGGTGTTTGTTTTTTTTGATTTGTGTACTGCAATGTTATTAAATACTGAAAATAAATATTTCAAAATTGAAACAACCTAAAACACAGGTAACGCTATTAACGACGGCTTTAGTTATTGTGTTATGTTTTATCACGTCTCAACGTTCACATTGAAACTGGCGGTTGACGTCGGCTGAATAATTCGGTATTATGAAATACAGATTATGTCGTAAGTCTGAAATTTATTTACAATGGCTAACATTAGGGCTATCAAGCTCTCTTTTACATCATACCAGGTGATTATAAATATAATTAATATTTTACGAAGATTAACGGTACACTCCACTCATTTGATATTTTGCTTAATTTAAGTTAATAACTAAAATATTAATATTATTGATGTTCAACTGGTGAATCAGTATGTAAGTGACATGAATTAATGCTATAGAAGGCCGAGGAAAAAAAAAATTCAAAGTAAAACCTACTGATGTTGAAGAAATATGAAAACGGCAAAATTAATTCTAGTCAAGACAGAAAAGTTATGTGAAACTAGTTTAAATTAAAGCAATTGAATTCGAAGAATAAGTTAGACGTGGAAGAAGATATTGTTCAGCTGGTGTTGGGACAAGTAATGCTTTCTAAAAGTGTATTTAAATCGATCTATGTGTTCAGTAATTCTTATTTTCATAATTATTAATATTATTATTACTCCGCGATTCACTAAAGGTGTGTGGCGGAGGGTTCATTGCACTTATCCGAAAGGGTAATGGTTTGGAAGAGATATACAGGATATGGCAGGAGGCGCCCATGGGCTAATAAGAGGAACCATCCCACCATTCGCCTGGAATGATCCGGGAAAACCATGGAAAACCCAGATCAGGATGGCCACATAATTATTACACAAATTAGCCTGTAAAGCCCAAGCTTCTAACTAATTTCAACCGTTTCAACTGATTTTCTTGGCGTCGGAGGGAGTAAACATTGATTAATAGTGAATTTGTATATTTTCCCTATAACTTTGTAGTGTTTTAATGGATAGAAGTGATTTAAATGAGTTGTAATTTGTTTAAAAAGCACTTAAATGTTTTTAGTGTTGATTAAGAGATTATAATTTCGAATGTTGTGTAAACTATAATGTTCTGAATGGGATTGTGAATGTTTAGAATTGTTTAATTTTGTCAATTTCATGTTCAAATGTTTGTAAATATATTCTTATGTCATTAAAAAATGTTTTCTCATGATCATAAGCAGTTTTGTATATGTTATAATTGTTTTCTAGCATTTCTACTGTTGCAACAACTGTCGGGTCTCTAGGACAATCAGGTATTTTTCAGATTTAAATATCTATTGTAACTACAGGCAAGTATTATGTGGGCCGCAACCTAACTTACAATCGACATTGTGATCCGTCTCTGAAATTGGTTGGGCAGCCTTGCTCTTAGAAAGTAGTCATCCGTAATCAGAACATGCTGCGATGCCTATTTGGGCTCCAGAGAATGCACGAGATCATGGTTGCTAGAAATGGTGTTGAAGGGATGCTACCTCATTTGAAACTTGCTTTAATTCTTTGGAAGAAGTCTAATGTTTCCTCGTGTATGTGTTTCTGAGAGTTTCTACGGAATAGGAATACAAGTTAAAACGTTCTAGCGGATATTTATTACATGTGTGATTTTTTATGCTTTACTATATTAACAGTATTGTTATTCGAGCAACCTTGGCAGCAACAAGAAAATAGGACTATAGGAGATGCGACGACATAGATATTATATTGAAATAAGGGAGAAATGGATGGAAAGAAAGAGATGCACGTTTGGAGACGTCGGTTGGAGCTAATTGTATTGAGAAATGAATTGAGTGCAGTATTATTGTATAAAGACTAAATGTGAAGTTTTGGGAAAAATAGGAGTGATTAATGTTGGTGAACAAATGGTTTAATCTCTCCCAGCAGACGAGAGAAAGAAAGTATGATTATTTCATGTCAGCTACAGGTCTGAACAGCCTTCGTCATAAATTAGATAAAGAATAACAGAACGGTGTAGAATATTGTCTATGGTAAGAGGATACAGTAAAAGAGGTAAGAGGCAACGTGAAATAATTATAATTGTAACGAAACATAGCATGCGTATGCACAGCATATTAAGTAAGTAAAAAGTAGTAACATTCAAAGGGCTCTTTAAATGCAATGAAGTGAAGCGAAAGTAGGTAAGCTACTAGTTTATCGACGTTGTTGTCAGTCAAGAAACTACCTGTCAATGAAAAGGATAATAATTTCAGTATTTACTTTGGTGAAAGTAAAATCATCTGGCGTGATAACAAATTACCTTAAATCTTCGCAAACCAGTTCTTAGAGTACCATGTTAGAGTTGTTTATCACGGAATTCACGACAGGACTGAGAAAGTAATCAGCAGCAAATTACAAGGACTTACAGCGAGGAGTTTATGAAACCACTGAAATGGAGAAGGAATTGGCAAGGATTTCAGAGATATAGAAGGAGATATTTAGTATATTTGATTTCAGGGATCTGGTGTTGATTATTATTATTATCGTTTGTCAATATACATGCACATAAAAGACATGTACAATAAAAGATATGTACTATCAAATAACTATATCTATAGATTGAAGCCATCTTCTGGCAGCTGGTCCAGTTTGATACAGTGTGAGGCCTCCAGATAATCTTCTTGCTGGACAGTCCATCACAATGTGGTCAGCAGTTTGTATACCACCACAGTCACACAAAGAATCTTCACAGAAACCTCATTTATGCAATGTTGCATTGCACACTCCGTGACCTGTGCGAAATCTGTTCAATCGACACCAAAGACGCCTAGGAAAGTCAAACCCTGGAACACAGGTTGTCGGATCTTTTTCTGGCGTTGATAGTAAATCGTTACAATATTACTTTCTTAACTGCAAGATTAAATCGTTTCTATGCGCAAAAATATGGTTCCAGAGTTGTGTATGGTTTCTTTTTACCCCTCAGTCTGGACAGCTAAGGATTACATGGCACCGGCCAACAGTTTTAGGCAGGTGGCCAATGTGAGTCATGTGTGAAGAAACAGCACATGTGTCTTATCCGAATTGTTACACACAGCGTTCTTAATCTACACAAGGAATGACAGTGTTACCATTTATCTGGACGTTGTAGATCATTTTCCTCAATTTCTGATAATATTAATAAGCAATTGAATACGAAACGGGTTCGGAATGTAAATAAACGATGCTTAGGCTGTATTTACTTATTAATAGTGTTACCATTAGCTTCCGAAACGCGTAATTTATTAAGTTCTGTTTAAGTGTAATTTTGTTTGTTTGTTTATGTGGCGAAGATGATGGACAGTCCCAACATTTACCTAGATCATTGATTCCTAACCGAGGCGGTAGCTCCCACTGATGGACGTTGAGGAGATTGGTCTAAGGCGAATTTACGAACTGCTTTCAAGTATTACATCCGGTTTTAAGAGCTGAATGAAAGAAGTTTTTTACTGTATTCCTATGATCATTTGTAACCAAAAGAGAATTTAGGGTAGTCAACAATTAATTATCTAAGGAAAGAAACAGATTTTCAATAGTGGATCTCGGCAATAGAAATTAGTGTCATTACACCGAGCTCAAGCCTCCACATAATAATATATTTGTTGTAGTAGGTATTTGTTAATCAAACTATGAACAATGCATCAATATTGTTAATATTTTTAATAGACTAAGTTGAGGAAACCTGTCCCTGTTTTTCTGATATTATTGAGTATACCTAAGAGGGGCGCCATTGAATCAATGTTTCAAAAAGTGGGTTTCGAGTCCAAAGACTTAGAGAGGTGTGGGTTATATTCCTTATTACAAGAATGGGAGTCGGTGTGTTTTTTTTTTTTTTTCTAAAAAGAGGCGTTGAATATAGGTTTTTAAAAATAGGTGTGAAAGTAAATAATTTTTCTCAAAGGTGGTGGTGGACCAAAAAAAAGTTGAAAACCTATGGCCTAGATGATTGAAGGAATAATAATAATAGCAGGTAGGACAACTAGTATTCGGGCACAAGGGCTCGATCCTGCTCCCGCAGTACCTCTTCGTTTGTGAGCTAACCACTCAAATAGCGTGGACTAATTAGCAGCATAAAATGATCAAACGGCTGCCAACGAAACATATGATTTGTTAGCATTCACACACTAACCGGTAAAACAGTGTGTTATCTAACTAATATGCCCCAACTATCATCTCTCAACACATGCAAGATGCACGGTCATATTAGTTTCATTGAAAGTAATTACCACTTACAACCACCAAACGACTGAAAGGTACCTTACCCACTGAGCCACCATACCGCTGTAGATATACTGTCAACATTAGCATGTCGATGAATGGAACTCATAAGATTTTTCCCATCCAAAAATCGCCAAACGTGCGTAAAGAAATTTTCACTTCAAAAACTAAAAATCTAACTTAGTCCACAACCCGAAGATTGGTTGAATCCTCAGGAACGAGATGTACCGAGCTATTGTGTCAGAGGCAGGAAGACCAATTCCTTTTCTCAGGGGCCTATGGTTAAACGTGGAATCAGAACCACGAAACTCCCGGGAGTAGTACATATAATCAAATACAACTTATAAAAATTCCTGCTCCCCGCGAAATTTAACACGCGACCGTAGGGAGAAGCTTTCAGAAGTAAGCGCATTAACCGCTGAGCTACCAGCTCGCCTTGTTTTATATGTGTGGTAAGTACTATCAAAATCGGAAAAAAACTGTGGGTTTGTATGAACAACGTTGACAGAAATTAAAGGGAGGGGGGGGGGGAGGGGAAGAAGAGGAGGGTATAGGTTTATGTAAATCAAACATAAACAGTATTTTTCTATTTGTTTTAAAGTATACGTATATAAAGTTGCATCAAAATCGGGTAAAAACTGTATGTTTATACGAATAAACTTGTAAAATATATATATATATATATGTATATATAATTCATTTTTATATATTGGATACGAGTATAAACTACACTTTTATGGCTTTCCAAGCGCACACGTGATACTTGTAGTTACAGATATACTGTTAACATTAGCATGTTGGCGATACGATCTCATGAGATTTTATCCATATCATAAGCCTAACACGTCATAGCGTGACGGTGACGGAATGTCGCAGCATGTTGGTGACGGGAAGATGTTAACTCTTAGATTTACCGCCACCCCAAACATCGCGTAAAGCGCGTATAGAAGTTTTCACTTCAGAAAATGATTGGAGTTTGAGAGAATGTCACACATTCAAATATGCTGCGATCTAACGCTCTAAGCGACACTACTGGGTGAGTTGTGTAGTATTTTCTGTTGTTGGCCTTAATTTCTTAGCGGTTGCCGACAAGAGTAGTTCCGCTATGCTCTGTTAGCACTCCTGCCGGAAGAGAGCCGGCGACACTTGTCAAGCCTGGCTCCAGTTGGAAGCTCTCCGCCACCGCCTGTGTTGTAACCTCGCTGAGGGGAAGAAAGCAGGTATCGCACTGCGGGGCTGCCTAGACGGCAGGGGCCGGCGTCCGCTCTCACTTTCGTCAGCCGGTGCCAGCGGCCGGAAGGAAGAGACACACGCACGTGCGTCCATTACGAGCGGGTGCCAGCCCGGAAAGGAACGCGCGTGCTACGCACTCCGATAGCACCTGACTTGCGACAGGTAGCGCGCGCGCCGTGCGTAACACTACTTTCCACGCGGCCGAGTTTCGTCCAACGGCAGGTGGCTGCCTGCTACGTACCCGAGACATCACCTGTTATAAATTTAGTATTTTTAACAGGCATTTTCATCAACGTACTCTCCTGTCCATGACTAAGAGTGCAATCCACGCCTTCTTGTCGACCACTGCAGAAAAGCACCAAGGCTTACAATAGATTTCTCATTATACAACACAGCACACTTTATATGTCCACTTTAATAAAATGCGTTGAACCTGAAGGTTAGACGTCAACTCGATAAGTCGGAAACGTTCGGTGAGTGCGATGATAATCGAACCGTTAGTTAAGATTTCTACCACCACAGTGCTGCTTAGCGCATCCAGATTTGGTTTTTCCATGATTTCCTAAAATCACTCCAGGCGAATGCCGGGATGTTTCCTTCAAAAAGGCCGTGGCCGAATTCCTTCCCGTTCCTTGTCCCCTGTCCCATCCCACCTCTAATGAACCTAGCCGTCGACGAGGCGTAAAGCCATAAGTAAAAAAAAAGACATTATTTGTGCTTATATTGTTAAAACGAAGTTTAAATTTGAAGTAAATAATCGAATTTGATCTTTATTTGCACTTACATTGTTAAAAGAAAATATTCGATACCCGCTAAAATGCAGGGACAAAAATTATAATGCAGGACAGAGATATATATATATAAAAATAACGTGACGTTTGTTTAAATTTATGTATTACTTTTTTATTTATTTATGATGAATAAATATATAAAATCATGTAAGGCGAAAAATATCCGACGTTTACGCTGAATTTTCGGTAGCAGTTACTCGATCCAAGTGAGAACATAACCTAAGAATATTTTTTGAGAGGGGATAAGAAGTAGGCAACATCATAAAAACTCATAGAAATAAATTACTTTTTACATTGATCAGTTAACTTTTGTAATTGTACACATCCGTTATTTTCGCAAATCTTGTTCCAATTAGAGTCGTTTGTCAAAATTTTTGCAAGCTGGTAATTGTTAACAGAACGTTTTATCGAGTAATATATCGGTAGAAACACAAAGAAGTCTATTTTGCAAACACTTATTATTATTCCGGATTCGTTTCTTGACATATACTATGGCCCACATTTCTCTCGTATGTTCGTAGAAAAATTAGCCCAGTTTCCAATGATGATCAAATACCCAGTATTACTGTTTAGCCAATATCTCCATTCTCCTGCGTGATGATTAATACGTAAACCTAATCACGCAACAATCATGAGACAATTCAAATGATAATAGAATGAGCCCACACTTAAAAACGGGACTCTTGCTCTTTCATAAACTTCACTTTCGCACAAAACTAGATAAGATTCTAGTTTTTGAAATGAAAACATGTGGACATTAACGCTGTGAAAATAATCCTACTACAATGAGAAAATTGTAATCCTGTAAAGAGTTGTATCGAATTGTTTCGCAAACAATTATCTTTGAATTTCACAGACCACGGATCTACGCTAAATAGGACTGTTTGACGATATTTAACATTTCCCAATTGCTTACTTTTTAAGTTGATCAGTTAACGTTTTTGGCTTTACATATCCGTTATTTTCACAAATCTTGTTGGAATTAGAGTCATTTGTCAAAATTTTTGCAAGCTGGTAATTGTAAACAGAACGCTTTCTCAAATAAGATATCGGTATAATTACACAGAAGTTTATTTCGCAGACATTTATCATTGTATTTCATGTATCATTAATTAATTTTCCTGTGCATTTACGTTTATTACTATCTTATCTTACTATTTCTCTTAAAACGATTTCTCCTAAAAAAAACCATTAAACTATAACTTCTCGGCTTTGCAATACATATATATTGCTTTTGAGAAACTGCGTTTTGTGACCACTGTAGATGACATTAATTGCTTATACTTAATACGGTTTTTTGTAATGTTTGAGTAATCCTTCTCCATTAATTATTTCAGAATAGAGGGAACGACTTTTAAAAACGAGAGAAATGTGATTAAAAAATCTCATTAATTAATTAATAAGAATCTGTATCTTCTTAAGATACATAGATATAAACTGATAACCTGGTTTATGTTAAGTTACCTTATTACAATATTAACTTAATTATTTATTCATTCAATAAACGCTGAAGTACCCTGAAAATTATTTTAGGCTTTCATTTTCAGATAGAAACTATCATAATTACAGAATTAGAATACTTGCAGCATGTTGGTTTTGATTTTCAAAGACAATGTTCTCTACTCAATGAATATATACCAATGTCCATATTGTGTGTTCTACATATCAAAAGAAAGTTGAATCGTATTTTTTATACATTTGTGGAGAAATTGAAGAAGATTATCTGCACAGGCCCAAGGTTCTTAACATTCAACATTTCATGAGCAAGAAGATTTTGTGTTGATTATAATGGTTTTCTGGAGTAGATTTGAATACTATTATTTCTTGACACAAGGTATAAACAAAGTCAATTTGATTTTGCATCTAGTAACGTTCAACTTAGAAATTGCTACCGGAATGGTGGGCTATATTTTATGAGAGAGCGATCTGACGGAATGAACCTTTCCACTGAAAGAAGGCTTAATGCTTCAGTGGCTGGTTAATTGTTTCTTCTGACCGGTATACACTTATACCTAAGTGTGACTTTCACCCTTATAATTAAATATTATATCAATTCTCCAATTTCCAATATCGGATCGGTACTGTAGGATACTCATTTTTCCTCTATATCCAATACTAACACAGTTGACAATAAATTACCTCTTAAATGAAGTGCGATTACTTTTCAAACGCCAATTTAACGATTTATTAAACTTTCACATCTACATCTACATCTACATATATACTCTGCAATTCACAAAATTGTGGGTGGCAGAGGGTGCTCAGCACCAAAGCTAATCTCTTTGCTGTGCATTCCAATCTCTAATGGTACGAGGGAAAAAAGAATTCATATAAGAATCAGTCCGGCACCTTATTTCTCTAATTTTATCTTTCCTGTCCTTCCGACTCAAATAGGTTGGTGGAAGAAGTATTTCACTACACTCATGAGTGAAAGTTGGAGTACGCATGTTTTCCAATAAGTTTAAACGAAACGTGTGTCGTCTATCTACCAGAGACTCCCAACCTAATCTACTAATCAGTTCTGTGACGCTTTCATAAGGACTGTAGCAAGCGGTCACGAATCGAGCGGCTCTTCTCTGTACTTTCTCTATACTTTCGATCAATCCCTTACGAAACGGGTCCCAAATGGCACAACAATAATCCAAATGTGGACGCACAAGAGATTTGTACGCTATCTCCTTTGTTTGTTCATTACAATTTTTCAAGATTCTACCTATGAATCGCAGCCTAGAATTTGCTCTACCCACTAAAGAATTAATGTGTATGTCCCATTTCATGTTCCTTTGTACTGTTACTCCCAAATATTTAATAGAATCGACCATATCAATAACTGTATTGTTTAACTCGTATTTCTGAACAATCGGATTCTTTTTGTTAGTTATGCTCATTGTCTTGCACTTTTTATAGTTTAGAGTAAGTTGCCACTCAGCGCACCAAGCCAAAATAACATCCAGATCGCGCTGAATTTCTAAGCAATCGGCCAAAGTTCTTACTTCCCTATAAATAACCGCATCATCAGCAAACAATCTAAAAAGGCTTTTCACTTTGTCTCCGAGATCGTTTATAAAAATTAAGAAAAGAAGTGGTCCTATTACACTTCCTTGAGGTACACCCGATGTAACATCTAGATTAGAAGAACTTTCTCCTTCAACAACAACATACTGCGACCGACCAGTTAGAAAATCCTTTATCCATTCACAAAGATGATCCGATATACCGTACGCTCGAAGCTTCGCTAAAAGGCGGTTGTGTGGCACAGAGTCAAAGGCTTTCTGGAAATCTAAAAAAATTGCATCTACTTGTGAACCTGTATCGATAACTTTCATTACGTCGTGTGTAAATAGGGCCAGCTGTGTTTCACATGATCTTTTCTTCCGAAATCCATGTTGATTTGTTGTAAGCAAATTATTATAATCTAGAAAATTCATAATGTTCGAGCATATAATATGCTCCATAACTCTACTACAAACAGATGTTATAGATATGGGACGATAGTTCCCAGGATCACTTCGATCACCTTTTTTGAAAATCGGAGTTACTTGCGCTATTTTCCAGTCTGAAGGTACTTTTCGCTCTTCTAATGATTTACTGAATATATCAGACAGAAATGGCCCGATTTCTGCAGCATACTCTGAAAATACTCTTACTGGAATTCCATCCGGGCCCGGTGCTTTCCCCCACTTCAGGAGCTCTAATTGCTTAACGATACCTGCAGTATCTATTCGTAATGATTCCATCACCGACTCGCACTTTCACAATAGTAAGTATCATTTACATATCATTTGCTATCCTTTTAATACACATAATGCTATTTAAACACAATGGTTACAATTCATTCGTTCTATTATCCTTCTTTTTTTCCCTCGGGCTTAGTTTTTCTAAATATCAAATTACAACTTTGCGTTCATCTCGTCAGTATTTACAATGTCTTCATATTTTTGCCTCTGAAGCCATCTTTTTCAATACCTGGTAACCAGATATCTTACTTCCCTCTGGCTGGAGGTTCTCTGACCTTAAAAACTTAAATACTAAAGTTATTCTATACAATCCTAATTATATAAGAACAAAATACTCTTATAATAATAATTTCACGATTAGTGATGTCGTGTACCTCATAAATTACCCCACAAACTGCAAGAAATAAAATCGCATTCCCGTAAACTTAAATGCATTTTGTAACTAAAGTCTTCCTACTGAAGTAATATGAAGGAAGATCGATGGTTTTATATATGTGTAGTGAGTGTTCGTAGGTTGTTAATATTTGTATAGGTTACGATAGTAGTCCTAAGTGATGACGTTATGGTGATAGTGTCAGAACATTCGTTTGCTGCCGAATTGTGGCTCATTTCACCGGACCGGACCGGACATGCCGTGGCTCTGATTAGCACACGTTAGCGTCGGTGGCAAATAGAAAGCTGTCTGTCGCAACTCGGGGATATACACCACCTACGTACGGGAGTCTGAACTACACCCAACTACAACAGCAGGACCTCCTCAAAGACGAAACACAAACGATACGTTGACTAGCAACAACGACGAAAACATGTTCTGCCATGAATAGACACAATGGAGATAGAAATGTGCAAAATTACCACAGTAATTGAAAACGCCTTTACGTGTCTGTTAAGTTTTTATTATTATTTGGTATACTACAATTATTATTACTAAGTTAATGAATTAATGAATGTAGCAATCGGAATATTATCTTGCTGTAATCACGAGACTGCTGATTTTAAACATGGCAAAAATATCGCTTATTAACAATAAATATTGAATGTTTATTAAGATATGAATCAATAAATTGAACAGGAGGTAATTCTTAGCATATGGTTACACAAACAATGGTGAAAGCTCTAACAGGGTTTTTAAACTCGAGTTTAATTTTTATGAAGCATGAGACTCAATTACCAACATCAGTCGTTTCAGGACGGCACTGGGTATAGTGCCATAGGCTGTACATGTCATATAGGCTAGCAATAATCCCGAAAATATGTCTTTCTATAAGCAGTTACGATCGAAGATGAAAATTTCCACACGGTTTGAAAACGCCTTTCTGTAACTATTTAGCTTTTATGATTATTTGTGATACTATAATTATTCTGAATATTAATAATTTCATTACTTAGTAAATTAATGAATGGAGGAGGTTCTATATTTTCTAGCAGTAATGGCAAGACCACCACTTTAAATTTGGCAAAAATATGAATTATTAACAACAAATATTGAATGTTTATTACGACATTATTTTTGCATCAGGAAATTCTTAGCAGATTATTACACATACAATAGTGATAGGTATCTCAGTGTTTTTAAGCTGGAGTTTAATTTTCATGAAGCATGTGACTTGATTAGCAATGTTAGTTATTTCAGGGTGGCACCGGGCGTGATGCAACTATAATTGGCTGTGACCGTACATTATATTGACGTCGCTACCATTCTGTGAACAGAGCAGTAAAAAAATAGTGGCATACAAACTGATGAGGCTACAGATATACTGCTGGCATCACAAAATTAATTCCAGTTTACCAAAATTACTGCCCCAAAAATGATGACCTATCTATGGAATCCCAGATTTCAGACACATTTGGAAATATATGCATCCATCATATGGAGTGTGAATTATTCATTAACATTCTACGAAACAAATGATAAAAATTTAATATTGGAGTAGGTATGTGGATAACATAATCGGTCTAGCCAATGAATAGTACATACATACATGCTGACATCCTTCCACTCTTTCAAACCATTAAACTGAAATGGAGGAAGAAATACACGATAAACTGAAATTCCTCGATTTAATCGTTACAATATATAGACAGCAACACTAATTTAAGGTAGATAGAGAATGCAACACCACAGATATGAGGACAGGTTATCAATCAGCCCAATCACACAAGAAGGCTCAATAAGAGGCGTGCTGAATAGACTGTGTTATACACCACTAAACAAAGAACACTACTTAACGGAAATAAACACAATCTACCATTTACCTACCAAAAATGGATATAAAGGAAACAAAACTGTAATATCAGATAGTAGTTAAAGAAGATAGTATATAATACAATCCCATCATCACAGAAATAATACATCTACACCAAATGACACATCCGACACAAAATTAAATAAAAAGGAATATTATGCAATCATATACAACAAAATAATAGAAAAATTCTGGCAAAGGAGGATTCAAAACGGAAAAGTATTTGTCCGGTCTCTCAGTTGATTCTCTCAGGTTCCCGGTTGGAATCCCGGTCTCGGCTGGAATTTTTACGAGCCTTAAAACTGAACTTCGCTCTGTCAGAGGTGAAACACGCTAGGACGCTCCGTGGTTCGGATTCCACGTAAAGCTGTAGGTCCCCTTTCCCCGGTAGGATTATCGGGTTAGGATAGCCACGACAGAGGCGTACGCGGCGGCCGAACAATCCTTCAGGATCTCCCGGCCAACAACGCCATAAGCGTTTACATTTTCAGTTAGGTTAAGCTGCGTTTTCAGCCTGAAGGAAGTTAACTAGCTTGCTTTTGTAGGTAGGAAGGCCAGTTCCTTTCCTCCTTACATTACCTAACCCAGTAATCCTGCCAGGTTAAAGTGATCTACAGTTTAACGTAAAATCGAAACCACTTAACCTTTCTGGCGTACTTCACATTACACAAAAAGCTCTGCCAGACGTTAAGGTCGGGGTAAGGGTCTGTGAAAATCCCCGCCTTGGCCGGCATTCGAACAGGAGACCTTTCGTTCTTCAGTCACATGCCTTATAACCAGAGACACCAGACCGCTAAGCAACCAGTTGAGCAAAAAAAAAAATAAAACAAAAAAAAAAAAACAATCAAATAGTATTTAAATCGAAAATCAACCGCATAAAAACTTTAAAAGTAGTTTAAAAATAATAAATTATACATATTAGTCACATACAAACTAATATTCAATGCTTTAAACGAGAGTAAACAGACTAAACATATGAAATTTGAAAAAAAAATGTTCTAAGGGCACTAAAATATAATAATTCGCGGAAATCAGTTTTAAAAATCTTACATATATATAAAAATAGACGTGTTTTTTCCTATATTTCACTTTTCAGCCACCACTACCTAACACAGATCACTGATGTTTGTGGGTGGAAGTAGCATGGAGTTTCCTGTCGTGCACAACGTTGGCCGAATGCCGATAGCTGTGGGGATGTGGGAGATATAATGATTAAAGTTGGTCAGTGCAGGGCGTTTTCATATTTCGACCAAAAATTCGTATCTCCGTATACTTCTCTTTCCTGCCACAAGTACATAACATAGTCTTTTGGTGTTTGTGTGTGGTAGTAGAATCGTCTTTCCTGTCGTGCACTATGGTTGTTAGATGTCGTAGCTATGGGGATGTGGGAGATATGTGGGTTGAAAGTGGTCGACCTGTCGCAATTTCATATTTCTGCCAAAGACAAAAGTGTCATGGTGTATCACTTTTCAGCGAAAACTACAGATCACAGATAACTGGCGTTTGGGTGTAGTAGTAGCACAGAGTCACCTTTCAATCACAACAGCGGCCGAATTTCAGAAACTGTGGTACTGTGGTAGATATGGTGGTTGTAAGTGGCCGACCAAGGATATTTTCGTATTTCGACGAAAGGCATGTGTCTCCGCAGATTTCACTTTTCTACCACGACTACATAGCATAGAGCATTGGTGTTTATGTGTGGTAGTAGAATCGTGTCTGTTGTCGTGCACTATGGTTGTTAGATGTCTGTAGCTATAGGGGTGTGGAAGATATGGGGGATGAAAATGGTCGACGTGCGGCAATTTCATATTGCTGCCAAAGACTCATGTGTCACGGTGTATCACTTTTAAGTGAAAACTATCAATCGCAGATCACTGGCGTTTGTGTGTGGTAGTAACACAGAGTCTCCCATCGATCACAACGTTGTCCGAAATGCGGTAACTGTGGGAGTGTGTGAGATATGGTGCTTGAAATTGGTCGATCATGAATATTTTCGTGTTTCATCCAAAGACTTGTGTGTATCCGTAAATATTACCTTGCTGCCGGAACTACATAGCGCAGAAGACTGGTACTTGTGTGTGGTAATAGTATCGAGTCTCCCATCGTGCACTAGGGTGGTTAGATGTCTATAGCTGCCAATATGAATTCCTTACAATCACGAACGAAGTCGTGGGTACCAGCTAGTTATTCATATAATAATTTTAGTGTTCTAGCAATTTATTTACTCACGGTTGCTTGGCTAAATAGAATTGTTATTAAATAACTTGCATGACCCAGAACAACATCTCTCGTCGTTGTAAGTTGAGCAGAGACAGAGAAAAGCGTGACGTGACCGCGCGACAGCTACATCATGAACAAGATTAACATTTTATTAGTATAGATGAATCTACTTTATTAACTGCAGTTTTCTAGCATATCAGCTCCAATTACGTATCTGTAGTAACTGCATTACATTTAATATCATCTTGGCCAAAAAGACAGAACATGTGAGTATCAAAGTCATAACAATAAAACACATTTGCCTCAAATGAACAGCGCTTTAAATTTCGTATATAAAATCTTAAAAGGTGGTCAGATATTCATTACCATTTACTATGTCGTCTTCCTCAGGTGTGAAGTCACATGCTGAGTCGAGAGTAGAGATTTGACGCAGCGTATATCTCGCAGAGTAATTGATAACGTTATGACGTCTGCCATAACCGCTCAATCTTTGTTATCAACTGTACATATATGTCAGTCCATTCGCTCACTATAAACTGTGTCAGCTTTAGAAGCAGGTATTTTACCCATTTGCGAAAAAAAATTATGTGATGTAGGACCTTAATATTTTTACTGAATGTTACATGACACTAGTAAAGTCTACTGTACTATTATCTACTTTATATCTTTTATAGTTTTTAAGAAATACTTGTTCCCTCCACCAAGTCTCAAAATATGACCTACCAGCCTGTCCTGTAAGCTTCTTCCATAAACTTCTTTCCTCACCCATCATTTCCAAAACTCGTTCATTTCTTACTTTGTCTGGAACAGTTGAAGGTAAGAACTGTAGAGGTAGACAGAGATTAGAATATATGAAGCAGATAATTGAGGACGTGGGTTGTAAGGGGTATGTAGAAATGAAGAGGTTAGCACAGGATAGGAAGGGATGGAGGATTACATCAAACCAGTCTTAAGACTGACGAACGACAGCAAAATATGAGAATATTTTCTTTCATAGGTAAGGAGGTCAGGTATTAGAATAAATTATCGAGTGAGATGAATTATTCAGCAAATGCAGTTAAATGAACTATGCACACTCATTCCTTATAACTATGCGTGTAAGTCCTAAAAACCAAACGAGCTATAATATTCAGAAATAATCAGTAACTGACAATTGTACGCAAAAACAACATGCATAACTTTCCCTTTCATGATTTTTTTTCATATTTGCAGCGATTTTATATCGTCCTGAACGAAGGACTATATACAAAATTATTACCCTCTTACGCTATTATTATAGTTACAGGCCTGAAGCAGTAAATAGAATCTCGGTTGAGAAATTTTTCGTGATTTGTGAAACCTTCAGCATGCTAACCTATCTAGAGACTGTAATAACAACGAAAGATATCAACAGTAAACTGTGCTTGACATGTGGTGCAGCAAAAAGAAAAAAAAATCGCTGATATGATGATGTGCCTAGTTCAGTTCACAGAACTAAAATTGTTTCTCACAACTTTAATTGTTTGAAAACTGAAGAATCAAATAAGTGGACAATTAACAGTTTAACTGAGAAGGAGCAACAGTGGGCAACTCTGTGATGGGACTCATCATTAGCCTCCGATAATAGAGGCGGCTTTTAGACACCAGCCGACATCTAGCGGAGGATTGAGCAGTTGCATCGACCAGACAACTACTGGCATGTGCTGACATCTTGCGGAAAATTTTACAAATTTTCCATGACGCCTTTTTCGCTCGTGTGTGTCTAAACTGTAAAACACAGTTTCGTAACCTTTTCTGACTTACTGCCCCCCTTTCAAAAAAATCACCACTTCCTTTCAGAAAAAGAAATATACCGACTCCCTTTCTTGTAAAAGTAATGTAAAACATAGTGGTCCAAATGTTTTAACTCCTAACTTCTCAATCAGTGATTCGATGATGTCCTTTGAAAGTTGCCACATATATGTATTTTTTCTGACCAAAAAAATCCTAAAACTATACACTCACTCCCTTTGCGCCCCTTAATTTTTATACAAACCCACAGTTTTAATCTGCAGTTGATCTTTGCTTACGTATAATTTAAAACAAACAGAAAACTGCTTTCCACATTAGTTTTTCAAAAAAACCAACTCCTCTTCCCCTATACACCCCCTTCATTTTTGTAAATGTTCTTTATACAAAGCAACAGTTTCTATCCAATTCTGAAGGAACTTTGCACAGTTATGCTTTAAAACCAACAAAAAAAGTGCTGTCTACATATCGTTTGTAAAAAGCCAACGCCTCTCTCATTTAGCGCCACCCCTCCTGCTTTCCAATGTTATTTATAGAAACCCATCGTATTTACCAAATTTCGATGGAACACTGCACAAACTTACTTTAAAACAAAGAGAAAAATATTGTCCGCATTTGATTTGAAACCGAGCGGGGCGGTGTAACGGTTAGCGTTCTCGCCTCGCATTCGAGAGGATGGCGGTTCGAATCCCCGTCCGGGCATCCAGATTTGGGTTTCCATGGTTTCCCCAAATCACTCCAGGCAAATGCCGGGATGCTTCCTTCAAAAGGCCATGGCCGAATTCCTTCCCATTCCTTGCCCCCCATCCTTGCCCCCCATCCTTTCCCGTCTCTAAAGACCTCGATGTTAAAAAGAGACGTAAAGCAGTTCCAAAAAAAAAAAAAAAAAAAAATTGATTTGAAAATGCCCAACCTCTCTCCCCCTTCGCACCCCCTTAATTGTTGTCATTTTTCTTCATACAAAGCTAAAGATTGATTCGATTTAGAAGGAACTTCGGACATGTATCCTTTAAAACAAACACAATAATACTATCTACATTTGGTTTGAAAATGCGTAACCCCTCTCTCCCTAACACTCTTAATTTCCAATGTTATAGAAATCGAAAGTTATAAATCCCTTCAAAATCGATTAAAGTTTTCAAGTTACGGCGGAATATTCATAAAATAAATGTATGTCAGATTCTAAATTTGACTCCAAGCATTCAAGTTGAGAAACCCCATTAAATATCTGTATTCTCTGCGTGATGCCGGAACAAACAGACATATACAGATTTATGTATGTGGTATGTATTAATGTGCGGATGGTACAGTACATGTTTAGAATATCGAGCAGCCACTTTAACAGACGTTTTCAGTAGTTTGAAATGCAGCCTGGACCAAAATGTAAACTGACATTTCGTATCACAGCGTCCAATTCATCCCTTTCTGGGAATTTTTCGGGATATCAATGTTTAGTTTATTTCTGGAAATTGTTGGTGCCAAATTGATGAAACTTGGTACACATCGGTAAATATATGAGAAGTGTACTGGTAAATCAATCCCAATCAGACCGGCCAAAGCAGGGTGCTATCTACTAATAATATACATATATATATATATATTTTAAATAAATATATATTAATCAAAGGGCTGAGTTACCGTAATGAGATGGTGAATGCTGGTAACTCTGATTATCGAGTAAGTCATGGACACTAAAATCCATTAAAATGCTGAGAAAGAAATAATCTGTTCAAACAACAAAAGCTTGTAGTATCTAAAACCTAAGCAATAGGTTTCCAAACTTTTTTTACCTACCGAAACCGATTAGAAAAATTAAGTTTCTCACCATCCCCTGGTTCAAAGGAAAATTCACTCACTTCCCTCGTTTCAGAAAAAAAAACAGCTCACTGCGCTCTCCTTCTTGTAATAAATAATGTAACTAATAGTGCTTCAACTTTTTTGGCTGGGAACAAATTGTTTAAAATAATGATTCGATTACTCACCCTGTAAGATAAAGTGCATAAAATTGTATACAGAAAAAATAAAGATAGATTAATTGAAATTACTCTACCAAAAGATATTTACAATATGGGCGTATAGTTTAAAACAGTTTGATTAACAAATTCGCCAAGAAAAATATCATTATTTAGAGGACTGAGCTAGGTGTATTGAGACTATTTTTCTATGTTTGCGCCTTATTAATCATCAGCAACCTTAAATCACCGTGTTCCACATATGACAATGTTTTTTTGTTTTTTGTTCGTTTTTGTTTCTTGTTTTTGTTTGTTTGATTTTTTTGCTAGTAAATTCTCTTTTAGCTAAATTTGATAGTAGGGATGCGTTTAAAAACTTGTAGGCCCTTCATTTTCCTGGGTTCAGAACCGCGCCCTATAATCTCTTCAAAGCCAGAATTTAAAACTCTAGATGACAAAAGGTACGGGAATACAAGAGAGGGGAAAATGAATGTGCGGTCCATCGTAATTAAATTTAAACTACCTTATTCACCCTTTTCCAAACATTTTCGTGTCTCTGCATTCATTGAGTTTTACTCATCCTTTGCCCTGTCAGGTTTGGAACTTTGGTTTTATGACCGCATGGCCTATCTGATGCCGAGCATTATATACTGCCAGGTAGTATTATGTACTAAAGGGTGAAATGAAGAGTTGTCATATGTCTGTGAAACTATGTTCAGCGTGTAATAAGTGTATTTTTTGTTTGTGTAAGATTTAGCTTATGAGGCGAAGATTGGAGAAGGTCTCAGAATTCGCCTAGACGGCTGCGGAAAACCACCTAAACACCGCAGTTAGGGGGCCGGTACCGTGCCCGGTCCGTTGTACCTCCCAGATCCAAGGTCCGCCGCCTCAGCGCATTCAGACACACTAATTAATCTAAGCTATTACTATTAGACATTGCATGAATTTGTGAAGTATTATTTCCAATTTAAAAATAGCCTACGGGTGTTTAGAAGAAGCCGAGATTGTCTATAGCAACTCTGCATTGTAACCATTCAAACAGCAGATACATGACAGCGCATATGAAGTGAGAAATTAATTATCAGTGTATCACAACAGTTTTGTATATATCACGGTATCAGTTTCATAGTGTGAAGACATTTCTCTTCGATTATTCCGTAAAAGGCATTTTTAAATTTTAAATGTTCAAAAACAATTCCACATGATGTGTAAATTAATTTCGTGAACGGAGAAAAATACATTGTACAGGGCGTTCGCCGGGAAACGCTACCCTCCCAGTCTGTTGCCGTCGGCAACTTGCTGGGACAGTGGCGCCAGCAACTCCCGCCACACGGCGCCGTGAACACCTACGCTGCCCCAACAGTGTTGTGAATAAACATTTCTTTGCGGTTTGGCTGGTTTTGGGGCTTCATACTCTTACTAATCTGTACCGTGTTTGAGTGTGAGTAAAATTATGGTTCGTTACAGTTTGCAACAAAGAATATTTCTCTACGATACATATGTGAAGAAGAAGTCGTTTAAAAAGTGTCGCAGAAAATTTCGTAGCAAATATCCTGGCGCTTTACTGCCAGCTAAATCAACAATTCTGCGTCTGGTTAAAATAGTAAGAGAAACGGATTCATTTTTTTAACAAAAGAGACTATCGGTCAACCGTATTCTCACAGAGGAGAAAATTGACGATATCGCTTTTCGACTAGAACAGTCACCCAAAAAATCATTAAGTCAGTTAGTGCAGCAGGCAGACGTATCTAAGACGTCAGCTTGGAAAGTAACAAAGCTAGTTCACTTAAAGCCGTACAAAACAATTGTGGTGCATAAAATTACAGAAATAGAGCAGGGGCCTAGGATTAGATTTTGCAACTGGTACCTGCAGGGTGTCCACGATGGCACTGTTGCACTTCCAGCATCTATTATAAGGTAAGCTAATGAATTACGTCACATTTAAATGCTTAGCACATACAAGTTTATGAAGCGTAATTAGTCCGCGGCCGACGGTCGAACAATGCCGGAAGCTGACCGCTCGCTCGCCGGGAGCAGTTTCTTCCTTGTAGCGCTAACAGTGGGTAGCGTTTCCCGGCGAACGCCCTGTACATACCGGATATTTAAGCAGTGAGCTGAAATAAAACTTAAAACAGAAGTAAGGACAGAACAACTGTATAATCATAACATTTTATCAAACTGAGTGTCTTTAAAAATTGAACCCTGTTTTTGAGGAACGTCATATTGCCAATATTAAACGGTGGGATTCTGAATTAAAATTTGTCGATACTGGTCTCGGAGAATATTGATAACACCATCATTAGGACTCTTAAAACGTCAAAGAATAGCTTACATAAATCGATTGAAGAAGAAACAAGACAAGTCGTTTATTGTATGTATTCATGCTGAAAAATACAATTTCTGTAAAGCGTAAGCATTGGACTCAAGGCATGTTACATATGTATTGCTAAATTTTTAATATATTTTAATATGATGAAAATGGAAGAGAATACTACAGCGTTGATGAGGAATAAAACAATTAAAAATATTCCTTCACTGTATGATCTAAGAATAGAAACTATGAACATTTATACCGCCACATTCACGTAACATTATAAGTGATATTTGAAAACACAACCATGAAAGATAATAGTTAGATGAGCGTTTATTTTTACAATTTCATTCCTCTCAGCAGAAGGCTGGGAGGCGGGCTGCTGGAGAGTCATAGGGGACTCTTTTCAGCCAATCTACTACTACGGGGAGGGAAGGGGGATGGAAGGTCGGCCGTGGCCTTCTAGGGAACCATCCCAGCATTCGCCTAATTGTCTGAGGGAAACCACGGAAAACCTCAGACAGGATGGCCGAACCGAGTTTAACCCCGGTCCTCCCGAATGATAGGTAGGAGGCCAATATTGGCCTCCTCCCATCTCGGTGATGAGCGTTTAGATTGATGAATTGTAATTATGTAGATATCTCTGCAATCTAACTGCGAGATTGATTTATAAGTAGGAGGTGGGTAAAAGATATATCAGGTGCTCGACATATAAATAAGCAGACAAATAGACAATATCATTAAACAGGGATGAAATATTGATCTGTCACAATTTTTAATGTAAGGTTTATCTCTTACAGTAATTAAGTCAAAAATTCAGAAGGCCTTTTCTAAACTGCTACTAGTAAAGTAATTGTGGCTTTAAGGTAAATACCTGATGGGCCAATCAAGCAAAACAAGGTTACTTTTAATGCAATTGTTGAATTAGAAAAAGCGTTAATAATGTAAATAAACACAAGTGAAAAGCGATTCGTGGGAGTTGTAATCTCATGCAACCAAACGCTTATCAAGGGGCTTTAAGAATATTTCTGAAACATATCAGTATTTAATGTAAACTCTCAGATGTGGAGCTTGATTTAAAATTTCGGATTCTCACTTACAAATTTATAACAGTACTAGACGACCCGTGCGATAATTTCGCGAATACAGTGAGTAGTAAGGATAGTAAGGTTGGTGGTTTGAAAATAGGACGAAAGAAGAACTCCCTCATTTGTTTCAATTGTTTAATTGTTTAGTGTAATAGGTACGTAACAAAAGTCGAACGCTAGTGAAGCAGTTTATTAATATCTCTGTGATGTGAGCTGCTTGGCTTTGAACTGTCTCATACGCGCGACTTTCACAGTCATTACTTTTGTCCTTCATGGGACAAATTTCAAACAAATTCGTCCTTAATTTTTAATGTTGCCTAACTAGAGATGTTAGTCTTTAATATGATACCTCATTTATTGATTTCGTTTACGTATTAAGGATGATAAATGGCTCGTGACAAAAAAATACGTTATGGAAACAATGATACTTTTGCCCTATAAGGGTCGAATTCATTTCTTAAAATATGATGTGACCAATGCGGAGACGTTAATCTCTAAAATAATACTTCGTTTCTCGTTGTTTCTTAGGCATCAATGGAGGTAAATGGTTCTTGACAAAAAACCGCGTTGTAGAAATATTGACACTTTCGCCCTTTAGGCGTCTAATTCCGAAAAATTCATTTCTTAGTATATGATGTATCCAAAGCGGAGACAAAATATTTTTTTTTTTTTTTTAAATGACACTTCATTTAACGATTTCGATTACCTATAGAGGGAGACAAATGGTTCGTGGCACAAAAAACAGCATTTTAAAAATGTTGTCATTTTTGCCCGTTAACGGTCGAATTTGGAAAAAATTACGTTGTTATAATTATGGGTTGACCAAAGCGGATACCTTAATCTTTAAGGTGATATCTTATTAATCGATTTCGGTTAGGTATTTAGAAATAATACTAGCTGACCCGGTCACGCGTTGCTGTGACTTAGTAATTATAGTACGTTGGATAAATGTTATTCTAAACTTCCTAAAGTAGTCAAATTAATATTCACTAATAAAGACAAAAACATTGTAGTCGATTTGGAAATTCAAATGTAATTGGTAAAGAGTTAAAATGAAGGACAAACGATCATAAAAAATTTTAATTTACATTTTATTACAAATTACTTAATTGAAATTATATAAAAATTGATATTTATAAAATATTTTTTTAAAATTATTTACATAAACTGAAATTTCAGTTTTATAAATGAGGCCTATGAAGTTGATTTTTAAACATTTTTGAACAATTATTTTCATCATTTTAAATTATTACAATTTATAATTTTAATTTATCTAAGCGCTAATTGGTGCACCATATTTTTAGTTAGCCTGTCTTTTGCTAATACAAATAGATTTAATGGTTTCCCTACACGTGAGCAGGCGACATATAGTTGTCCATGGGAGAAACACGTATTTTCCAAATCCAAGCCGCAAACGGACATTGTTTGGCCTTGTGACTTATTTATGGTCATAGCGAAAGCCAAACGAATCGGAAAATTGAAGCCTTTTAAATGGTATTGGATATTCTGACTGTATCATTGGAATACGTGGCAACAGGACGATTTCTCCTTTAAACATTCCAGTCAAAATAGTTGCTTCAAGAACATTTCCGGTGATCCTTTTGATCACCAAACGTGTACCGTTGCATAATCTAGGTGGATTCAAATTACGAAGAAGAATAATCGGTGAACCAATCTTTAACCGGAGAATGTGTGGCAGCATTCCTGTTATATCCAAAAGAGTTTAAAACTCATTTGAAAAATTTACGGCTTCATTTTCATCTACAATAGTATCTATTGATTTAAAAGACATCAGATCACCTGTCAACAACTGTTGTATCTGGAAGTTAATTTCGTTGACATCAAAATTTTTGCTGCCAAGATAGCACGATTACTGATCCAATTATGATCTAAGTAATTATTTGATATATCCAGGAACACACGCTGAGTTAGTTCATTTTTGAGTGAACAACAGTAGCAGAATTTGTCTGGAAATTTGATGTATTGTGTATTTCGATGCAGTTCTATTTCACCTTTTCCAATATCCAGCAATTACTTACAAAATACTTGTGCCGATGGATCATTTTGCAACTGTACTCGCATGTTCATGGTCAATCAAAGTGTTTCGACATTCCGCCATAAAACGATTGTTTTAAACATGCGTTAATCTCATCGGCAAAAGTAGAGCGAGGAATCACTGGTAATGTCTGTCGGAAGCCACCAGACAGTAGTAGGACAGTACCACCGAAAAGTTTATCGTTACCTTTCAAATCTTGCACAGTTCTATGAAATGCATCGAGTGAATGTTTATGAGCCATAGTACACTCATCCCAAATTATAATTGAACTCTTTTGCAACACTGCAGCCATTACACTTTTCTTTTTGATGTTTACACATTGCGTTTGGTTTGTTATGAATGTCTAGTGGCAGCTTAAATGCTGAAAGTGCGGTTCGCCCACCATCTAACAAAGTGGCAGCAATGCCTGACGATGCAATTGCCAATGCAATTTTCTGTTGCGACCGCACCTTCGCAAGGATCAGCGATATTACAAATGTCTTACCGGTTCCACCTGGGGCTGTCCAAGAAAAAAAAACTACCCTTGTTCAGCATCAACAGTCAGCATAATCCGATTATAAATATTTTTTTGTTCTGCTGTCAGTAATGGCTCATTATTCGCAATAATTGTCGGTCGATCAGGTGATGGCATACCATAATGATTAAGTGGCAAATCTGAAATTAAAATACATAAATCTTCGATTAACACTAATGCTTCATTAATCATTATATATCTCTGGTGTGAAATCTAGATTTGGACATTGGATTTTTTGTTTAACTCGGTGTAGTATATCTTCAGTCATATTGTTTTTATATTTTTCCCACAAACTCGAAGAGTGTGTTGGATAACATGTTGTCAAAATAATTGCAAACATGTTTGTACGAATACTATTCGGCGTGGCTGTCAACGCTGCATCAGCAAGTGTAAGGTCCCAATGATTGTCGTCTACCAGCAGCTGTAACTCGCGACATGCATCTTGACATGTATTGAACACTTGACCATTAACTGTTCGTAAAAATTCGAAAGAAGTCTGGTCCGGGAACATTCACCAATAACAAACGCTGAAAGAAACATTCACGTTGTTTTGGATGCACTGTGTAAAGTCGTCCTAATGTCTTGGCTTTGAATATGCCTGCGATCGAAGGATGTGGTTCTCCTTGTTTACGTTGCTATCATTTTTTACCTAATTTGTTCCATGAAAAATAGCTTGGAACATCGGTATATAATAATGTTTTTGCGAATTGGCGGAAAACATCAGATTTTTGACACAATGTGAAAAATTCAGTTTGTGGTTTGTCGTTTTTGGTGGCTCAAGTACTCTTTGGAAAATATTTTCTTCGGTGAAATATACACGTTGACCGTTTTCAAGATGTACTTGCAAGATGCTGGATGGAAGGGTCTCTTTCATGGATGCGAAAACTAAAAATATGCCAGATAAGCTTCGTTGCTGCTGATGTATCTACCTATTTGGTATCGTGTTATTTCGTCATTTTTATTTACATTTTGAACTTCAAATACGGCCAAATCACTGCCATTATTAACATATTTGCAAACGTACTTAATGGATTTTACAGAACTGCAAAACTCGACATTAGTATGAGCCTTATACGTTTTTGAAAGCAATGGTGAGTATGGTACCACCCACTGATTGTCAATTTCAACCTTGGTTTCTAGAATTCGACATTCGCATTGTAAATGTTTGGCCACCATTCTCGAGCGTTTCTGCGGCGATACAACGGATAACCGTCGATATCCGTAATAGTATCATTCCTATATTCCTTTGGAAAACGCTTCTTATATTTTCCACCTTCCATGCATGGCGATGTCATATTAAAAGCACCACACGGTCCGTGGATCAAGTGACTGGTAACAATATCTAACAATTCTTGATCAATTAATGGGTCCGGAATTTCAGCTGAAATTATTTGATCAATTTCTTCTGCACGGATTTTAACTTCAAGCCAAATCAAAATGTGAGAATGAGGCAAACTTCGCTTTTGCCACTCAATCAAATACAGATAGCAACATGTGTTACCGAAAACCGAAAGTTTTACGATTAAATCAATCTCTGATTTTAATTTTTGTTTGAACACACGTGCCGTGACATCATGACGTTGCATTGATTGATGGCTTGATAATAGCAAAGTTTGTATTTCCGCCCAATTCAGATTACATGTAAATGTAATAAAAAAATCTGGACGACCATAATGACGTACGTAAGTCATCGCATCTTGTATATATTCCTCCATGTTCCCTGGACTGCCGATGTAGCTTGAAGCTAAAATAAATGCATTACCGATATCATTGGCGTTTAAATTTTCATAAATATTGCCGATAACAGTATCTCGTAAGAGGATGTATTCCTCCGATCGGAATTTAGCCTGGTTGTATCAAATAAATCGCAACTGTTTGTTTTCAACCTTCGCGTACATATCCACGAGGTATTGATGGCACAGTTGACGATATCGAAGGATATAGTTATCCTAATTACGTCCAATCATCAATCGGGGGGGGCGTAGTACTTCATTGAAGTAACTTTTTTATTTGTTTTATTACCTGAAAAAATAATAAATTAAATAGTAAAAAAAGAATAAGAAATCAATATAGTGGGCCCCTGGTTGGAATACCGCGGCTCTACTGTACTAATAAAATAACGAATTAAATAGTTGAATATTAAATTTACCAGCAACTGGATCACGCGGTTTGATGTTGATGTGATATTAATTCTGCCCTTGTCAGAATATCAGTGGATACTGGAGTGCGTCATACGAACGGGGTAGATCCAAAATTATACTAACAGTTCTATCATGACGTGTGACTTTAATCAACTGAGTTACCAACCATAAAAACTGCAACTTCATCTTGGCGCGTTGAACCTGCAAGCGTGTTCTCTTGATAGTAATTTGTCAGCTTTGATAACAATTTGATAGTTGTCATTTTTTAATTGTGGCGACACAATTGAAAATTTTTCCAACAATACCACAATTGCTCTCTCTTCTGCTTGTTCGATGAAATTATTCTGGCACCTAGTTTTCAAGCGTTCCTCACAATTTCCAATAGATTTGGAGAAACTTCAGGTCTTCGTTTGGCATCGGTATCAACGACCCAATCTTTTGGTACACCTGGCCTTGTATTTTGAATTTAGTTTCAAAATAACGTCCATCAGATGTAAGATCGCAAATTTGTTTTGCGCCAAAAGACGTCATCTGGAAGCAAGAATTGAATTTGCGTGTCTTGGGCATAAACAATTTCGAATCGTTTTATTCGCCAGCAAGAAGGATTGTAAATGTTCTGGCGGATTGAGTAGCGGTAATAATACAACTTTTCCTGCTACATTGCGGAATATCAGCGCCTGATAATATTGGCATATTTTGTCCATTGCACCGATTGAAATTTTAGAATGTGCAGGGTAAGCAATGGCTGGTGCATATTGGAACGCAAGACTAACAAATGATACACGTGCTAAAGCACGGCTGTTTACTGTCTTTCTCAATCTCTTTCTCTAAATGTAGCGATGTGCTGTTTTCGTGCAGCTCTTGTTCTCGATATATTCTGTCACAGACGTTCATCACGCTGTTCTTGAGATTCTTGCATACGACGCTCAGCTGTCCTGATTCTTTGAACTTCCTCACTTGCTTTTTAACTGCTTAACGTCTCCTATAACAACTAGGTCTTTAGAGAAGGGGCCCCTCCTTACTTGCTGCGATTTGTTCTGCTGACTGATAAGCTACACGCATTGTCGAGGTTAAATTCTTTGGCGACATTTCACTGAAAAATATTTGAATTACAACAAAAATTGCCGTTCTGAAAGCCTTAAAATAAGACACTATAATACAGCGGTGAAACCGGAATTTTTGGGTCCATTGAAAAATACAGTAAAATGGAAGTTAAGAACAAATGAGGAAATACATAATAACATTGAAAAATAACAGAAAAAGAAGAATGATGTTTTTTTCGATACATTTATAACATGGATGACACCGGGCTTTCAAGAGGTTTAGAATGAATTGAAACGAAATAATACCAGTGAACTGTATAGAAAGAAAATTTTTTCGATAGCAGACTTTGAATATGGCAGGATTCAAAGGTAGAGACGAGTGCAATAATGAAGGAGTACTGGGGAGGAAGAAGAAAAAACAACAGGAGATGAATTGAAATTGACACGTGGTCTCTAGCTGACCATAACAAAAAGAAGAAGAAAAATGATAAGCTAGCGAGAAATACTTACACGATTCGAATTTATCGTATCGTTTTCTTCAATGTTATATTCATGTGTGTAATTACTTTGTCGTTAGGTATAAAGACACACAAACGATGAACAACAATACAGTATAATTATAACACAATACACAACACAATTAAAATTGAAGAACTCACACATATGGCGTGGAATAGACTGTAGCATAAATTAATCGAAATACATCGCCATCTACTGGATGGTTCGTTAAATTAACACACCGCCATCTGTTAGGAATAAACTGTAGCATAAATAAATTGAAACAGAACGTGATCTACTGTATGATTACCCAACCTAGCTAACTAAGTGTTGTATCGATAAGTTAACACATCGCCATCTGTTATGGAACTATAATAATAATTTCGTGTGGTCATAATGACCTGGTGACATGGTTTCTACTGGCTTGGCATTCTGCCCCTATCGTAGCTGCCTTTACATAGCCCGCCCATCCTGCCTGGTACAGGGAACCTACATTTTAACGTCGAATCCGAACCACAGTACGGTCCTGGCGTATTTCACCCCATACAGCATGCTGCGCCAGAGGTTAATGCCGGGTTAAGTATCTATAAAAATCCCGGCCGAGACAGGGACTCGAACCGGGGACTTTTCCATCTCCAGACAGACGTCCTAACCACTGAACCAGCAGACCGCTTATCCTTCATGGCTTATAAATAATTACAAACCATTGTCCTATGACAAACATTTAATGAACATTTATTTCGCAAATAATAAATATTGAGGTCTATAATCCAGATAAAAACTATCCTATCTTTTAAGTTGGACTAAATTACACACAGTAAGCCAAATTTCATCTAAATCGGTTATGTAGTTTCGGAGTTCATCCCGGACGAACATCGTGACACGAGATTTTTATATATATAAAGATATACGGTAGGCTATTATTATTCCGATTTCCTGGCACTAAGTTATATGGAGACAGTGATAGCTGTTTGAACAAACCAAACCTGTTTCTGATAAGAAGTTGCGATAACATAAATTATATTAAGTACTAAAATCCTGTGTCGAAGCAAGTTTGAGATTTTTTTTTTAGATTAGTCGCGAAAGACATACACTAGTATTCAAAACTATTTCGTGTTAAGGCAAGAAATCAGCTAAGAATTTAATTTAAATGCAACTTTTTTGTTGCTTATGGTTCTTGTCGAGGGCATGGTCTGGGGCGGTAAGGGACTGAGGGCAGGGAACGGGAAGAAATTCGTCCTTTGCAATTTGAAGAAATTATGGCAGTATTCGCCTGTAGTGATCTGGAGAAACCGTGCTAAATCCAAATATGGATGGAAGGACCGGGATTCAAACCCGCGTCCTCTTGAATGCGAGGCCAGACCGTTACCACTCACCCACCACTCTCGGCGCATGTATTGTTCTCAACTCCTCATTTATATCGCATGGAAACATATGCAGGCTTCTGAAATGTAAGGACTTTGCGATTTGAGGATCGTAAAATGCAGCAGTCAATTAAATATACGTCAAGTTATTATTCTTCGTCGGGCTGTGATGTATACCGCGCAGCATAATTTTACTTTGAAGAGACAAAAGATTTTTTCAAACGTATCACAGAAGATATGCGAGAAGAATATAACAATTTTTGTAATAGTATACTAATTTATCGGTACAGAGTGATTTAATATGCCTCTGATTTCCACGCTGATTGAAAACAACCATGTACACTGACGGAAATTAAAATCTCAAAACCCAGACTGGAATGGTGGAATTTTAGAAATATATCCAGGGTCGCAAACAGAAGAAATGACGAGAAAATGAAATGGATCAGAATATGTTTATTACCTTTAGATACGGTCGTCGGTAAGAAGAGCACCGAGCGTGGTGGTGTAACGGCTAGCGTTCTGGCCTCGCATTCGGGAAGACGGTGGTTCGAATCCCCGTCCGGGCATTCAGATTTGGGTTTTCCATGGTATCCCAGATCACTCCAGGCAAATGTCGGGATGCTTCCTTGAAAAGGTCATGGCCGAATTCAGTCCCATTCCTTGCCCCCCAACCTTTCCCGTCTCTAAAGACCTCGCTGTTAGAGAGAGAAGATACAAAAAAAAGTAAGAAGAGCGCCCACATTGAACACCAATACATCGGTGGATCCTTGCCGGTACTGAGCCAATAAGTTTTCGGATGTCATCTTGGAGTATGTCTCTCTACGACTGCATGATTTAATGTGTCTACACCTGGCATCCCAGACATGTTCTATTGGGGGCAAATCTGGGAACCGTGCGGCCCAAATTGTGAACGTAACCCCTTG
>JARYHS010011408.1:198954112-199066246 GCA_031002005.1 Vandiemenella viatica
CATTAGTCCAACATGAAAAGATTACAATCAATCAACCATAGTAACTTTTGCTATTGTACAATGCAGATACACAATCCTTCTACATACAACATCTGTACGTAGTTCATGACATTGATTCTGGTTAGAATAATTGTCTTTTTACAGATCCATTCAATTTTTTTTTCAGTTACTGTTTACACAACAAACATTCAATTCCATCACCTTAAGTTGCCAATTAATTATTCACTTCAAATTACACACTTGATGTCTGCTTGTTAATGACAATAGTCTGTTTACCTTTTACAGCTGATCATTTGTCACCACAATGTAGCAAGTCCCAACATCATGAAAATACCATTTGTCTCTAGACAAAACTGTTACAAATTGTTTTATACACTGAAATTTTTACATCTTAAACATTCTGTATCATTGTATCTACATTTTAACTTTACTACTCACACAAACTATCTAGATACATTAATTGACACAATTTTATTTACAAAATTAGATATATATACATAGAGTGGCACCTTTTATAAGTGACCACTTATTCATAAAAGGGTTTTATGGCTTCAACATTATACACACCCTTACATTTACCACTCTCATGGTCTATTAGCTCATAAGAGTTTTTAGGCCCTACCCTGAAAGGGCCTTCAAACAACCAGTTAAACTTACGAGTCTCTTGTCGCAAAGCTGATGACTTACTATGGACTTCAACTAACACTAAGTCCCCAACTTTATATTCTGTACATTTTTTACCTTCATCATGTTTTTTCTATCTCCTTATAGCCTTCTCTTTTAAATATTTTTAGAGCTAAAGCCACCTTTTCCTCATAGTTGAAACTCTTTCTATTTGTAAAATTAAAACATTCTTGAATCAATCTGTTAGCAGGTTTCTTAAACATCAGCTCAGTGGGTGGTATTTCAGTTGTATCACTAGGTATAGCATTATTTAAATTTTCAAATTAAATTATTGGTCTGTGCAATACATCCTAAACCAATGTCCCATTTCCCTCATTAGGTGTTCTACGGGATTTCCTGCCGGATGATAAGCAGAAGTATGTTCAACTTCTATCCCTTCCTGTTTGAGTTTTTCTATCCAAACTTTACTAATGAATTGCGGGGCATTGTCAGAAAGCACCCTCCTGGGTTTACCAACCTTCTGACAATATTCATCAATCAATTTTCTAACCAAAATTTTAGCCGTAGACTTCTTTATAGGGTAAAGTTTAACGAACTAGGAAAAAACATCAAATAAAACTAAAATTTGGGTAACTCCTCCCCGAGACATGGGTAGGGGGCCAAACACATCAGTAGAAACTAATTCCAATACACCACTTGGGATAATATTTTGCATTTTTCCCACTCTTTTAACACTATCTATTTTAGCTCTTTAACATACTTGACAAGATTTTAATAGCTTGGAATTTTTTTCTCATATTATTGAAATGTGTATCTTCCCTTAACACTTGGTAACACTTGGATTGCCCATAATGTCCATAACTGTAATGGTGATGCCAAACAATTTTTTCAACCAAACTTTCTGGAAGCCATCACATCCAACCATCTTCATCTTCACTGGTCCTTCTAAATAATACTTATCTATGCAAAGTATAATATTTCTGAAGCTTATCTTGGTATTCTGGGTTATCAAGATTAGTTTTTACTTCTGCTATGGCTACATCTTTGTCCTGTTCCTCATTGATTTGTCTCAAGGAATACTTAATCTCAGTCTCATATGGTACTCCTTTTATATAAGCAATTCTAACCTCAGTCTGTGGTCCTAGACATCTCTTAACGGTAGACGTGACAAAGCATCGGCAACTTGATTTTGACTAGCAGGTTTATATCGAATCTCTAAATTGTATTCCTGCAGAACCAATGCCCAACGGGTTAACTGACTGTGGACTAATTTACACTTTAATAAAAATGAAAGAACCTTATGGTCCGTATATACAATAATTTTTCTTCCTATAGTAGGTACCTAAACTTAATCAAACCCCACACAGTAGATAAGGCCTCCCTTTCAGTGATTGTGTATCTAGTCTCAGCTGGTTGTAATTTTCTACTGGCAAAGGCAATAGTCCTAAAATCCGGTTTTCCATTGATTTCTACTTCCTGGTAGACATGTACCCCTAGACCGTAGTCAGAGCTATCTACAGCAAGGCAAATGTCTAGATTCCAATCTGGATTAACCCTTTCAAGTCTGGACGCCACTATATTGACAAATGGGGGCGGGCTCCCAAGACTGGACGCCACTTTACTGCCAGAGACGCGGGCGGGCCTAGCGGCCTGGACGCCACTATATTGCCAGCGCCTCTCTGCCCCATAGGACTGGAAGCTAGTTTATTGTCAGCGCCCGTACCGCATCCTAGCGGGAACTAAGGGAACCTCTAGCAAGAAGAAATGTCTTTTATCATTTTTGTGAAAAAACGAGGAAAAACTTTTTCATTTTGAGTTGTAAATAAATAAAAATAAAATGAAAAAAAATAAAACAAAAAATAAAAAATAAAATAAAAAAAGTTTCTACCCCTGTCAGTGCCAGGTCCGAAGCCCTGGATCAAAAAATGGTGACGGGACACTTTAAAAAAATAAATCAAATAGAAACCCTTCCCAGTATCAAGTTCGATCACCTCGATCACAAAAAACCGATGGAAAACTTTCGTTGGAAAAAAATTTAGCAACTAATCGAATTATTTGTAATAGTTCCAGAAACATTTCTTCTATTTATTCTAGTACAACACGAGTATAAAAAATTAAAAATTTAATGTTATTTTAGTATTGTAAAGTTTTAGTACCGTTATAAGAAAAAAAGTTTCTTCTACAATTTCAAGCACTTTTCATAAAAAAAATTAACAATAAGTGAGTGTCATTATAGTTTGATACATAATTAAATAAAGCGTGTCAATTTAAACAAATTAAGCCTCTGAAAATAAACGTAAAATTGACGCTAAACCGGGGAGGGGTGAGCCGTAAATGCCGGGCGTTCGTGGGCGAGGAGTGCGGCTGAGCGGAGGGGCCGGCGGGGCGGGGCTCCCGTCCCCGCTGCTACCTCGCAGCCAGGAGCAGCCGACGCGAAAGGGTTAAAGAGGATATTCGCATGACATAATTCATCTTTGATTTTCTGAAAATCTCTTTCCACATTCTGAGGACCATACGCACTTGACATTTTGTTTATTCAAATCTCTTAGGCAGGGCTATTTAAAGCTTGTCCCTGAAGAAACCTCCTATAATATTCACACAATCCAAAGAACTCTTTAGCTGTTTCGTTTCTCTAAGTCGGGGATAATTCTTAATGGCATTTATTTTATCATCAACACCCTGTGGTGTAATACGATGGCCCAAAAATTCAACCTCTTTTTGCAAAAATGTTCATTTCCTTAACTTAATAGTCATACCACCCTTTCTCAATGCTTCTAAAACTTTCCTAAGCAGCACCCAATGTTCGTCAAGTGTTTCTGACATTATAAGAATATCGGTCTACATATATCTCTACTTGTTCAAGCAGTTCCTTTCCTAACACACTATCCAAATCACGAATAAGGTAGCCACTGAAATATTTAACACAAATGGTTAAAACTCGAAAATTATAACAACGGCCATGAAATAGAAAGGCAATTTCCGTGATTCTTCTGAAAGCGAGACTTGCCAGTAGGACGCAGTCAGATCAATTGAAGAGATATATCGTTACCTTTAAACCTGTGCAACAACTCACTGATAGTTAGAGGATGATCCGTTATGTTACTAAATGTTTGTTTAAGGTATGAGCATCTGGCACTAATCGCACAGAATTGTCCGGTTTTATAACAACAACCAAGGGATTATTGTAGGAACTCCTTGACCTCTCTATTACCCCCCACTCCAACATTCGATTTATCTCCTTATTCACTTCATCTCTCTTGGCCAAAGGGATTGGATATGGCTTAATAAAGAAAGGCTCTTCATACTTTACAGTAAGTTTACACTCATAATTTTTGGTCAACCCTGGTTTGTCAGAATATACGTCCCTATATTCTTCAATTAGACATTTCAGCATTTCTTGTTGGTCTGACAACAATAGCTTCATACTGTTTGGGTAATTAATAACCTTTCCTTTGCCTTTCTCCTGACCATCAATCAGACTATTATTCTCATTACTCTGCCTTAACACATTTACACAAATCTGTGGTAATAGTTCGTCACAACCTCTAGCTACACCAGCATTCTTATATTTAACCTTCACATGGTCTACTTCTTGTATCCCTTTCCAAATAGTCTTCTCAAAATTAACCCAGTATTTTCCACTGTTTACTTTAATCCGTAAGTTACCTTCCCCACAGTCTACAATAGCTTTTACTTTTGTAAGCCAATCCATCCCTAAAATGCAATTAACATTCAACTTAGGAACTACATACATGGGTATTTCTACATTTACAGTCCCCCATACACCCTTCCATAAACATTTCATGCTTAATTCTCTTACTTCGAGAACCAGTAACAGTAATAACTGTCATACTATTAACTGGAAACACTTTAATTTGATTGGTGCTCCCAATTTCATTAAATAATCCCTCAGCAAGGCAAGAAACCTGTGACCCAGTGTCAATAAGAGCATCTATTTGTTTATTAAAAGTATTAATTTGTACTATGGAACTTTATCTAAAACTTCATCCTTATCCTCCACCTCTTCTAATAAATCTTCTCGGGGATTATTCATAAAAATGGTATTAACTCTATAACTGTTGGTACCTGGACCCACATTCTTGTCCTCCACTGCGGGGCCCAACACAGGGGTGGTCTTTAGTTTGCCTGCCACCAATTCTGCTTTTCCCTTTCAGGTTCAGGGTTCTGTACTCTCACTTCCCCATTATCATTCCTCCTTGCATAATTATGATGACCACTTCCCCTGGATATACCATCCCTTGACACATTACCCATTCTAGGACTCCTACTGCCCCTCCTATGGTGGTGGTGGTAATATTGCTCGTTGAATGACTCCTGAGCATCCAAACGCCTCAATTATTCTGAAACCCTATCCACATTGATGATATCCATAGTAGCTATCAAATTTCTTGTTTTGCTGAGGTAGCCTAGCTCCTATCAAATCAATGAACTCTTCCTCCCCATAAGGATTGTCTAAATATTTACACTGGATCAACATTTATGGAAAAAATCATGCTCAGTTTCTCTACCTGGTTTTATGGCCTCCCAGTCATCAACTCCCTCTTTTTCTGAATCTGCCTACTAGTCAACCAAAAGTGTTTCAGAAAATTTTCTTTGAACAGTTTATAGTCATTCACTTTCCTAGCTTGCCTATCGCCCCATGTCCTAGCATAAGACTTTAGATGTTTACACACAAGTGCAATTTTCTTACTGTCAGGTAACACATTAAAATAGTCAGATCTTTCAAAATTATTTATAAATTCTATAGGGTAAAGTCTTCTACTATCGTCATAGAATTCAAACTCTTTCTTAATATCAGCACTCTCAATTGGATTACCTGTTGCGGGAATAATACCTTGACTTAACTGAACCTGCAACCCATCAAACTTTTTCTTTAACTGATTTACATTACATGGATTGTCTCCAATCCCTGGGTAAGCTGTTCCTGATGATGTACGAATGCATTAACATTTTTTCCCACCTCTTGTCTCAACTCATCGACCTTTTTGAGCAGCTTTAATGTCACTGGCTTTAAATAAACTGACATACTCCTCCTTCATCTTATCATAATTTTCGCTGATTTCATCTCTTTGTTGTATTTACAGTCCACTTCATTAATTAAAACAACACATGCATCTTTAGTATCTTTACAAATTTGGTTAACCTTTTCAAATTTCTCCTGACACTCTACAACTGCTTGCTCCAGATTTGAATTTAAATTATTAACATCCTCTTTAAATTGAGAACTAAAATCGTGAAATTGCTTACTGATTTTCTCATCAAAACAGTCATCCAATTCAGAGAATTTGCTCTCAAAATCCAATTCGTTTTTAAATTCAGAAAACTTACTGCCAAATTTACTATCAATTTCGGAAATCATACTGTCAGATTTACCATTTATTTCAGCAAATTTTCTGTCATTATCACTCCTTAACTCACTTCTGAATTCAGAAAATTTAGCGTTAATATTGGCTACAAAAGATTCTAGAAATGTTTGTAGATTTTGATTATCATCCATTTTCCGTTAATAATCAAATCAATATGAAAACAAAGTTAAGAAGAATTGAAATTTTGCTAACCTTCCACAAACGAAAATGCAAAAACAAATATCTGAATATTCAGTAATTACAGTTTGGGCATCAATTTTTGTACCACTTTATATTTCTCTTCATAGCACTTTTACACCACTAAACACCACGTTTTCACTGACGATAAACACTTAATCACATTTCACAAACACACACAACACTTTGAAAATACGCCAATTTTCCAAGCATCCAGTTTTAGCGTCGAAGAAAGCTGGTATGCTGACGTCGAAAAAATTCTGCTTCCTGTCGGAAAATCACTGTAGATTCCAGGACATCGAAGGAAAATCTCCGATGAGTGTTGTGTTATCAACTCGTACTCACGAAACTGCTGTCGATTCCAGGTGTTTGAACGATATTTTCAACCTTCGTAATTCTCCGAAGATTTGATTGGCGCATTGCCGATCCACACAGATTCTTTTAGAAAATTAACATCACACAGATGTCTGTGTAAGACACTTGCTTGTGCTGGGGTTGGTACAAACTGCATCTTAACTTTGATCGTGCAAACCTAATGAATTGCAGTACTAAGTTCTTCACACAGTCGCCACCATAGTTTTAACCAGAAACTAAGGAAAAGGTTCAAGTTCAATGATAAAAGTTCACTTCTGATATGATGAGTATATTCTTCAAAACATTACAAAGTTAAAGTACTGCATAGGCGTTCAGACAACTTTTCCAAATTTAATTTACAGATTCGACTGACCACTCGAGCACGACCGAAACCCCACGTTACTATTACTTCTCTATTACATGAATCTTCAGAATAAAACTTCCCTAAGCTGACAAAATTTCTCCTTGATGTTGAACAAACTAAAAGTTTGCCGCGCCACGAGCCCAGAGCTAGCCACCCGACATAACGCGTTTACATCGTCTCACTGCTGCTTCTAGAAGAGTGCGCTTAGGCTGTGGAGGGGATATATTTATAGGATCGGACCGTGTGAACTTCCTTGTTTCGACTTTCCCAAGGATTTGATGCGATAGCTGATCAGTTTCTGACAACTGTTGCGAAATCCAATATGATCATGACAGTAAAATTAATCCTAGCTCTCTGAAATTTTGATAGTAGCAAGATATTATTACAAACGTCGAATTAAGTTATTATAAAAAATGTTGTTACTTTAATAGTAGCCAGAAAAGTGTCGTAAAGATGTGATTGCCATAACTACCGAAATATTGCTTCTATCGAGCTGAAACAAATTTAATTCTATTCTCCTATTGCTCATCTATTACCTGATTTCAAATAAAGAATTTTACCTATTTTTTAAAATGGTCTAATTCTCGAAAATAAAATTTAATGTCTTGAAAATATTTCGAATATTGACTTGAAAATACCTCTAAACAAATTTCCCTAATGAAAAACTATTACTGTAAAAATTTGGAATCTCTAAGTTAATTCCCTGATTTATTACGAATTTTTGTAGATATCACCCTCGGCGAATGTCGAGCGATTGCATCATTGCTTACTCGCGCCAAAACCCATTTTCATTTTATTACTATAAAAATGCTTTAATATTTTGAAATGAATCTTTTACAGAAGTCTTTAATTTTAAATAAACTTTACTCTGAATATAATTTCTTTTCATGAATCACCAAAAAAGACTGAAATATCAAACTTTTACCTAAATCACATGTCTGGCTATATCAAATTATATTCAAAAACGATCTTTAGGTTTCATGAATCTTTCTAAAACTTTAATATGTTATCTAAACCGAAATTACGATACTTTATCTCTATCACTTGACTTCTTAACTGTTTTCCTGATAGCTAAATGCTTCGTGTTTAGAGTGGAAAAATTACGTGATAAAATTCAAAACCGGCAAATCACTTTCAAACATATTCAGACTCTAAGTAAGATCTTTTAATAACAAAACTAATTATCTACTGGCTATATATCTACCTAAACATCTTTTAAACTAACGAAATATCTTGGTTTATTGAAACTAAATGAAAGTCAAACACTACCTATACAAATCTGAGGTTAAGTTTCTGATCAGCTGTTTAAATGAATTTAACTATTGAATTTACTGCTTATACTTGAACAAATACTTATTTAGGACATATTACTGGGAAATATTATCAAAAATTAACTATAAAAATGTCTTTAAAAGGGTGTTCCCATATACTTCAACTGAACCTGCTATCTCAGCAACTAATTTCGTTATGCGAAATTCTAAGATGTGTTACATCTGATTTCTAGTCCTGTCAAGGTTGCCATATAAGATTCTTGGTGGTTTAATTAAAACATTAATTAAGTAGTCCACAATGTATTTCAGTTTAGACAGGTTTTTATTTTCAAACACGATGTCAGTGATACAGCTTACATGCATTCATACAATCCAGAGATTGCCTACAATACTACTAATGCAGTCCTTGGCAGTCACAAAGTGAATCTGTATAAACTACTACCGTCCTTCTGCTGATTTCTTTATATAGGCTCTATCAAAATTTCTAGAACTCTTCAAATGCTTCCGCCAGATATTTCTCGAACATTAACAATTACTTAAACAATTGAAACATATTAAAAACAATCAGAATTAATACATAATCATTTAACATCATTACAAAATGGTCAGATATGAAATTTAAAGATACTTAAACACAAAATTATTCACAGAAATCATATTAACTGTAGCAAATTGTCCTTTAGACATCATAACTTGCATTAACACTTGGAATTATGAACATTTAAACAAGTGTCCTGCACAATTCGGTTCTTAAACATATTAAATAGCCTTTAAATAATTTCTTTTCATAAAACAAAGTCAATATGCACTGATTTACAGTTAATTGTGAAACAAACATACCAGATCATATTCAACCAAACTCTAGCTTACTACAAATGATTCATAAACTACAATTCCTTTTTATTTTAGATTTGAGGTTTGTTACAGTATCCCACTAATTGATATTCAAATTAATATCCATGCCTGAACCCATTTTGCAAACCAGTTAGTTTCTTCACAGACATTTCTTATGTGTTGCTTTTAAATGTCTCCATGAATTTACCTATTACTGATCAAAAACTAAAAGACTTGTAATTTGTAACACCATTTTGTCTCATATCTTTTATGGACTCCAGTACACACTTTTCCAACCTTCTTGGAAGCGATAATATCCAGACAAAATCTGAAAAATATTTCAAGGTATGTTTTAATATGATACCTGTCTATCTTTAACACATTTGTGATAATATTGTTCACACCTGCCCCTTTATCTCTCTACAATTTAATTCAGATGTTAATGTCACCTCAAACAATGACATGAAAGTAAACTCATGACTTACCAAAGTTGAAGTAGAAAAGTTATTGCTGCACACCTAAAGTCAAACACAAGCTAACAATAATTTTAGACATATAAGAGAAGATATTAAACATTTGGCTAGATTGATATACTCTACAATGAGAGGGACAAAATTCTATTGATTTTGGGGCCAGTGGCAGGTGGGTGAGTGAGGAGGCTACAAAATATTTAGCATTTGTTAATTGTTTTTATAGTTAAATGAAATGGAAGTAAAATTTGAGATTTAAATTTACAACTGCCACCATATATCTTTTATTAACATTCTTTTTAAAAAAATCATATGTAGAATTATTGTGTTTTATAGTGTGATAAGTTGTTAAGTTATGGTATTTTTTCAAATGGAAATTGAAATTTCCAGGCCTGTTGCTAGCATTCATCAAGCAGTGCCATATTCTCGACTAGTGGACAACAGTCCCACTCTTCTACTCCCCCCGAAATTAGACAGTGATTCCAAACTTCATCATACAGAACGCAGCAAGTCAATTCTTAGTGTCCCAGAGACAGAGGCACTTCCAAAGAGTAGTGCATCAGATTCCCGTCTTGCTGTTGATTACTTTACAACAGAACAAGAATTACATCAGTCAGCATTACAGGTAATGTGTAAATTTCAGTCCAAGTTTGATATCGGATCCTAATTTTAAACTGCTGAATCTCTGTTGTTATGGTCCTTACAGAGCATGTCTTAAAGTTAGATGGATCCAGCATGCTTACTACACACATACTCATTAACGTACACATTACACGTGAAGATTTCATTTCAATACACTACATAAATATCCTCAGTCATTCATGTTGAGTTATCATTGTAAGCTGGGAGGAGGTGTCCACATGTGCAAACCAGAACAGTAGATGATACTTGGAGGAATTCCTATCCAACGTCGCCCAGACAAATTATGAAGGGCGTTGACGGAGCGACGCTGGCTTGGGGAGGGGATATATGTAATGGTCATTTTTAAACAACATTTAATTATCACAGTTTTGGGTAATGACTTTGCCAAAGTACGACCCGGCCGCGGCACGTGTTTGGAATGTGTCGAAGCCGGTATTGAGTCCGGGCAACTGCCTGAGGAATTTGCTAGGCCGGCCGGGTCTCCGACCGACAAAGTGTCGAGCCAGGTGGCTGACGCTACGATCAGGGTTACCGCCGGACGTTCGGTCTCTAGGATTCGATCGCATGAGACCGCTGGAGACACATCGGCTGCCGGCCGCCCCCGCCTACAAGCCAGTGCCCTCCGCCACTAGTTTAACCATCCTGTGGCATAGCCGAGTGGACGGTGCCTCTTGGTCCGCTATCACCCATGTACAACAACCTATACGAATAAACCAGTTATTCCGACATCTGTGTGTTAATCTGTGAGGAGCTCCCCACAACCTGTTAACTCCAGCCTAGGTGGGCTCGTACCAGGCCGCAGTTCGTCACGTAGAAGAAAAGGAAGATGCGACTGGTCATTTGGCCGCTAGGCTTCTCGGCATTCCCGGCAAAGTCGCTGCAAGTAAGTGAGCCCAGAACCTCCCGCATAACTTCGGCTATCCACCCGTTCACGGGTCGGCCCCGAGTACACGCCAAAGGAGCCGTGACAGAAAGTTGGTTTACATATAAATAAACAATCACCTCTTGGAATTAAATATTAGAAAACATAGAATTCTGAAAACTGTGCTGGATACAAAATCACTGTTTAAGATGTGTTGATATTAAGGAAAAAGGAAACTTCTTTTAGGTAATATAGAAAACAAAGGATAGGAAAGATGACTCATCACTCACCAAAACTGAAGGCTACGATGAGTGAAAAACATATATGACAAACAAAAACATTACAATATGTCGGTTTTTCACCTTATTCATATGATAGTGACCGAGTCATATGGTTTGGTAGATGTGCACATGGCAAAGTTTACCACAGGATTGGCTAGACAGCGGAAGATGGTGGAGGAGCTGGTAGTGGTGGTGAAATGTTAGGAAGTGAGCTATTGATATTTTGGGAAAGACTGAGATCATATATATAAATCACCAGTGGTGATAAAATTAATATACAAAACAAAATGCTATGGAATGTTAAAAATAAATAAATATATTTGTAAGAAATTTGTTACTAGTTAGGTGATGACAATGATAATATTAATATGTTGGTGATTTTTTTCGGCCCAAGTCCTTAGTTGCTATGATAACTGTTTTGTGGGTTGTTTCTGACTTGCAACTAAACAAAATGCTTTTGATGGCATACGCGTTTCGCCTTTATTCAAGGCATCATCAGTGCCCTAGATAAACATATATACACATATATATACAATGCTGTTGTTTGATTTTTGTACAGTTTTCTAAAAAATATCAAGTGGGTACTTACAGTTTTTATATATTCATTAACACGCACAAGTTCGTGTTTCCATACCAGCTACTCTTTTGCACTATCACTACTGTCCCAAGTTTGTGTAGGCTGCATTTTAGGTAATTTCACCGGCCACGAACTGTATATATAGTTATTTGTTGTTGTTGACATCGAAAAGTCGTGAGCCAAAGATTATGTGTTGTGTAACTATTTGTTATTTTGAATCTGCGGTCATTAGCTGTGTGTATTTTGTGGCGGTATGTTTGATTATAGGATATGTGTTATTTATTCCTGTTTTAATGTTTTGAACAAGGTTTGGTTCATTAGGTGTATGTATTCGTTCATAACTTTTTTACCATTATTGATTGCTTTTTGTATTTGCAGGTTTTCCTGAATTGTCAGCATATTTTTGTTGTGATATTAATCTTTCAGTATTTGCATATCTGTCTGTATATTAGTGTGTGAATGATTGTGTTGTAACAATGTGTTCGGCGAATGTTGAGTGGTTGGACATATGAGGGCTCTCAGGTGGTCCTTGTATCTGGTCTCAAATTTTCTAGCTGTCTTGTCCTATGTATACAGTTGTCACACTGCTGGCATGTAATTGGTATATTCCAGATGGTGGTATTTGTCGTAAAATGTACCCTCTGTTAAACTGTTTTTGGATAGTGTTTTTGGTTCTAAATGCTATTTTTATTCCCATTTTCTGAAGACGTTTGCTATTTTGTGTGTGTTTGTGTTTGATATGTCATAGTGTACCAGTGTCTGTTGTCTTTTTGTGTGATGGGATTGTAGTTCTATGTGGTGATCATTGGGTGTTTGATTTATGTTCTTGTTTGTTGTTTTCTGATTTTTGGTTAAGCTTTTCTACTGTGTTACTATTGTATCCGTTGTTCACAGCTATGTGTGTTATGCTGTTTAGTCCCTTGTTATAGTTGTGCTTAGTGAGTGGTATTTGATTCATCCTGTGTAACATATATCTGAGTGCTGCCTGTTTCTGACTGGAGGGGTGATTAGAGCTTTGGTGGATGATTATGTCAGTGTTGGTGGGTTTCCTGTATATACTAAAACTGTGCTTATTGTCAATCTTTTTGACTGTAATGTCTAGGAAATGTAGTTGGTTGTTTGTTTCTGCTCTCCATAGTAAAACTGATATTTTTATGTATGTTGTTAATGTCTGTGTGAATCTTTTATGCGTTCTGGTGGTTCATTTAGGAGGAACAAATTACATCATCTACATATTTAAGCCAATAATTACATTATATTGTTTTTACTGGGGACAATGGATTCGAATATTTCATTTTCTATATATCCATGAAGATGGAGGCCATTATTCCAGATATTGGGCTCCCCATTTGGCAATCCTTCCTTCTGTATAAAGTAGTCATTGTTGAATTCAAAAGTAATTTTGTGCTGTGACTAAATTTAGTAGGGCCAGTATTTCTGTTATGAGGGATGAGGGCATTTTGCTGTGTGTTGTCAAGTTTCTGTGTATTTTGGTCTATGTTTGGTTTACAGGGATTTTGAAAACATGCTTACTACATCAAATGATATAATGGTTGCTGTGTCTGGGATGAAGGTATGTTCTAATATTTCTGTCAGGTGTTGGGTGTTTTTTATGTTTCTGTCTTTGTGGTATTTGTAGTGTTTTGTGAGATATGTATGTAAATATTGGGCTACTTTGTAAGTTGGAGCATTCCTGAAATTTACTACAGGTCTTACTGGAATGTCCTCTTTGTGTATCTTGATTTGGCTTCTCATTTTGGGTGCAGTGGGATTTTTCTGAGTCATATTTTGTTTCTGCCAGTCTGTTAATAATAATGTGGTGGTTTTTAAGCATTTTTTAACATCTGTTTGGAATCGATTAGTGGGGTCTGACTTGAGCTTGGATATGTTATTGTTTTCTATGAAGTGGTTAGTTTTTGTGATGTAGTCATTGTTTTGTATTAGTACAACAGTATACCTTTATCTGCCTTGGTTACCACAATATCCTGTTTTTTGAGTTTTCTCTTTAGTTGTTGTAAAGTTTTGTTTGTGTTTTCTACATTTCTGTGGTTGTGAGTAGACTTGATGCTGTTTATTTCTTTTACTATAAGCTCTCTAGCAAGAGTTGTGTTTATCTGGTTGTTACTGTGTTTTTTCTTCTTGTGTCAGTATGTATTCTGCTTCAGTTATGGTGTCTTCAATGAAATTTATTCTTGTCTGAGTTATTTAGATTGTGTTGAGTCCTTTCTCTAGTAATTTTTGTTCTTTTCTGTTAGATTTGTAGTTGTTAAGTTGACTACACGTGGGTGAAATGTCTGTATTGGTGTGTGGTTGTTATATTGTTTGTTATTTGTACTTGAAACATGTTGTGTGCTCATAAAGTATGCTCATTTTCCTCTTATGTGTGCCTCTTTAGTATTTCAATGTGGTGTGCTGTGTTCTTTTCTACAATGTCAATGGTATTTTGTAGAACTTGTGGGTTGTTTATTGTATGTGATAATTCTAGATGCATCAGATACAGTGTTTTATTGATTTTTTCCTTGTTTGCATAGTGATTTCTAATTTCGTTGTTTAACCAATTGGTTTCTGCTGCTTGCTTTTGCTTTTTGCGCTGGTATGGAACTGTTACGAACCTTAACGTTTTACATAGTTTGGTTTTATGCAATTTTGTTTACACAGTTTGTTGAAACGGATGTGCTGGATCGTCCGGTGTAGTTTAAGGTGAGTCCTCTTGTATTTGTTGAATAGGCCCTGTTGGAAATGCTTGACAGAGCTGATTTAACATGTTGGTGATTTTTTCGGCCCAAGTCCTTAGTTGCTATGATAACTGTTTTGTGGGTTCTTTCTGCCTTGCAACTAAACAAAATGCTTTTGATGGCATACGCGTTTCGCCTTTATTCAAGGCATCATCAGTGCCCTAGATAAACATATATACACATATATATACAATGCTGTTGTTTGATTTTTGTACAGTTTTCTAAAAATATTAAGTGGGTACTTACAGTTTTTATATGTTCATAACACGTACAAGTTCGTGTTTCCATACCAGCTACTCTTTTTGCACTATCACTACTGTCCAAGTTTGTGTAGGCTGCATTTTAGGTAATTTCACCGGCCACGAACTGTATATATAGTTATTTGTTGTTGTTGACATCGAAAAGTCGTGAGCCAAAGATTATGTGTTGTGTAACTGTTTGTTATTTTGAATCTGCGGTCATTAGCTGTGTGTATTTTGTGGCGGTATGTTTGATTATGTTATTTATTCCTGTTTTAATGTTTTGAACAAGGTTTGGTTCGTTAGGTGTATGTATTCGTTCATAACTTTTTTACCATATTGATTGCTTTTTGTATTGCAGGTTTTCCTGAATTGTCAGCATATTTTTGTTGTGATTATTAATCTTCAGTATTTGCATATCTGGGACAGTAGTGATAGTGCAAAAAGAGTAGCTGGTATGGAAACACGAACTTGTACGTGTTAATGAACATATAAAAACTGTAAGTACCCACTTAATATTTTTTAGAAAACTGTACAAAAATCAAACAACAGCATTGTATATATATGTGTATATATGTTTATCTAGGGCACTGATGATGCCTTGAATAAAGGCGAAACGCGTATGCCATCAAAAGCATTTTGTTTAGTTGCAAGGCAGAAAGAACCCACAAAACAGTTACCTACCTACTATCGATATAAACTCGCCCAGATGATAGCATCGTCTCCTGACGAGAAATTACTGATAGTCAGACACACGCACGGTGCATGTAGTATCAGTGAGCGTGCTATCGTGTTTAGAATTGGCAAGGCGCGCGATCTATTTGAGTTTGACCGAGGACAGATTGTGATGGCACAAAGGCTCGGCACGAGCATTTCAGAAATTGCATGACTTATCGGGTCTTCACGGAGTGCTATGGTGAGTGTCTACAGCAAGAGGAGAAACCAAGGTAAAACCACGTCCAAATGTCGAGGGGTTGGGTGGCCACCACTCATTACAGATGTCGATCGTCGTAGGCTGGACAGACTGGTAAACTGTTGCGAAACTAACATCAGACTTTAATGTTGGGCATAGTACAAGTGTGTCTGAACACACAGTGCACCGAATAATAGTAACGATGGACCTCCGATGTCGACGACCCATGCATGAGCAAATGTTAATACCACGACATCGGCAACTACGACTGAAATGGACACGTGACCATCATCACTCGACGTTGGCGCAGTAGCAAAGCGTTCAATGGTCTGATGAATCCTGATACCATGTTCATCATGCCAATGGCGATGCGAATTCGTCGTTTCTTGATACTTGTACTGCGGGATGGTGACAAACTGATGGCCGTTAAATTATTATCTGGGGAAAATTCACGTGGGCATCCATGGATCCAGTGGAGCTCGTGCGAGGCACCATGGCGGCCAATAAGTATCGTACACTGGTTGAAGACAACGTACACCCCTTCATGACGACCATGTTTCCCAACGGCAGTGGCATTTTTCAACAAGATAATGCGCCATGTCATAATGCCAGAAGTGTGATGCAGTGGTTTGTGGAACACAGTGACGAGTTGCAATTGATGTTTGATGTGGTGCCCCCCCCCCCTCCAACTCGTCAGACCAGAACCCGATCTAACACTTATGGGATTGAACGTGACGTCAGAGCTCATCGCCCCGTTCCTCGGAATTTACTGGAAATAGGTGATTTGTGTGTGGAGATGTGGTGCCAACTCCCTCCAGAGACCTACCAAGGCCTCATTGCTTCCATGCCAAGACGCGTGGCCGCTGTTATCCGTGCCAAAGGCGACATACCGGCTATTAGGTAGGTGGTCATAATGCTCTGGCTAATCGGTGTAAGAATTCATTTTTTTTAAATTCTTCACTTTCGATTTGACATCGAGTTACATATGAATCCATTATCAAACTGCGGGGTTCGGTTACTCAAGATGCCGCAAATGTCTGTTAAGCATTGAGTTCATGAACCTTAACTAACACAATAATATTATTTTTTTATCTATAGTCAGTATAGACCAGTGTTTCCCAACCTATTTTGGGTCAAGTCCCACTTTTAACATTTTTTTTTTTGCCCCCCATACATGATTTTTAATAAAAAATTATTTGTTATTAAAGAAAATCATTTGGATGGTTTTGGAAAGAAAACGCTTTAATATTGTCATAAAACACAGTAAGTAAAATTTAAAAAAACATATAATGGAATACTAAAATTCAAATTAAGATTTTTAATAAAGATTTATTATGGCAATTTAGTGTGATCCTTGCGCTTGATGCTTGCTACATAGAGATTTTATGTTAAGCTCCAAATTAGTAAGCTTTAATCTCAAGTCTCCACGTTGTGTTATATCCAGTCGATTTTTTTTTTTTTTTATCAGTAAATCATTTACTGCACTAAATCCAGATTCGGCTAAATATGAAGTTGGAAAAGGTAATAGAAATTTTCTTGCACATTCTGTTGCATTTGGGTATTTGATTTTAGTATCTTCACAAAGCCATGCCATTGCACCTTTTATATTAAATAAAGTTTTAACTGACTCGTCATTTTACAATTCTGCAAGTTCTTTTTGATACTGAACATCTGATATATCTGACAAATCCACTAATGTTGACTGCATCATCCATATTGGGAAATCAATTTGTTTTAAATCAGAAAATCTTTCTTTCTAATCATTGGATAGAATGTTCAAATGATTGACAATAATAAGTAAGGCTTTATCAGTAACTTCACATTTTTTGAGCCAAAAGAACTGTTCAAAGTTTTTGTTGTTAAGGTTTTTTCGATATAACTCTACATTGGTAATGAAACCAAATATCTTTGCCTTTGCATCGACAAGTGTTTTATTATTTCCTTGTAGTTGCTTATTTAATGTATTCAACTTTTCAAAGATATCTGCTAAATAACTCACAAAAGCTTTACCATCGATTGTTAACAGATACTTCATTTCGGGTTTGTCTCTTAAAAAATTACTGAGACTATCAAACAGTTGCATAAATCTTTTTAAACAGTTTCCTTTGGACAGCCCATCTTACTTCAGTATGAAGTAAATGTCTCAAATAGTGTTCATTTTGTTCTTCACAAAATAACTTAAAGAGGCGCTCGCATTTGGCACTAGATTTGATTGAATTAATACACCTTACTACAGCATGTAGTGCTTCATTTAAAACGGGCGAAATATTTTTTGCTACTAGATTTTCTCTATGAATCACACAATGTACGACAATCATTTCTGGATTCGCATCTTTCATTAACTTCAAACAGCCATTTTTCTTGCCCATCATATTAGGGGCGCCATCCGCAGCACAAGATGTTATATTGTTAAAAGGTATACAATTGGCGTCTAAATAGTTTTTTAACTTATTGTATATATCCTTAGAGGTGGTGGTGCTTTCTAATCTTTTACAAAATAACATTTCTTCAGTAAAAAGACCTTTATCAACATATCTCACATAATCCATTAATACTGAATCACTGTCTCTTAATGTCGATTCATCCATTTGCACTGAGAATTTTTCTTGTTTTCAACTTCTCGACAATTTGTTTTTCTATATCCTCACTCATTTCATCTATTCTTCTGCTAACTGTATTATTACTAAGAGGCATAGCTTTTATATGAGAGTCATCTTTGTCCAGAACAGTTTGAAGAAATGCAGATACTACTTGGTTTTATTAGATTCTCTCCTATAGTATGACTTTTTGCAGTTTTAAGCGATGAGCAAGGAAATCTGATAGCTAGCCTCAAGATGACGATTATTTGTTAGAGTTCGAGCTGTCAATAGAGATTTTATAGCTGTCCTTTTTTCAAAATTCTCCTTTAAAGCTTGAAAGTAACTCAAATCTGAATTTATATGAGCACTATGTTTCGCCTTTAAATGCGCCTCAAGACGACCACGTTTCATTGATTCATTACTCAAGCATTGCTGACACAGAAGACAAAACGGCATCCGCTCATCATGAACAGCGGGTATGAATCCTAATTTTAAATATTCCTCTGAATATTGACGAGTTTTTTTCTTGCTTGGTCCAATCATTTTTTATGAGCTAAAAAAGAAACAAAAAAGTCGTATCAAGTCAATTTCTAAATTGCCCCCCTAAAAAAACCAAATTGCCCCCCTGTGGGGCATGGGCCCCACGTTGGGAAACACTGGTTTAGACCTTATTGGTATGCCGTCTACTGTAGAGGCTCTATCAACCTTCTTTGGCCCTTAGGTTAAGGGATTCTTGTCATAAGTAGTTGCCGTCTGGGAATTGCCTTCTTTTATTTGCTGTTTCCATGTATGTGTTTGTTTTACTTTTATAGTTTTCATTTCTGTTGAGCTTTTTTTTATTATTATTTTGGTGTGCCGTCTACTGTGCTGATGGCAATAACGGAGGCCTGGTATCACTTTCCAACCACAGACCTGACGGTGGTCCATTATTTGAAATTACTTATTGTCTAGAGCAACATTCAGTTTTTACAAAATGCAGTAATTGTAGGAATATAGGGAAACACAGATAACAATTATTAATGTGAAAAAAAATAAGAGCTAGGAAAGAAATACAACTCATAATAAGATTTCAACCTACAAAAGAAGCTACGCCGTGATTCGGATTCCACATTAGATTGTACGTTCTCTGTGCCCGGTTGGATTACCTGGTAAGGTTAAGGCCCTACGAAATGCGCGAATTGCGTAGCTGGTAAGAACTCGTCTCCTGTCCGTCATTACGATCACGTGAGATATTTTATTATTAATCACTTCTTTATGTAGGTTGATATCTTATTCTTAGTCTTCATTTTCTAGCTCTTATTTTTTCACATTCTTACCTGTACTTCCCAATCATTATCATTATCGTTGGGGACGATCTCCAGTTTCCCGGGTGTGGTTTACGAGCCTTAGCAAGATCCAAGCATGTGAAATGAAGTTTCTTAGAACGGCCCTTCAGAAAACTAGACTTGACCACATAAAGATTAGATTAAACCTAGAGCTAAGGGAATCCATGGAAGAGAAACTTAGGTCATCAAGACTTCGGTGGTTTTGGCGTGTCAAGAGAATGAATAGTACAAGACTACCAAAAACTTATTTGGAAAAAAGGATAGTGGGCAAAAGACCAGTGGGAAGACGAAGAAGAAAATGGACAGACCAACTGAAGGGGGACGTAGAGAGAAGAGGCTGGAATTGGGAGTACATCACGGACAGAGAAACTTTTCTGGATAGGAGACAGTGGAAATTGATTATCTATTTCCCAATATTACGATTAATACTGCATTTTATATATAAATATATATATATATAAACTGAATGCTGCCCTTGACAATGATTTCAGACGACAGACACACGTCTAGTAGAGTGTTGTCGTGCTATGGTTCAAACTGATGGTAAAGTGACATATTTCCTACTCAACCAAATGATGTACGGAATTCTGTGGTACCGATTGATGGTAAAGTGGCATATTTTCAAATGAACCTAATTGTATCTGAAGTTCTGAGTTAATCACCACTATGGTAGGCTCCTTATGACAAAACTAGCCTCAAAGCACGTTGGACGGAATATCCAGGCAAGTCATTGACGAGCTAAATAAAATTGTTTTAAAAAACACTCAATGAATTTTTTCGTGCCGTATCCTGTAGCAAAAAGTTTCAGTCGTCATCTCGGTACAGGCTGCATTTAAATCTAACCACAAACTAAAATAACGACCTTAGTAAGATGGCGTAAGTGAAATCAAAGAAATTGAAAATAAATCTTAACAACCTTCGTTAGGCCGCGTAATGTTATTTTAATTCGTGGCCGCATAGATTGTCAGAAAAGTGGAACTACTATAATTCAAACCACCGCCTCTAATGATCTCGACGTCAACGAGGCGAAAAGCAATAAGTAAAAAAAAAAAATAATAATTCAAAAGAAATAATGATTCAATTTAAATTATTTTCAAAAACTTGAATAATTACTTCCTTCCGCTGTAACGACGAATCCTAGTATTTCTGCTTTTTTTTTAACGTCTCTTAACAGCGAAGTCTTTAGAGACAGGAAAGGATGGGGGGGGCAAGGAATGGGAAGGAATTCGGTCATGGCCATTTGAAGGAAGCATTACGGCATTTGCCTGGAGTGATTTGGGAAACCATGGAAAACCCAAATCTGGATGCCCGGACGGGGATTCGAACCGGCGTCCTCCCAACGTGAGGCCAGAAAGCTAACCGTTACACCATCACTCTAGGTATTTCTGCTTTAAAATAAAAGATTCCATCGGACGCGCACTAGTACATTCATTGAATCGTTATATAAACATGACTCCATATTGTTTAGGTTACCATAAGAACGAGCAGAGAATATAATGCAAATGTCTATATCGAAAATATAAATAAACAAAAGTTGATTTAAACGAAGTATTTACTTTTTTATCAGTGTTGTGCCAATCGTTTCTTCGTAATGGTATAGCTATTAGGGCATTCTTTGCTGACAAACATGAGCGCATTTAAGTTTTTGTGCATATTCAGCAAGTCGCTACAAGCGTTACAACAACCAAGAAAGGTGTTCAGTGGGTGGATGTAGTTTACTCAATACACGCAACTTCTTTGTTAAATTAATACATAACCACACTAGCTGTTACCCACTCCGAGCGTGGTAGGTGAGTGATTAACGCTCTGGCCTCTCATTCTGGAGGACGCTGGTTCGAATCCCCGTCCGGGCATTCAGATTTAGGTTTTCCATGGTTTCCCCAAATAACTCTAGGCGAATGCTGGGATGCTTCCTTCAAAAGGTTATAGCCGAATTCCTTCCCGTTTCTTGTCCCCAGTCCCATCTCGCCTCTAATGACTTTTTTTTTTAACTTCTTTACGTCTCTCAAGAGCTAGGTCTTTAGAGACGGGAAAGGATGGGGGCCAAGGAATGGGAAGGAATTCGACCATGGCCTTTTTAAGGAAGCATCCCGGCATTTGCCTGGAATGATTTGGGAAACCATGGAAAACCCAAATCTGGATGCCCGGACGGGGATTCGAACCGGCGTCCTCCAGAATGCGAGGCCAGAATGCTATCCGTTACACCACCACGCTCGGTCCTAATGACGTTGACGAGGCGTAAAGCCATAAGTTAAAAAAATGTTGCTCTCATCTTCAAACCCTCGGACTCAGAATTTTATTGCTAGAATTGGATATAGAAAGTTGTAAGTAACGTAAATTGTGGCCACAAAGCACGGAGTTGAAATAATATGTTTTGTTTGTACATAAAATTTATAAACTGCCTGTACAAAACTGCGAGAGAAACAAAGCCTTAGTGACCGATATAACATTACAGAGACTATCCGTCTGTCTGCCAGGGTTCGGTTAGTTTTCAAAATTTCATAAACGTATGATATTTGTGCAGACAAAAGTATCCTAGTTACTTGCTAAGGATGCATAGCACTTCCTCGTCATATTTCGTCAATTTCGATTTAGCCGTTTAGCAGTGAAAACGTAACAAACAAACAGAGTTCTTTCGCATTTATAATATTAGCGTAGATTGCATATATACTTATTTTATTTCCTGAACACTAAGAAATTAAATGAGAGTGGATACTTCTATTTGATGGCTAAGTTTTTCAATACAACTGTGTTTTCGTCACATATGAATTAACGATTAGTCGAAAATGTTTAGTTTAAATATCTCTTGCTTTTGTCTGTGCGGACAATACATTTTGATTATAGGATGTAAACCCCCATGAATGCCACAATGCGGAAACATTCTCGTTGCCATTGTGTTACAAATTATTCTTTATCACCTGACTCGCGTCTCCAGCATGAGTCATCTGCTCCAGGATCCAGAATCTTCCTCCCCCACATGCAGTCATCTGGCGCCGTGTAAACCGCTCCACTTTCACCGCTTTCACGCGTGGGAGGATCCACACTTTCTCCGCGGTTGCCTGCTAGAATACCCGCTCCCCACTAACCGCCCCCTCCTCGTCTCCGTGGATGATCACCAGTTGCTATAAATACCTCGTAAGGTCATATGTTGATCAGGATGCTCAAGCCTTTCACTTTCTCCGAACTGGTTTTTCTCTCTTCTGTATTGCTTGACACTGATGATATTTTTTTCTTAATATATCCGCCTGCATAATACCCCTATCCATGTATAATTCTGTTGAAGATATCTACATTAATTATTATAAAGTAACTGTCTCCGTTAGTTACATTTTCACGACTAAACGGCTAATCCGATGTTCATTAAATACTATGTAGTCTATCATTTGGAAGTACATAGGATACATTTTTATGGATAAATAACATATTTTGTAAAGAAATTTTAAATACTATTAGAACATTGATAGACTCATGGATCATGTATAAGTTTCTGTAATGTTATTTCGGTGTATCCATCTTTGTTTCTCTCGCAGTCAGTTTGTGTATCATCCGTTGATGAATATCATCAAAATCTAGCCGAGAACCTGTGGTACGTAGTCTCCCGCAGTTAATTTCCCCTATCTCATAGTTTTGTTGCCATTTTTTTTAACTTTTTAAGTATGTTGCAAATTTGTGATCTTCATGAGACAGGTTCAATTGTAGAATGATGTGGTTTTAGTTTGCCCTTCATATTATTCCGATTCAGTAACTTTTGAGACACCTTTTACTTCATTTACGACTTTCTATATCCAATTCAAGCTACAAAATTGTAAGTCCACAGGTACGAAGTCGCGGATTATAGCTAATCAAAAAATACTTACCCTATTTTTTCATCAATCTGTGATTGCAAGGCTATTGAGACAATGTTTAAAGACAGTATGATAATGACGTTTGAAGACATTTACAACTACATTGTGTAATCGTGAGGCTTAATTGGAGAAATAATTTTTTGTGCGTGTAATTTTGTGACTTTTTTTTTGTCTTCAGTCTGAATTTTCAGATCATAAAACCATGTTACAAAAATCTTCTTGTCGTATGATTAAATTTACATCATTCGCATGTCGTTGAAGTTGTTATAAAAGATTGGAAAAGTGTTTAGCACATAGCTAATACCCTATCGGAATACTTTACGGCCTTCATAATAGCTGTAAACGCAAATTTGTCTAAGTCTTAATTAATAATTAATAAACGTAAAAATTATATCTGTAAACATATATCTGTTTGTGATTGTCATTAGTTTTTAAGCTAACAATCATTTATATCTTAGGCCAATAACTTTTCAGGCAGGGTTAAAAGAAACTGAATAACTCACTTAAACACACTAAAATTTGAAGAAAAAAAACACTAACTCCTTTATTATTAATTTTTGCAAATATATACATATTAATGATGTTTCTAAGCAGGAAAACTACTTATATTTGTCAATAGAGTGTTCAATTACATCTAAATATGTTTGATAAAGCAATAAAACCCATTCAGTCCTCAAAAGAACAAAGTGTTTAATAGGCACCATTAAAGAAAACTACGACGATTATTTTGCCACAATCTAGAGCATATCATAGGATGAATTGTGTGTAGTAATAGCAAAAGTTTATTTTCAACCTTGAAATTGTCAAATTAGAACGAAGTTTTTCACGAAGATTTAATGTTTTACTGACTGAATAATTGATGGATTTGAGGTTTGTTAAAAAACGAGTTTTATAAAAAATTTCTTGACTTCTTTAAGATTTGATACAAGAATATAGTTTCTTGAGGATGTAATATTTCCCCTGTCCAATAATAGTTTTTTTTCTATTCCATAAATTGCGTGAGGATTGTAGCGTTATAATTTTATGACACTGGTTTGCCGAACACTCTCCAAAAAATAAATCTGGATGAAACAACTGTAATGATTTTAGGATCTATTTTCGAAAAATTAGGAGATAAGGTAATGATAATAAACACAATGTATAATCAACGTGTTATTATGATTTATTGTACAACGTATAAAAAACAACAATATAATTCAACAATACAGACGTATAAAATAAAAAAATGTAACAATCAGTCATGCAAGTTCTCTTGCTCCTTGCACATCGCTCTATTTGGCTACGCGCACACACTTGCGCTAATGTTAAACTAGTTAACTGAGATAGTAACCTGTACATTTGTTTAATACTTTGATTAGTGCTATCTGAGTAACTGATACATACTGGCAACATACGGACGCACTATTTCGTGTGTCTTCGACTCACAGTCTGCTAGGCATCAGCGTCCCTGAACTCGGAACAAACGGGCGTTCGCGAAGGAGGGCGTTGCCCTATGATTTGCACTTTGCACTATGCACACCGATTCACGCTCGCGGGAATTGCCACCCTGCCGCTCTGCTCTCCGCCGGCGCCGCTGCCGCAACAGGTGTTTGCCCCGCCGCGTCTTTCTTCGGCCAAGCCACCTGTTGCTTCGCTGTGTCTGCAGCCACGCCTTTGTCCTTGCGATCCCAATCCTCACCGTGGTGAGGCGGATGTGGCTCCGGCAGCACTATCCACTCGTGAATCCACACAGGTTTCCATACTTTCTTCCACGCAGGTATCCAAATCTTCTTCCACGCCGGTACCCATATCTTCTTCCACGCCTCCTTCCACTCGAGCTTCTTCGACGGCACCCAGATCTGCTTCTTGTCAGGCCTCCAAATCTGCTTCCATTCCTCCTTCCACACTAACTTCTTGGATGGGACCCAGATCTGTTTCTTTCCCGGCTTCCACACTTTGATCCATTCCGGCTTCCAGACAAGTTTCTTGGAAGGCAGCCATATTTGCTTCTTCTCCGTCCTCCATATTTGCTTCCACTCTTCCTTCCACACCAGTTTCTTCGAGGGAACCCATATCTGCTTCTTTCCAGGTTTCCAGTACTTGACCCAAATCGGCTTCCAGATAAGCTTCTTCTTCCAGAGGCCATGTGACGTGTACTCCCAGCCGTGTTCGTCTTTCCCATGTGATTTCTCTCCAGGAACGTAAACCTTAATCAGCTTCGGCACCCAGACTTTCTTCCACGCCTCGACTTGGATGTGTTTCCACGCAGGGACTTGTATCGGTTTCCAGACTGGCTTCCACACTTTCTTCCAGTCTGGTACCTGGATATCCTTCCACCCTGGAACTGTGTCGGGACCCAAATTGGTTTCCAGATCTTCTTCCAGGCGGGGATCTTTATTTCTTTCCAGGCAGGTACCTGAGTAGGCACCCAGACTGGCTTCCAGATTTTTTTCCAGTCAGGGACCTGTATTTCCTTCCAAGCTGGCACCTGTATCTCCTTCCAAACGGGTTTCCAGATCTTCTTCCACGAGGGCTTCCAGATTTGTTTCTTTCCAGTCTTCCAAACTTTCTGCCAGTCAGGCTTCCAGATAAGCTTCTTCTTCCAGTAGCCGTGTGGTGTCGGCTTTTCGTGGTGTTCTTCCGGTCCGCCAGCGGAGTAGCCACCCCCGATGGCTCCACCGGCGTCTCCACCGCCGCCTCCACCAAAGCCACCACCCCCATGGTGATCGTCTCCTCCGTGGCCACCTCCAAAGCCTCCAGCGTCACCACCTCCGAAGCCTCCTCCCAAGTCACCTCCACCACCTCCGTAGCCACCGCCGCCGCCGCCGTAACCTCCACCCCCACTACCTCCGATGTCTCCATGGCCGCCTCCAATGTCTCCTCCACCATAGCCTCCTCCGATGTCACCATGTCCTCCACCGAGGCCGCCACCTCCACCGCCTCCACCGTAACCACCGCCGCCTCCACCGTAACCACCGCCGCCTCCACCATAGCCTCCTCCGATGTCACCATGTCCTCCACCGAGGTCGCCTCCTCCACCGCCTCCACCGCCTCCACCATAGCCGCCGCCGCCTCCACCATAGCCTCCTCCGATGTCACCATGTCCTCCACCAAGGTCGCCACCTCCGGCGCTTCCACCGTAGCCACCACCGCCTCCTATATCTCCGCCGCCTCCATATCCTCCACCCCCGTGGCCTCCAAAATCTCCGCCTCCGCCTCCGCCGAAGTCACCGCCACCTCCATATCCGCCTCCGTGATCTCCGCCGCCTCCATAACCTCCTCCGCCTCCACCAAAATCTCCACCGCCGCCGTATCCACCTCAGCATCACCACCTGCGCAAACAAGAGAAACTGAAGCTATCGAATAGAGTCACTGCAATTTTATTGCAATGGAGCGCATACTCCGGTAGCCATTTTTCCTAGTCATCAGTTTACAGTTTTTTATTCTGATTAGTATTATTAATAAGCTTCTTTGGATGCAGTAGGGAGAAATTTTTTATCGTTACGCGTTGAGTGCGCATACGCCAAAATGTTCCGTGTATTGCGCACTTAACGTTCTGCGCATGCGCATTGAACTATACTTTAATGCAAGCAGCTTCGATACTAGATAACTATGAACGCTTTCGCGTTAACACGGGTGCGATATTGACCGCTGTTATTTAAGTTCATATATTCGCTACATCGTTTTAATTAGTTCGTCTTACGTTTTCTATGGATGTATATATAAGTGTAAATATTTTGTTTATTCATGGATTTTTTATTCACATTAATTCGATGTAGATGGTTTCATTATATTCTTTGATCACAGTTACAGTAAGAGAAGTATGGAATCACGGTTATGCGATGCAGTGAATGTATTAATGGGCGTGAGATGAAAAGCTTTAATTTTCGTGCAGAAGTATTAGCTTTTGTCTTTACAGCGAGAGAATAAGTTATTTTAGCTTACGAAAAGATTATTTTAATTTTGATCCAAAAATCAGAGTACAACACGATATTTTTGACAGGTTTAGAAACTTGTTGTTAATGAAAATTGATTGTATGACCGGTTGTCAGAAAAAATTTTTAAAGTTTTTTTTTCCATTATAACAGCTCTAAATACGAAATAGGGAACAAGGCAGGATTCAATATTCTACAAGCAGCCAACGTATTTAACTTTTTAATATATTTTTGATGTTTACGAGAAAAAGTTGGAAAATGTTACTATTCACTGCACAAATGCAATATAGGCAGGATCGTTGATCCACTCGATTGCGAAAGAAACATCAGAAAGATAAAAAAAAATACACAGAAAAAATGCATATAAAAAATACGCAGAAAATGTAGAGAAGTTTCACTTCTATTGCGTGACCACACTAACACATACTTCAGTTTTTTATTTGTATTACTATCTTATATAATTTGGGTTCAAATTCCAACGCCTGTCTACTTTTGCCATTTATGAATTTTAGTTTTAAATGCCTTTACCGTTTTTGGTAAATTATTCGACACTTCCGTTGGTAATTAATTCCAGTGCCTGATATCCTCATCCACCAAAGAAAATTTTGCCACACCCTTATGCGTGAAATCGAGTGTCAGCTTGTGCCCAAGGTCATCTTTTAAGTTAATTATTAACCACTTCAGGATTTGTATTCAAGTGTTTTGCTATAATTATTAGAGAAATGGCACTACTTAGGCCACCAAGCTCAACATAATCCCGCTGTGCTTATGGATCCGATAATTTGCTACATCTGTACGTGTCTGGCATTTAACGTAAACTGAAAATCACTACTAGAACAAAAAGCAAAATTAACTAAGATATTTAATCAATTTATGGATGTTAATATGACAACAGCTATGGATTTTCCTTTACAGAAGTGATACTCTGAATAATTTCTTGCAAGTGAAGCAAGGTTTTGTGATATACTTATTGTCACAGTATGTGTAATCGTTTTTCTTTTCCTGTCTCAGTGCCAACTAAGACGTAAATAAAAGGCTGTTCATTTGGATGTGTAAGCGAACTGGTACATTTGGTTTTATTTTAACATTTGATCGCTTCTAGACTAAAATAAAACTTCTGTGACATTAAAATCTTGCAATTTAATCTCGAAACTTTCGAGAATTATCGAAATTAGTAACAAATAATGTAGAACATCAGTTTAATTTTTTTTAAAAAGATCCTAAGGAAAACTCTTGCACAATTAATTCTTTCTTAAAACTTTATGTTGCTCAATGGTTCTTCGTTGGCCCATCGGAAAATTACTGAATAAATTATTGTTGTTTTTTATTTATTTTTTTAAATTCTGCCATGTACGGTATTTCGACGTCTTTATCAGGGTAAATGTTAGGTCGAAGAGGTTACTGCGAAAACGTAGTGAATGAAAGAACTTATCTGGCAGTAGTTACGAGAAGATTTTTTAGAAGGCACATTATGTTAATTTTTTTTTCTTAAACCTGGTTAAGCATTACAAGTTTGATGTTTGTTATGTGGTATTTAGGTGTAATATTTTATTTTTACCTCCGCCCCCGTAGCCGCCTCCGAAGCCGCTGCCCCCAAAGCCTCCGCCGCCGCCGTAGTCACCTCTCCTCTGTATGGTCGCAGTAGTCCTGCAAGACCACAGAAACAATGATTAGAACTTGCAACGGTTTCAGTTACCAACACAGTTTGCTTAGCTTATACGTAAATTCAGACGTTATTGATTCATTGCAAACTACGCGGGACCAAAATCTACAGCATAACTCAACTGCTTCCATGGTATACAGCAAGTTAGAGAGAACGATATCAACTGTATGTATAAGCTGGCATTTGCCGACTATATGTCTACACCTTCAGGGAGTCTTATAAATGCGACAACGCAAATCTTGGAAGAGACACCCAAAAAAAAGTTTAAAAATTTCTGTAGAAAAAAAACGAAATTTATTACAAGCATGAAATATACTACCAAATTTTTAACGACAGATATTTGACGAATATAAAAAGTAAAGAGATTCAAATATCTGGGGAAAATAATTCAAGCAAATGGACTAGAAAAATCTCTTATAGAATAAAGGATACTCATGATGGAAAGAGCATAAAATATTACTAAGATTTTTATAACAAAAGTGGTTATCTAAATATCTTAAAGCAAGACTCTACATTTCAGTAGTGAAACCGGAATGTCGATACGCCAGTGAATACTTAGTATTAAACTATAGATTAGATAAATTGGAACAAAGAAGAAACATGAAAAAAAAGTTGGGCCCAAGGAAAACAACAGATTAAGGAAATTAAGAGGTAATATTGAAATATATCATAACACAGAAAATATAATAGGAACTATAAGAAAAAGGAGAATGCTGTTTTTTAATATTTATTGAAAGGATGGTAATGGATTAATTAATATTAAGTTGCCTTTGGAGGGAAAAATTAATAACAAGTTGGATTCAAGATGTCAAGAAATATTACAAGAGAAAAAAGTATGGAAAGGGTGGTTTTTGAAAAGAAGGTACTAAGTATGGAAGGATTTCAAGGCCGAAGAGGAAGAGAAATCCGTTCCTAAGTGCCTTGAGGAGAGAAGGAAGAAACACAATGGAAAAATGGAGGAATATTGGACCGAACAGAAGAAAAAACAACAAAACAGGATGAAGAATAGAAATTGTCACGTTCTCCCAGAAGGCCTCATTGGAAAGAAGAAGACGAACAAAAACATTGAAGAACTCTGCCTTCAGATAAGGTACTGTGTGTTGGAATATTGTCGTACCAGACAGCTGTTTGTGACGTGAAATTTATCGTTTCCAGCGATGGATTCTTAGCTGGTAATCTTTCTATCTTTAACATACCTTAAGATCTTGACATATCAATTGCAATAAGCCAGTTTCTCTGATTAGGTTGCTGCTCTTTTTTTTTTTATCTCGTCCGATGTTTCGAGTCGTTTGTTGAGATTGTCAGTCAGTCAGTGTCGCAGGTCAAGTCGTCGAGATGAAGTACTGCAAATTGCTGTAAATATAAACTTGAAGAACATTACAAGTACCACACTTCGGTGAAACGGTATATCGTGCCCGCGACTAACTAACAGGCAACGATAAGGACAAATGCAGTCAATAGGAAAATAAAGTCTACATCAGTTATGTTTGCGACAGATAATACGAACTTATTGCATTGCCGTACAGTGCTCATTTGAGTCATATATTGCGTTAAATATTACGTACTTAATATCTTCACATAGCTATAGTTAAAACATTAAGTAAGTGCTTCAAATATGATTGCTATTTTATTCTTTCGTTGGTCTTACAGCAGCAGTAATAGCCAAATAGTAATTAATTCCTGTTTTCTCAACTATTCATTCAGCATATAAAATTCTATCCGTCAGTTTTAAACCATAACTGGCATTTAGTTCAAAAGTGTTTTACTTGAACCTATAATTCATATTGTTAGTCTGATAATTAATTGAAAATGCGGTCGGTACGCATCAATAGGAACTTTTGAAACAGGCTGGCTGTACGGCCGTTGTGGCTAAACGTCATTGGGAAAAAAATATGGCGTATGCGTATGTAACATATACAAAAAGTAAATGTTATAAATAAAACGCCGTCTACAAAAACTATTTTTGTTATTACCCTGACGCGTTTCATCCTTATGGTGTAGGGTATCATCAGCAATCGCAAATCTATATTGTGTTAATGTGTGCGACAAGAATTATTGTGTGCAATACAGATCATTATGCATTTATACACCACACTTACAGATATAAAGGCAATCTTCACTTTATCCACTTCAAGCACCCGTTTTTGAAGTTGCAGTTGAACATTCTTCAAATTGTTGTTACAAGCATTCAGTTGTCGTTAACGATAATGATTTCTTGCAAATTTATACTTGTATGATTAAACATGAAAACATTATAACAAAAAGTAAAAGCTTGTAACAACAATCGTCGGAATGTTCATTATCAAATTTAAAATCCGAGTTTGTAAAAGAGCGTAACGTGAGGAGTACCATTATATCTGTAAGTACAGTGTATACCAATACAGTGATTTGCAGTGCATGTAATAGTTGCAATTACACACGTTAGCACAACATACATTTACAGCCAGTGATGATACCATACCATTAGGTCGAAATGTGTCTAAAAGAAAAAAAAAACTTACGTGAACAGATGTTTATAGACCTGAGTTTTATTTATGATATTTATTTCCCAGCAGTTGCGGAAAAAATGGACATTAAAGGTAAATGCAGTGAGTTATCACAGCTTCCAAGCCGTATTTCCGTAAGATTAGTGGAGGTAGAGCCCCGCATTCCTATTTCCTGACCGTGGACCCTAGAGTGGTCAACAAGGTCCGGCCCTTTTCCTTTATCTTCCCGCGTAATTTCCCTCACTGTCTCATTTGATACCGTGCTGAGTGAGCCTGGGAGCCGTTCTGGACGTTCAGCTTCGATGAAAGACCCTCGGCTCCGTCGGGGATCGAACCCCTGTCCACAGGTCCGCAGACAAATGCTCTACTTCCTGAGGTACGCAACCGCCCAAAATGGACAATAACCAGGTAAATAAAATATCTACCCTGCTGGAGTTACTATTTTAATCTCTGTCCGATGCAATGGCGCACTTGGAAGGACTCGAAATACAGGTATGTATCAGAAGAGTGCTGAGTAATAATTATATGGAATGTTGCTACTCGTGTTGTGTTTTGGTTAGGTTGGCAGTACTTACGCGTTTCCGGTGTCGCCGACCGCCCTGGTCCTCGTCAGAGCTACCTGCAGCAGTAGCACGGCGAGAACCGCCTGCAACAGAGGAACAAGCATTGCCAAATACTCAACAAACAGTCACACTTTAATCACAATGTATTTGTAATTAAGTTCTGTTAAAGTTTTTGAAAAAAATCCGAAATCCAGAAAATCATAAAGTTGTATATTCTTGTATTTAACTTATTAAAGGAGAGTCCATAAATTACTTGGCTCATTTTGGCCTGTGGCACGTAGCTCTTTTCCTAATTTCAGAAGACATTTCCTTCTTTTTTTCTCTTAACAGACTGTTGCCATTATATTTGTACGTACATTCTATACGTATATTGATTTTCCGTGCATGTAATAATTGTAATAACATACGTTAACACAACATACATTTACGGCCACTGATGATGCCCCATACCATAAGATCGAAACGTATTGCGTATATAATGAATTATATGAATTAATTAATAAATTGACGCCAATGCAACTGTATTATGTAGGTTTATTGCCGTACGCGTTTCGCCTCTCATCGAGGCATCATCAGCGACGAATCTATTTTAAAATTTACATTGGGTTTACAAACTTATTTGACATAACCCTAAATTGATACATTTTCTTATTATTTACACTTACTATTTACATTAGTAGATTTCAGGATAGTAACCACACATCTATGCTTTCTCTACCATTATTTGCTTTATAAATTTTTTTGTAATAATAAATATTCTAAATGAAACGCTGACCTCCCTAAAAATAATTAATTACTGGGAAAATCTTTTTCTTAGTTATAGTTGAGGATAATTTTATTCTTGAGGTGTTACTAAAAACATTCTCCTTTTCCCATTTATCATTGTTCATTAATTGATTAACGCGTAAAAATTAAGAGTTGCATTTTTAAAATTTCTTTTGCTGTAGTTCTGTCATCTTTCTTTCTACATTACTAGGGAATGATGTTTGGATCTGCTTAAAATATTTGTGACACTAGATAATGAAAACTGGTGGCAAAAACATTTCGAAATGCGTAGCAAAGTTTACTGTATAGCGACACTTGACATCATAGTTTGAACTTGAAATAACAGTTTAGCAAGCGCTATGATTAAACTTGTACTGAAATTCACATCACAGAACAATATTAGAATTATTTTATCAACGAGCGGTGTGGTCACACACAGGTGTTCCTAATCAAAACAGCTTCATGTCAAACCACCAAAACAAAACGAACTGTCGCAGCTTTGGAGAGTTCAGGGTAACATCCGTAAGCGAATTCGAGTATGGGTTCGGCATGTCTGTTTTGCGAATCGTTATTCGCCGTCGCGTGTCGGTTAGTTCGAATGCGCCTGCCACGTGCAGCCCAACACTATGACTACAAGTCACACGCATGCGCAGTACCATTAGTGTATACGATATCTAAACTACATACGGAGATAGTTAAAAGTTTGAAATAAATGTCCACATGCTGTTGTTTGTTTTGTGCCTTTTTTTAAATGTGAAAATTAATATGAATGAAAAACGCGACTGCTTGGCTCGAAAATCCTCCCTCCCCCCGCCCCGCTTAATCCCGTCACGTAGCCCAGCGTAGTTTTTCCACCCGACCCCTCCTCCTCCCTAGACGGGGACACGTAGTTTATGGACGCTCCCCAGTCCCCAGTAAGGCTGCGGGCGATAAAGCACAGCCACAGTGGATCGAGGCGGTGCAACGGGTCGTGGTTCGAGTCCTGCTCCCCGCGTACAGGCTGTCTTCATTACAGTGTTTAGGCGGTTTTCCGAAATCAACAAGATGAATACTTGGACGGTACCTTATCTTCGTCTTGTAAACTACGCATAGTACACAAAGAGAAAAAAAATAAAAAATACACTTATCACACACGGAACATAGTTACACGTTTCGTAGATAGATGGCAACACACGATCTTCCCCATAAGATGACGACAGGCCTTGCAAGCCGGTAGTCCCACTGATGAATATACTTTGAAAAACAAGCACAAGATTCTCGAAAAAGTCGTACAAAAAGGATGATGATGGTGTTTCTGACATAATAACACTTCAAAAAAAGAATCCCAGTATCCTTTATAGCTATAGCAGTATACGAATCACCACTGCGTAAGACTAGAGTTACCGGCAGCATCAGACAACGAAATCGTATTCTACCAGTTTTTTCTCACCGTTCCACCTTTCTCCTTAAAACAACAGTTCAAAACAAAGCCTTTCCGGCCACAATGGAGCAATATAATTAGGTTTTCGTGGGCCAGTTCTGTACACTGGCCCCGTAGGAGCAATTATCGCTCTTTGCATTCTCACGCTTCGGTGGGCCACACGCAGAAAGCCTCTAACCAGCAACGGGCGCCTGGCGCTTAGGCCGCACGTCGTATACTATCGACACCATGGCTGCCTAACTGCGAGACAGTGTAACGCGATTGTGACAATAAAAAGCGCCTCATCCGGCATAACAGTCATATTTCTGACTCAGAAAGGAGCGCCCTGGTGGCTCAGTGGTTAAGGTGTCTTTTTGGGGATCTGAAGGTCCCAGATTCGAATCTCTGTCTCGGGGGGATTTTCTTAGGCCCTTAATCGGACCTTCACCTCTGGCACAGCTTTCTGTGTAATGTGTGGCACGCCAGAAGGCTTGCATGGTTAGGATTCTATGATAAACTGTACCCGGTAGGACTACTGATTTAGGTTAAGGCAGCTACGACAGGGGCGGAATACGCAGCCAGTATAAATCCTGTCACCTGGTCATTACGACCACGAGGAATTATTATCATTGCCATACGGAGAAAGTTTCGTGAACCCCTTTACAGACCGAAACACAATGCGCAGGAATTTCTAATTATTTCAACATTAATTGAGGAGCATTTACAATTTCTGCAAATGTATGTCACAGTTTAGTATTAATTTACGTCGGTATTCCTCTCCATTGCAAACTGTCTTTTCTTATCGTAGCATGGCTAAGTATTCCTTGTAAGATAGAGAATTGACGCGTTTGAAATGGTTGCATCATATCGTGAAATCTCCCGAAGGTTTGGCGATGTCAGTATAAGATTTGATGAAAGAAGGCTTTAGTATTCCTAGAACAGGCACAAGTCAGTAACGATGGACAACAGAATGTGAAGACCGCCAAATTGTGTGGGTGGCTGTTGCTGGCAGTCGAGTGACTGCATGGCATTACCAAGCAGTGATTATAGAGAGAGTCGCCCCCCTGACGATTGTAAACCAATTGATTGAAGCTGGGTTACACTCTCTGACCCAAATGCAATGTGTTCCATTGACTTGATTTCATTGCCAGTATCGTCTAAACTGCTGTAATGCAAAACGCAAATGGACACGTGAATGGCGTACGTTTGTGTTGAGAGACGAGTATCGATTCTGTCTGTGGCAAAGTGATATTCGAAATCATGTACGCAGGCGTAGTTGAGAAACGGCTTACCCTGCTCTGATTTCAGAACGTCACAAAGATCCAGCCACTGGTGCCATGGTTTGAGAACAATCAGTTTCGACAGCAGGACTGAGTTGGTTGTTGTTGACAGCCCACCACTATGTGGATGGAGTGCTGAACCCTATTGTGATAGCCTTCATGTCCACCATCCAAATTGCATCTTCCAACAGGATGATGCCCTCCAAACTGCGGCCGACACAACACAAGCCGTCTGAGGGATTACGATCGCAATTTAGTGCATGGTCCCAGATTTGTGCCCGATAGAGCATGTCTGAGATCCCAGGAGTAGACACATTAGATCACATGGTCACCCAGCACCAACTGGCCAACAGCCGACTGCACAGGACATGCAGGTGTAGAGTGACACACCCCATGAAGACATCCGAGCACTTATAGATTCAATGCCGGCAAGGATCCTCTAAGGTGCTCAAGGTGGTCGCACTTCTTAGGGACCGTGCACAAACTACGTGGCTCGGTCTAGGGGGGGGAGAGGGGTTGGCTGGAAGGCTACGCTAGACTACGTGGGGGGATGGGGGGTTCCGAGCCAGGACACGTAGCTTTCCTATCATAACATTTTTCACAGTTAAAATGAGGAACAGTACTCATAACAGCATGTGAATATTTATTTCCATCAGTTAATTATCTCCGTATGTAATTTACAATAGTCTGACAAGCGAAAACAGTACAAAATGTCTTCTGGAATCAAAAGGGAAAAAAGCTTCTTGCTACGTGGGGGGGGGGGGGGGGGTAGAGGCAAAAGCCACGTAGGGCTACGTGGGGGGGGGGAGGGGGGTTCACAGGAGCCCAAAATGGGGCTACGTGGTTTATGCATGCTCCCTTACTGACAATTGTATCTATCGGTAATAAACTTAGCCTGATCGAGTTCAATTTGTTATCATTTCTTCTGGGTATGACCCTGGATATATCTGTAAACTTTCCTAAAATTCAGCCATTTCTGTCAGGGTGTTACGATTTTAATTTCCGACAATCTACTTTACAAATAAGCATGCAAGCTGACAGAGATAAAACTTTAATAATGAATGGGTAATAAACTCAATATTCAAACTACATTACACTATGGAATAAAATGACACATGATGAATTTAAATGATTTTCAAAGTTAACAATAGTACGCACTAGACTCCTTAATATAGTTGGCAGTATATATTTCGACTGCAAGAAGCAGGATCTGTTTTGTTGAAAGTTGCCCATATAACAACTGTACGGAATTCCACACAATTTCAAATATTGTGCTGCCCAGGTATCCAGGACTGAAATGAAATATATTTAATTCTGATACGGTATTGGAGAGCTGAGAAATTAAAAATCACTTCTATTCGCCGAAAAGTTTCTTTTGTCGAATAAAATTCATGAAAATACTGCTGCTCCGATTCTGATGTAGTTCACAGGAGTAAAATAGGGTATATTTTCTTTTGATGTAACGTCAAAACTGAGAAAAATAAGATAAAAGTTTTAACAGATTAGTATCGTTTGGTAAGTTAGTTCTCGCACTAAAATGATTTACAAGTTACTTCCCAGCAGCATCACATTTTTAGGATAAAAATTATTCGCAGTTGAAACTGACATTTATCATTATTAGTCTATAACTCATTTAAGATTTAATAAATGGAGCGCACGCACTGATGGCAATTTCCCTGTACACCCATCTTACCCCTTTCCTGTACCCGCCTACATTTGCCCTCTACAAATTTCAGATTTAAATTCTTTCAACGTTTTTAGTAACTTATTCATCATTTCTTCTTGGTAACTTATTCCAATCTCTGAAACCTTTACCTAAAAAAGAGAATCTAGGTACGCCCTTGTCCCTGAAATCAAGTGCCACCTTCTGGTCATGGTGATCTTTTACCTTCCATGATTTACTTGTAATTGTTACACCAATATCTTTTTATGCTTTATCACCAATACACGCATTGTAAACTACCATGACCCTCTTCACCCTTCTCCTATCTTCCAATGAATACCATTCCAGCTCTTTTATCATATCTGTTACTAATTTCGTTCTGCGGAAGTTTCCAGAAACAAATCTAGCAGCTCTGTTTTTTTGCACCCTCTCCAACTCCTGTATTTGATAATCAGAATGTGGTTCCCATACTACACTACCATATTCAAGCAACGGTCTGATTAAAATTTTGTAACCCCATTCATTTACTCCTCTCGTACATCCCCTCATCACTCTCTCCAACAAGTGCAGAATTTGGAAACCTTTTTCTACTACCTGTCCAATGTGTCAAGGCCAGTTAAGCTTGTTATCAAATTTAATGCGAAGGTATTTACATTTCAAATCTTCAACAAGTCATTCTTTCCCCACCTTATAATCTTAATCATCAATTAGATTTTTATCTGTGTATTTAATAAGCTGAATCTTCTTTGCATTTATCTTCATCCCATGTTTACCAACCCAAGTAGATATTCTGTCCAGATCACCCTGCAACTGTTTACAATCCTCTATCTTTTTTATTCTTTTATATAGCAATATGTCATCTACAAACAATCTAATTTCAGATAGTCAACAATCAACACAATTATTGATTAGAATAATGAATAGCAATGGTCCCAATACGCTACCCTGCGGGCACTCCCATTTTTACTTCCACTTCTTTTGATACAACATTTCCTACCGTTACTTTCCGTTTTCTACCTTTTAAAAATTCTTCTACCCAGCAAGTCACTTTCTCATTCACTCCAATAGTTTCTACATTATTTCTCACTCTGTCGAAAGCGTTTTTGTGATAGCTGTGTCCTCAATGGTTTTCTAACTATATTGCGATGTTCTTGACTATGAGTTGATTGCTAATTACGAGGTAAAATCGTTCTTGAGAATAGCTTTGGTAAAAGACTTCCTTTCATAAACATTTATAAAATAAAAGAACCAAGTATAGCGACGGCTCGTAAGGGTATTCAAGGTGGAACTACTTTGCGAACGAGCGTGCAAGCTAATATTAAGATAGGTTTACGAGTGAAAGGACGAGTAGCATGCGGTGAGTGTAGATCGAGATGCTGCGTGACTTGCAGCATCGCGTAATGGCGGTTTCTAATCACCGCCTGTCTAGCGGTGTAGGGCTCGTTTCCCCGGAACGGGTTACGGAAAAAAACTAGAACTCTGCCGCTGCGAAGAGAGAAAACAGAATAAACAATATGAGAGAAATTAGGGTCGCCCTTACAATGAGGTCACTTGCTCACGAGCCTCTTGTTGTTTGTTCTGAAGTACATCGATGACCGATCTTCGCTCGGTATCTTTCGTTTTCTGTTCAATATGCAGTATTTTGGTAAGTTTGATTAAATTTAAACGTTTTTCCCTGAAGGATTCCTAGGCATTTTGAGGTACTCAGATCCTTACTCTAACCAATGAGAAGCTTATACAAAATCAGTATGCTTACTAGTATCTGAAACTTCTACGAGATAATTTTAGGTCAGTTTCCGAGAATTGCTATTTTTTTTTTTTTTTTTTTTTTTTTTTTTTTGGAAAATCGTGTTACAAACTTGAAAAGCAAAACGTTATCTACATATGAAATTTCATCCAAATCACTAGAGCCATTTCCGAAATCATCTGGTTTAGCACCTCAAAAATTTCTTTTGAAGAAAAATGCTATTATTATGGTAAATATAAATTATAATACTAATCAGGGATTAATTAATGGTGCAAGATTAGCGGTAATTCACTTAGAGGAATACATCGTCAGTGCTAAATTCATTCACTTGGATAAAACTATGCTCATACCTCGCATTAACCTCACATCTTCTGATCAACCATGCGTTTCTAAATGCTAAGAAAACAATTCAGAGTAGAAGTAATCTTCGTTATGAACATTAATAAAGCACAAGGTCAGACGCTTCAAAAGGCAGGATTGTATTTATCAAAACTGTTTCTCCGTGCGTTTTTCACGAGTTCCTAGATTAATTCGTGTTAAAGACGCATACGGTCAAAATGTCAACGATGATCACATTTCGACTACTAGTATTGTTTTCAATGAAGTTTCGTAAACAAGATAGGAAAAAAAAAAACAACAACATTTGTCAGCGCGAATATTGATGTGAGATTGAAGGCTTTCACGGCGTATCGATGAAATGTAGTCTTCACGGGTTTTCCGCCGTATGTTGTTGAAATGAGACAACGAGCTGGTTCTCCCTACACAACATTCAATCTGAAGATGGCGGCAGAGTCAGCCGCCGAAAGCTCGTTGTCTCATTTCAACAACATACGGCGGAAAACCCGTGAAGACTACATTTCAGAGCGAATATTATTTAAACATCAATTTTTTAAACTTTTTTACAATTGAACATGTAGTATTTAACGGTGACAACTTTTTAGATTATAACAGATATTTATAACTGTTTTTCAAAACAAAATACCTTTCATTAATAAGTACTTGCGTTTACTTATTTCCCCATTATTTTATTACCATTTGGTGAATGACCACGATACTATTCGCAAGGGGTCAGCTAGTGTAAAAAAATTATTCCTTTTAAGATATAAGAGTTCCTTGCTGTTATCAAAGAGAACTTAACTAACATCAGCTCAGCTAACTGGCAACTGAAATGTCTATGAGATGGCGTTAGTGCTATTTCGAAGATACCAAATACGAGAATTGCTGATTTTTGTTTGTTTGTAAAATAGTGTTTTTGCAGGGAATACACCTATTTAGGTAGACTTAAAAACAAATCGTTACCTAAATATCAAATTTCATGCAAATCGTTAGAGCCGTTGTATATATATATATATATAAGAATTCCTCGTTTAAGGATATAACACAAACTGCTTTGCTGTCTCACAGTAGCTTTTCTTTCACGTATTAATCTCTTAACGACATACAGTTATGAGAAATAAAGCTAACATATGGGAATTCATATAATATTCGAAGTAAGAAGCAATATAAATGACGAAGGAAAGGGAAAATGGCCCATCACTCACCAAAGTTGAAGGTTGCGATGAGTGAAAAACGTATATAATATTTGGATTTTATGACTTATTTATATGCCAGGAAACAAGTCATGTGGTTCGGAAGGTATGCTCATCTCCCGAAGTTTATCACATCACTGAGTGAACTAACTAGTATAGGTTTTCAGTGTGGACATCGCGATCGCAGAACGAACAAGTCTGGTAAATAGTACGTCACGTCTGGTTTCTCGTCCTAAATCAGTTCTGCTTGGTTGGCCTCAATTTAAGAGAAATCGTGTGTTAAAAAGTATAAAAATTGTACGGAAGACCGATTGTTGATGACGTCGGTTTAGTCGTGCTCGTTAAGGCGGTCTGATCAGATGCAATGGGTACGAAAATTGATCATAGCACCCGCGAATTATTTTTTTATTTGTATTTTTTTAATTGCTATTCGACCTTGTAGTATTAAAAATTTGTTTTGAAACAAATTCTACAAAATTTTTATTTTCCTTTGACGGAATATTAGGACCATACAAATCATTAAAACGTTTGAAAAAAAATTACGTGTGCCCCAGGAAAATTTTATGAAGAATATATTTACACTTCACATATAGTATTTATTATTGATTTAGGAAAGCAGGATTCGTTAACATTTGTAAATTCCGGCCTTTCATTCGTTAATTTTGAACCACATGAGCAATATTTCACTATGTCACAAAATACAGGCGCCTGAGTCATGCGGTGAATAAGTGAATGTATCTTAACAGCATTTTCACGATAAGATTTTGCACGATTATCCTGCAACAGTTCCGGAGCGTTCTGAAGCCTTTTTATTAGTATTTTTACCCGACTATAGAAATACACATCACATGGCTGACATAAATGTGTACATTTCGGTGGTATCATTCTTATATTTGCGTATTAGTCAAAGGAAAATAAAAATTTTGTAAACATTTTTCAAAACCAATTTTTAACGCTACAAGAACGAATAACAATAAAAATATACAAATAGAAAAAAAAATTCATCGGTGGTAGGATCGATCTTCGTACCCACTGCATCTGGTCACACCGTCTTATCGAGAACGGCTAAGCAGACATCATGAACAAACCGTCTTCCGTTCATTTACACACAATTTTTATACTTTTTAACCACCGATTTCTCTTAATCGGAGGCCCACCAGGCAGAACTGCTTTAGGGCGAGAAACCAGGGGTGACGTACTATTTACCAGATTTGTTCATTCTGAGATCGCGGTTTCCACACTGGAAACCTCCCCTTGTAAGATGTTATCTACACATAAATATATCGCAGGTAGTCTTCCATGTTTATTTATTTATTGTTCGTTTTAACACTCTGTACCATTTTGTTGTATTATTTATTAAGTGAGCGTGTTAACATGATAGTGCTCTGAATCATCTTGTCTAAAAGGAATAGTCACAGAATAATTATCAACTCTCAATGTTAAAAGTGTCTCGTTTACATTTTTTTTTTAAGTTGTTATTCCGACACAAGAGAAACAGTATTGGATTCTAAGAACAAGCGCCTTCGTCCTAGAGTAAATATGCCGTCTGTGGTCGTCACGTAATTGAAGCAATTCGAGATTTAAAATATTTGTTACAGATTAGTTATACTCATGAAACAAATACAGGGCGTTCGCCGGGAAACGCTACCCACTGTTAGCGCTACAAGGAAGAAACTGCTCCCGGCGAGCGATCGGTCAGCTTCCGGCATTGTTCGACCGTCGGCCGCGGACTATTTCATAATAATTACGCTTCATAAACTTGTATGTGCTAAGCATTTAAATGTGACGTCAGTTGCGGATCAACAGTGCCATCGTGGACACCCTGCAGGTACCAGTTGCAAAATCTAATCCTAGGCCCCTGGTCTATTTCTGTAATTTTATGCACCACAATTGTTTTGTACGGCTTTAAGTGAACTAGCTTTGTTACTTTCCAAGCTGACGTCTTAGATACGCCTGCCTGCTGCCCTAACTGACTTAATGATTTTGTGGGTGACTGTTCTAGTCGAAAAGCGATATCGTCAATTTTCTCCTCTGTGAGAATACCGTTGACCGACAGTCTCTTTTTGTTAAAAAATGAACCCGTTTCTCTTACTTTTTTAACCAGACGCAGAATTGTTGATTTAGCTGGCAGTAAAGCGCCAGGATATTCGCGACGAAATTTACTGCGACACGTTTTAAACTACTTCTTCTTCACATATATATCGTAGAGAAATATTCTTTGTTGCAAACTGTAACGTACCATGATTTTACTCACACTCAAACACGGTACAGAGTAGTAAGAGTATGAAGCCCCAAACCACAAAGAAACGTTTGTTCACAACACTGTTGGGGCAGCGGAGGTGTTAAACAGTGCGGTGATTCACGGCGCTGTGTGGCGGAAGTTGCTGGCTCCACTGTCCCAGCAAGTTGCCGACGGCAACAGACTGGGAGGGTAGCGTTTCCCGGCGAACGCCCTGTATATTCACACTTATACATTCACTAGCTGTAATCCACTACTTCATAAGCATCGACTTAGAATTTTATTGCTAGATTTGGACATACAAAGCTGTAATTAAGTAGAAGGTTTCACACTGCGAGAGAAACAAAGCATGAGCAACCGATATAACAGTACACAGACTTACACACATTACCCGTCTGTCTGTTTGGTTAGTTTTCAAAATTTTATGTCAAAATATGTTGGTTATCCAGAAAAAAGTACCCTTGGTCCTGCCTAGTGATACATAGTATTTCCATTTCAAATTTAATCGAGATCAGTTTAACCGTTTAGTCACGAAAACGCAACAAACCGACCGAGACAGAGCTACTTTCGCATTTATAATACCAGTGTACATTCGCTCATAGTCATAGATGCCTCTCGTCTTTCCTGAACGCTATGAAATTAAATGAGAGTGAATATTTTCATTTATTATTATTATTATTATGTTTAATGGCATTCGGCTACTGGGCCATACAGCCAGCTCAATGTGATTTGTTGCTATCAAGTAATGACACAAGGACACTACAACACGGACAAGACATTCACAGACACAACACTAAACACCCATGCCCTCGGCCGGACTCGAACCGGCGACCTTCGGTACGCGGAGCTAGCACTCTAGCCCCTACGCTACCGAGGCCGGCTATATTTTCATTTAATGGTTGATATAATACTATACGTGTGTGTATGTGCGACTAGAGTACCCGTATTGTGGCGCTATGACGTGGCCGCTAGCCGACCTTGGGGGGAGCGGGGAAATGCGATGAAGCGCGGGAGAGAGCGTACTTGCTCCGTATGCACCTCCAATTAACACGGCGCATGTCGCCGGCGAAAGTGAATTTCTCCGCGTGCCGTGCGGGCATTCGTAATCAGGCTCCACGCTCTCCAGTGATAGGGGAACAGAGCAACAACACGCTCGAACGTAACGTAAAGCCGGCCCTGGCAGTGTAGGGGCTAGCACGCTGGCCTCGCATTGTAAGGGCGCCGGTTCGAGTCCGGCCGTGGGCATGGGTGGTTTTAATTAAGTGTTGTGTTCGTCTTGTGTTGTCCTAACTGTACTGTCTACAATATCATGATTAATGCCTGATACAACAGTTGGTACAAAAACAAATTCAAGCTAGCTAAATGGTCGCAAAGACCGAAGGCCATATTTTTTAAAAAAAAAAAAAAAAAAAAAAAAAAAAAAAAAAAAAAAAAAAAAAAAACGTAACGTAACACACATTTATGGAACCGATAGCACGTGCAAATCTCTCGAATAGGAAATTTTCATATCGTTTTGTTTTCAGAAGTGTCAGCCAAGCGACTTCCATACCATCTATTCAACATCTTGGACACTGAAGACTTAGAATTAAAAATATAAAAACAAAAAATAAACAAACAAAACACACTGAAAATTAACGATCTTACGGAAAAAGCTTTGACGCGACTAAAAGTAATTATAACAGTTTTTTCTGGTCAAAAATATATTTCTAACCTCCAAATCAATTACTTCTTCTTCTTTTTTTTTTTTTTTTTTTAAATCGCTTTATATGCATACATCTATAAGTTTCAAGCGCTGTAAAATATGAACAGAAACAACACTTTTACAACGTTTCTGTTATGATGCAGCAGTCCGACAGTTTCCCAACTAAAAAATGTAGTCTAGGGAAAAGTTTTTCAGAAAATATTCGTGCTATAAGGTGGCATTTTGATACGGTAGATGAAGATACGATTAAATCGCCCGTTACAAAGTTATTTTTAAGTGGTTTATTTATATTACTATCCGAAGCCCGTTAAAAGTGACCGGTTGAACACAGAGTTCTGCCAATTTATTTCTTGGTGCTTACTATAATAATAACAGAGAATATAGCGAAAACATTTACATGGAATGTAAATAGCTACTAATCCCGTAAAAAATAATGGGTTGAACGCGGTGTTCTGGAAGTTAAAATCCTCGCAATTGCTTAACTAAAAACAATTGTTATTTAATAACGCTCATAACCATTTAAAAATGTATCTTTGGACAGAGAGTATAAGAAAACATCTACATCCACTAAATCAAAATAAACAAAAAGCAACAATAAAAATTATGTAACGTCGTACTTATCTCTTACTTTTCTGTAACAGCGATATATTTGGATAGAGATTATAAGGAAATATCTACTGAATATGAAAACGAAAAGCAACTAATAATTAATATATTTATTCAAAAGCAATAGATACTTTCCTTTCAGTGTTCAGCAAGTATGTAATACGTCCTTGCTAGAATAAAAGTGCTGACTAACCATTCATGCACTTGTCTCCAGTACATAAATATTATCGCTTTTGTTCAAAATAGCTCTCTTCTTACTGTCTCCATTCAGAGCTATAATCTTAAATGTTGGAAGTGGACGAAAATGTTAATCTCTTGGCTATGTGAACACGCGCTCGCCAAATAATTTTGTTATTTATAGTTTGAATGCCTTAATTTTTTTTTTTTAAAGATTCAGTTAGTACTTGGTAGACGTTGCAGTATAGAAACAGGGCTAGTGGGTGAACGGTAACGCTCTGGTCTCGCATTCGGTGTAGCATATAAATATCTTTATGCGATCTTGATAGATAAATAAATAGATAATTTTTGTAGACTGAAGTTTTATTATGAAATTTTGCAGTTTATTTATCCCGTTTATTTGTTTAAAAATCCTCTTGATACCAATAATGACCGTGTTTGTCACTATATCCGAAGATTTGCAGGTTCGTTTTCTACACAAGATCTATCAAAGCTATTTTTCGCAACTATTATTTTCAAGATTCCCTGCTGTTTTTCTTTCTCGCCACTTCTCTCCCAACAATTTTCTTAACTTCTCCTCCTCCTTTTTTTTTCAGAGAGCCTATCCATTCAAGCAATCTCTGAGCAAACAATATTTATTAAACTTTATATTCTTTTTTATATAAATCGTTTTAACTTTTAATTTACCAATATTTTGGCCTTAATCAGTATAACTATATAATTTTACTGGTTTTCTAAAGAGCTGCTATGTCACATCGGTACGACGCGGGTTTCAAATCCTCGTCTGGCCATCCATGTTTGGGATTTTCATGATTACCCGAAATCATTCCAGGCGAATACCGGGATGCGTCCTTCAAAAGGCCATGGCCAATTTACCACACATGCCTGGCCCCCATCTTCTCCCGTCTCTTATAACCTCGATGTCGACGAGTCATAAAACGATAAGCAATAAAAGAGGAAGCTGTATTTTCTAACGTTAAAATGCAAACAGTTAGCGTTCACACAAAAGCGATGTTTGCTTAAAGTTTTAAAGAGACATTCCCAAGAACGACGTATTATTCTCAGATATATGCCTACTACACTGACAACGAAATGATCTCAATAGTTCTGGGAGGATATAAGGAATGAGTGATGGAGAACTGAATATTGACTGTTCTTCCGATTTTTCTACATATGTTCAATGATACCCCTTGGCTCTGAATGTTTGCTACCTCAAGGACAGGGGGCAGAAAATTTGGTACTGTTTACAGCAGGAAAAGTTGGGGGTTATTTTTATGGAACATCGACCTTAAACTGATAGTCCAATGATTCCCAATTAGGTTTTCACTCGAGTACCACATTAAGAAAGAGCTGAACCTAGCGTGCCCCTTATAGATGGAATGATAAACAAATAAATGCGTTCACTCCAGTGGAATGCTTCGTACAATCCCAGCATTACAGTTATATAATTCACAAACACGCAGCTTTTCTTAAAATATATTTTTCAATAAAAAATATAAGTTGGTTGGCCACAAGAAATGAAGTCGAAATTGAGAGAATATTTTTATCACACGATGCATATACCAGAGATTCTCATACTTAAACGGGCATGCACGAGCAAAATTGAGTGTTACTTTATCTGTTAAAGATTTTTTATTTAAATGTAAAACATCATCTAGCTCTCAGTGTGTTACGAAAAGTCCAATTATATGCGTATTTACGGTTTTATCATCGGTATATGAATTCCACACTATAGGCATCACAAGACAAACGCGATATTTAATTTAATATTTAAAAAAAACACGCTCGAGGAAAGAATCGAATAGGTGACCCTCGAAACATGCAACCAATCCGCTAGTCATTACTCCATTCGGGTGTAACAAAATTAATTTGTTTTTATCTTTTGTAAAATTGGCTTTTAACTACTGACACAACCTACAAAGCTTGGCTGATTCCGCCATTGAGTTTAAGTGGGATATGTAATTCTAGGATTGGTAACGGTAAAAAAAAAAATTGTGAACCGATAGAGAATTGCCTTTGCCGGTGGAGAGAGTCGAAATAGCGATGCTTGTATTGAGAAACCTGCACACTAGTCCCTAAGTTCTTACAAGTTAGATGATACGCGCTGCATGGAGTGATGTTTACATCTACTTGATACAGCACAGAAACCTAAATTCGTTTTCGTCACCAATAATATTGACTAAAGTCATTGCATTTCCAGTAATTAACCGATATACACTCGAGAATAAAATATAATAGTTGCTAAGTTTTAGTGAGGTTTTTTTTTATATATATATACGTAATGCACGCTACATAACTGTATCCGGATTTTCCCAGAACCTATTGTTTACTTGCGAGCATTACGCTACTCTGAACAATAAATTCATAGATCATTAGAAATAGCTGCCAAACGCAACCATACATCAATTGTTACATTTAGTTCAAGGCTGACCATTTCAGTACCATCGAAAATATTTACTTGTAAGAGAGATGTACTATCACTAACCTAATGAATGACTAGATACACAGAATGTAAGCAGAAACTATTTCGTTATGACTTTGCTTCCATCTCGTAATGTCTTCCAAAACCGGGTGTTTTACACAAAGTTTAATAATGATTTGGGAACTAGATGGTAATGGAAAATTTTTTAAGATAAAGTTTAAACGGAAAATTTTGACTACTATAGTGAATTTAGCCTTTGAGCCAGAGACTAACATAAATATTATGTAGTACTGTCAACATTTTTCCTGGGATGTATATGAAAATGTGAAATTAGAGAAGATCGACTGGCGAAAGAAATATCTACAGCTCTAGAAGAACTGCCTACCGTTTCTACCTTTTGTACTGTTTCAGTTGGATAGACGAGGATTCCCGTCCTTGTTTCGTTGACCATCTTTCCAACGGAATTATTACCGAGTTCAGTATTTATTGGAATCTATGTTATAAAGACAGGATTCCAAGTACAAAATATCAGATCATTTAATAACCTCAAAGTATACAATAAACGTGGGCTCGAAGTTGCAACGTCCTATGTAACCTACATCCACAACCATAGTTTCCAATTAGCAAAGTTGTGGATGGCAGAGGGTGATTTGCTCTAAACTAACTCTTTGCAATCCAATCGCGAATAGCACGAGGGAAGAAAGAATGCATATAAACATCAGTACGGCACTCACTTTTTCTAGCCTTATCTCTGCTGTCTATGCGACCCAAATAGCTAGGTGGAAAAAGTATTTCACTGCACTCGTAAGTAAAACGAGTTGTGTTTGCTAATAAATTCAAATGAAACCTACAGACAATCCTAGGCCAATCTGTATGTATAGTCTGCGGCTTTTATGTAAGGGCTGTATGAAACTGTTACGAATCGAGCGGCTCTTTACTGTGCCTTCTCTATACTGTCGATCAATCCTTTGCAATACGAATCCAAAATGGAACAACAGTAGTTCAAATGTGGACGAACGAGTGTCTTTATGATGTTTTCTTTATATGAACGTCACAGTTCTTCCTGATTCGATATCTGAGTAGCAGACTAGAATTAGCTCTACCTATGATCGAAATTTTGTATTGGTCCCATAAGGTGGTTATTGATGCTAAGTTGGGAAGACATTTGAGGGTAATTTTTTTTTATTATATATATATATGGCCTTCGGTCGTTGCGACCATTTTAGCCAGCTACAATTTGTTTATGTTCCAACTGCTGTATTAGGGTTTCATTATGATATTGTTGACACTACAATGAGGACAGCACAAGACGAACACAACACTTAATTAAAACCACCAATGCCCGAGGCCGGACTCGAACCCGCGGACCTTGCAATGCGAGGCCAGCGCGCTAGCCCCTACACTGCCAGGACCGGCCCGAGGGTTATCTTCCTCAAAACTTCCACCATACGGCGAAGGTTGGTTTCCGTATCTCAAATACAGCCGAACTATTCTTTTGTAAACTTTTTTGACCTAACAGATATATCTATGGTTGGCTATCATAGATTTGAAATAAAAGAATTGACACGTCTGGTAGCATGAAGATTTGCTGCCTATCTAAGAAATTGCGTAACCTCTATCGATACCAGGTTCAAGGTTAACACCGAATAAGATCGAATGTAACTGAACTGAATACTCAAATATCAATCTCTGCAATATCGAATTTACAAATTTACAGCCAGATTGTGTCATAAAAAAGGCGTTTGGACAACGTCTCTGTTATCTTCATGCCTCCGAGAATTCAGAAGTACAATGAATTTCTGAATTCTCGGAATGTATCAAGCGGTTATTGGTCACTCTTCCACAGTTGCCTGTTAAAGATTTGTAAATGAAATCTCCATCACTTAGCAAATGTTATTAAACATGAATTTAATAACAGTTACTAAGGGACGGTGTTTTACTTTACAAATCTCGGAAGGTATCTCACTGCTGAGAATTCAGAAATTTAGTGCACTTCGGAATTCTCGAATGAATGATACCTGGTGATGACAGCCAAGAACGTTGTCCAATCGTCGTCTTTTTATGACACAATCCGATTGCAAACACCGGAAGACTATACTGAATTTACACGCCGGGAAAATTTCCGTTCACACGGTGGCTGTCTCTGACAGACTACAGACTCAAATTGCAACAATAACTGATGATATAGTCTATCAAGAACACATAATCGGCAATGTTACACTCCTTATCCAAACAACTTTGTACTTAAAACTTTTAATATGCTTCAGTTCCAATGAGAAATTGCTATTGCTATTAATTTACAACACGTAGATCCAATGACTTTGATTTATATTAAAACTGTCAGTTATTAACACAAAAATATTCACAAAGTACTTTTTCTATCAGACAAATCGTTGAAATTAAATGCTAAATCCTTTATACCTGTCATCCTCTCCTTTCACACTAGCTAATGCCTATGCCACAGCTCAAGCCCATCCTACATACTTCAATTTTAAGTTTAACAGACTGTGTATTATCGATCGCTAGCTAGCGCATTCTCTCCCGATAAGGGGAAAAACCCCGGACTCGCACGCACCGCTTCAACAATGGGTTGCCCGTGCAAAGACACTTCACTGTCAATACTGATCGTAACAATACAGGCGAGCCTAGAAAGTTGATTGTGGTGAAATTAAAATAATACAAAATAGAGTTGGGGGGTTAGGTGATAGCATGTGGCAGCAAGTGTTGTACTGACCGCTAGCGCGTTGCCGCTGTCCATGGCGAGGAAGCCGCTGACCTTGCGCTCCTCTGCCAGTCTTCTGAGGTTGGCTCGGCCGGTATATCGGTGCGCGCCCGTCTGCTCGCCACCTTATATACCTCGGCCGTCGCTTTCTCTCCAGCCGGCCGCCCCCGAACTCCGCCGCAGAGAAAATGCTACATCGCCCGCGCCTCTCGGCCACAGCCCTACACACTCAACATTGGGGCAGGTCACCCGCGGGTTGGTCACTATTACGTTACTGTTTTCCAACCCCACCGAAAATTACGGGATGAACGTAGCTTTCTGGCAATTAATTTCTTCGTTGTTGATTAACTAATCGGAATCCTCATTAAAAACTCACATAACGCTGATTTTGTAATAGTGGAATATTTCGGTTCCATTGGAAAATCTGTACTAATAAAAAGGCTAGGCTTTGTCATTGTGCAGCCACGTCCGCGGGACTGTGACGTCATATCCCCGCCTTCCTTCCGAACCAATAACGACCAGAGATGTTATTGCCAACTCGAGGTGTGTTATTTAACAAGTGTTCTAATTAGCTAAGAAACCGCGAAGAAATGAATTTCCCGAGCACTGAAAGAGAAGTATGTATTTTGTTTAAATCGACTTATTAATTATTAGTTGCAATTTATTTGTTTACGTTCATTCGATGTAGATGATTTCCTATACTCTCTGTCCAGACATATCGCTATTAAAATAACAGCTACTTCACCTCACTGATTGAGAAATTTAATATTCAGTCATTATATGGCTGTAATAATATGGACTAACTTTGACGTGTGAGTGTTAAAGGTCGTGGATTATCAAGCATCGAGAGTAGGAGGATCTTTGGTTGTTTAGTAAAGATGGGCAGAGGCTGATGTATAAAGAGGCCAAACTTCTGACGTGATGCCCGTAAATTGGAAATTCATACAAAGTAAGAGCCCGAGTGCAATGAATGAAAATAACAGGATGACGAAACTGTGATTAATGTATTCAAATAGAATCATATGTACATACAAAAGATAAGTAACTGGTAACTGTTAACTTGTGAATTTACAATATCTATTTTAATTGATATTGGCGGAAATAACTGAACTTTATTTAGAGGACAATTTTTTCAGCTGTGGTAGTAGACCCAGATTCAAATATACACATGGAAAACAAAATACCAGTCTCAGTAATTCGACACTGTAAAAGGGAACATAAAGGTAACTACTTTATAATACTTGAATTGTGAGGGTGAAGGCGGCAATTACAAGTGTAGATATATACTGGTACGACGGAAACCCTTACACTAACAAACATCCACATTACATCACTTTTTAAGGTTATGAACATTATTTAATAACGATTGTATTTAACAAATTTCCTTAATTCTGATATAATGAATTGGTATGGATAACGAAAGACACGCCAAAGCAAATGTATTTGTTTATTTCTTATTTATTGCCTTCAGACTCTGAAGAATCTTCGGTGGTTCTATCTGTTGAGTATGTGTACATGTAACTAATTTGTTTTATGCTACAATTCACACAACAAAATTGTGTTATAAATACAAACTCACTAACATTTTAATTGTTTCAAATTTTCTTGTATTTCTACGCTATTCATGACGTCAGCGTTGTTTGCAGCTGCATTTTTGCACTATAAATCATTTTATCTGTGAGAGAAACCTAACAAAATAAAAAATAATAAAAATGAAGCATCGAGAAGGGGAGAAAGAAACAAAACGAAACTTCATGGGTTGACAGGTTATTTCAGTGATTAAGAAATTGAGTCAAATTTTCAAAGAACTTTGCAGTATGAGCCCGCTTATCAGTATGACGCTGCACCAGTTCTGGTCTGGATGCATGCACTGATTCGTTTGGTAATTGCGTCATAAAGCCGTTGTATCCTCTCCTGAGGCAAGCTGGCCCACAACTGTTGTAATTGGTTGATATCCTGGATACTGGCACTGGGACGGAGTTGACGTCAGAGCTAGTCCCACACATGTTCTATCGGGGACATATCTGGGGATCTTGCTGGCCACGGGAGTACCTTAACATCACGTAGACATTTCGTAGAGACACGTGCCGTGCGTGGACGAGCACTGTCCTGTTGAAAAATACTGTCGCATGAAAGGTAACACATGAGGACGCAAGATGTCCGTGACGTACCGTTGTGCCGTCAGAGATCCCTCAATCACTACCAGTAGTGTCCTAAAGTCATATCCGATTGCTTCCCACACCATAACGCCAGGAATAATACCGCTGTGACTCTGTAAAATATTGAAAAATTGGGACCTCTCCCCACGTTACCACCATATTCGCCGACGATGGTCATCCCAGGAAGTGCGGAGTTGGCGTCACATTGTGTTTAGTGACGGAGCGAACCTTTTGATCAGTTACTTTTTGTCACTAACGATCCGTTGTTGGTGGTTCTTGGATCGACTTTTTGACTTAGTATTGTGAAGTTTGAAGATGTTTCTTATAACAAACAAGAATTAAGAACTTCATATCAACGATAGATAATGAAATTATTTGCTACCGCTTTGAATAAATAGCAAAAAATCTGCTATGAAAGAGCGACCTTACTTGTGATATATCGGATACTTCAGTTCAGTCGAAGTGTAATAGTTTTATTTTTCTTACGCATTTGTACTGGGTACAGAATATTTAAAAACGCTCATAATTTCTTGACTAATATCCGACGTATTTCCAACTTCTGGAACATTGTACTCATCTGATCTACATTCCTTTGTTGATGTATGTTGCTGATTAGTTTTAGGAATTTTCTCAGAATTGTAACAGACTAGTAGAATCTTGATTCAAGGTTGTTCCTTACTATAATATCTTTTCGTACCTGTGTTAATTTGTATGTTGTTAGTCCATTTACATCTCTCTTTCATCTTCATTTTTATTTTAAAGTGGTATGGTTTTTATATTTCTATCCTCCTACATCTTTACCCCATTCGCGCGGGAATTCCATCTGTATGCGGAAAGTGCGTTTTTTTTTTTAATCGTAATTTAAATAAAATGTTCTTGAGGTTGAAATTGGGGTGTGACGAAACATTCGCCTAGGTTTCTGCGGAAAACCACATTAAAATAGCAATTATTTCTTTTTTTTTCTATCTATACCTAATAAAATGCAAGTCTTGGTTATGTTGTAGCTATCACGCCATCACGTCACATTACGAAGTCACGCTTTTTTGCCTTCGTTGCACAACTTAAGACCAGAGATGTTGTTCATGGGTTATGCACGTTATTCAATAACAGTTCTGTTTAGCTAAGCATCGGCGAATGAATTAATTGTCACAACACTGAAAGAATTCCATTTAAATTGACAGAACAATTATTAGTTGGTTTTTCTAAATTAAAATTCGTTCAAAGTAAAAGCATTTGTTAAAATATTTAGCAATGGATATGTAAGATAAAACCTTTAATTTTCGATTAGCAATGTTAGCGGCAGTTTTGATTGGATTGTTATTATAATCGGCACTTGACGTTACGGCAGAGGGGATGAGTAATTATTTTAAAAAAGAATAATTTAAATTGTTTTCATGAGTGTCGTGTTACTAAATCATTATTTAGTTTGAACGACTGTAGTCCACATTGATTGCGATCTATACATCCTAGAATACAATTAAAATTAATATTACGTGGCATGACGTAAGCTATTAAAATTTATTTTTGCTTTCATTAATACAATATTTCAGTCGCATATAACTGTTTCAGCCATTCAAACGTTGTAATATTGATCTGAATCAAGGATAACAGAAAAGGAATATGTAAGAACCCATAAAGATTTTTGATCAAGTTTATATCGCGATGCATTATTGCCACTAACATGCGATACAGTACATGTGTTAATATGCGTATGATTGAAGTATTGTTTTTCTGGTGACAATTTTATCGTAGTTTGTGGTTAGGTAGAAGTGCAACCTGCACCACGATGACAACAAAAAGGCATGGAGAATTATATTGAACTTTATTTTAAAACAATTCTATTTCTATTGCAAAGAAATTAATTGCCAGAACACAGAAATGAAAGTATGTATTTCATTTAAATCGACATATTAATATTATTTTACTTAAATCATTACTTACTTTGAATTGAATTAGCTCCAAATTGAGGATTTTGGGTCAAGTTCATATCGCGATGCATGATGACACTAACATGTGATACAATGAAAATATTAATTCGCTAGTGATTGAAGTTTTGATTTTTTAGCGGCAATATTAACGGAGTTTGTGGTTGGGCTGGAATGAAACCTGAACCAATTTTATAAATGAAAGTTTTTGCTACAGCAAAAGGGACGTGGAATTATATTGAGCTTTATTTTATGACAATTCTATTTAATTAGGCAACTGCAAAGAAATTAATTTCCAGAACACTCCGTCATTTTTGACGGGCTTTGAGGCTAGTTCTATTATAAATCTGTTAGCGAACTGCGTCCTTCTCTCTACGGAACTGATTTGAAAGGGTTTTCACAATTTTAAAGCTTGTGCCTATCTGTTCTCGATACGAACGATCATTTCTCACTCCGTTTTCTCGGTCACATAAAGCCATAATATGCACCACAGATCACATTTCATCTTAGCTAAACACCCTTTTTCGAGATACCACCAAAGACTGTGCTACAATACAGATATACACTCCAGCCTTTGGATTATATTGGTGTTGTCTTCTAACTATCTAACTTTGCTTATTTATTTCTATTTTTTTTTTTAAATATAGTACGTTAGAATAAACGGACAATGATAAAAAATTACATAAAAAATTAACACACCACTAAGTGTAACGAAATTGTGAAATTTATTTTACTTTAAAGGTTACAGAGATACTACATTACAAACGTTTATGCTCTTCTAGTACAAGAAAAAATACAAAACAAACTCTTTACTACGGACGCAGAGGTCCGCGTGGGAGAACCAGAGAAAAAATTTTAGTAATCAAGAAAGTCTATGAACTGCAACCTTAACACTACTCAATCCAGGGCGACCTTCTAATACTCCTCTGATGATAATTTGTTTTACTGTCGTTGAGGCTTAGAGGACATCAACATCTAGATTGTTTGCAACAAAACATTAATCAGTTTCATATCTTTTTTTTCTAATGGCTTTATGCGTCGTAGACGTCAAGGTCATTAGAGACGGGATAGAACTGGAGACAAGGAACGGGAAGGAGTATTGTATGAAGCATTGCGGCATTCGCCTGGAGTGATTTGGGGAAACCATGGAAAACCCAAATCTGGATGCCCTGACGGGGATTCGAACAGGCGAGGCCAGAGCGTTAACCACTCACTCACCATGCTCACTAGTTTGCATCATTGGCGTCGAGTTTGATTTTTTGTAATCTTATTCAGTTTGTTTATTTTTTACGTTACATGATATTAAGGTGACCAGTTTTTGGAAATACTGACAAGCGGAAGTAACATTTCAATCATGAGTATAACTAACTCCGAATTTGGGTAACGCCTAGCAGTGACATTTTAAACAGACATTCTTTTCTAGTTTGTAAATAATCGTGTAATGTAGTAGTCTCATATTTACACCACCAGCGATATTTCAAGGTAGTTCTAGGTACACTAGTTCATGGCATTTAGTCAGTAGCTCATTTTTAGCCAGTTTCCCTGAATCGTATGCACTCAAATGTAGAAGCAGTCTGATGCTTGTGATTTAATTATTCCTAAGCGTAAGCGAGTTTCTTGTCTGCGGTACATTCATTGTTGCAGGTGTTTTCACTCTTTAGTTTCTACAGCTCTTGTAGGTCGTGTACATTTCACAGGTGTTATTTCACACGCCTCAATTAATAGCAGTCTCATGTTCTCGCGAAGCTCATCCGTTCTCTGCCTTCATGGCCGTGTGAATCACTTTTGTTCATACGGATGCCCACCAGTCTTAGTTCCAATTACGATTGTAACGGATGTCATCTTTGCGCATGCGGATGATGATGCTGATGTTCAGTGCTTGACATCCGCGGATGCGGATGTTTTGCGGAAGCGGATGCGGAGGTGTAAAAATAAAACTACAATTATTTAGATTTTAATATTTTATCAAAAATAAACTTAAATTAAGTATATTTTAATGCAAAATTCTACATTTTTTCATAAGTAACGTCTGTTTCCATATAATACTGCCATATTGATTTAATTTTTGCTTCATCTTTCAGAAACTAAATATACGTAGGTTGATTTCACAAGTGAATTCAATTATTTACATAACTACACACGTGCCTAAAAAACAATCTTTGTCATATGAACATTGCGGAGTTCGCAGCTCAACTAATTCAAGCGTCAAGCACAAGGACACCAACCGCAATTCTCCGTGCCCGCCACCCGTCTTTCCACTAGTCTTGTGTAGTTCGCGAACCAACTAGTTCGGAAGAGCGCTCCCACGAGCGAACTATGCGAACTAGTTCCCAGATCTCTCGCTCCTTAGTTCGTTAGTTCGTTCGATCCTTTCCCGAAGACCAACTTTTGTTTTAGTTTATTATCTAAAAGGTAACACAGTTCGCTGTGGACACATTTCACTGAACACACAGATATAAAAATAAAAAAATGTAACTGTTAAACATTAATAATTATTGTCGAAGTCAAAAACGGAAATTTAACATGGAATGTGAAAACAAAACACACTTTGATCCCACTATCACTTAAAAGACAACTATCAATATCCACAACTATTATAACAAAGAAGAGAGAACGTGAAGTAGCGCTAGTAAAGCGAGCGAACGAGCTGTCTTTCTGGAATTCCAGAGCTGAGCGACCTAGTTCGCGAACTAAACACAGCGCTACCGCTCGCGAACTAAACTGAGCGGTACCGTTCGCGAACTAAACTGAGCATTCCCGGTCGTGAACTATCACCATTTGCCGCTAGGATTATCAACATGGTAGAATGTTTTTTTATAATAACCTATAAAAATATAGTACACTTCAAAAATATAATATTTGACGAAAGAGTAGAAAAGGACAAAGGATATGTTTTTTTACTATTTTATTTTTTAAGCTATATTTTTTTGCACTTCTTGCATCTTTAACAATTTTCTGTCTACAGTAAAATTGTCATATGCTTTATTGCTTTCAGTTGTTAAATTAATGTCGATCAAAAGCTCATTTTTACTAATGAAATACTGCTCTTACTTTTACCTAGATTTCGTGTAATAATGTTATTTCAGAGTAAAGTTCGTTCACTTTGATACTCATTTTTTCTCATAAATTTAGAACCTCTAATATTGTCTCACAGCCATAAAATGAAACCTCGTGTTTTAAATTTAATTGTTGGATTTTCTACAGCCAATTGTTTCATTAAAATCTAACTATTTACTAAGATACTCCAGACTTTTATCAACGAATACTATAGCATTATTTTTAATACTATCACTTTCTGTGGAGAATTTGGCTTCTAAAGGCTTTTTATTGTTTTCTTAACTAAAGAAACAGTATCTTTCACACCGAGCGTGGTGGTGTAACGGATAGTGTTCTGGCCTCGCATTCGGGAGGACGGCGGTTCGAATCCCCGTCCGGGCATCCAGATTTGGGTTTTCCATGGTTTCCCCAAATCACTCCAGGTGAATGCCGGGATGCTTCCTTCAAAAGGCCATGGCCGAATTCCTTCCCATTCCTTGCCCCCATCCTTTCCCGTCTCTAAAGACCACGTTGTTAAAAAGGGACGTTAAACTGTTTAAAAAAAAAAAAAAAAAAAGTATCTTTCACATTTTTCTATCGCTGATTTTAAAGCTGACATAATATAATACTTGTCTCTGTCTGTTTGTTAATAGATTTGTGAAAGTTATGTAAAGAAATGACTTGCGAAATTCAAAAAGATTTTAACTTTTGTGTCTTTATCAGTTTCATTCGTCGCCAAAATGATGTGAATGTGTGTTGGATTATCCTCCCCTACACTAATAAAAGAATAGCTCAATGACTTCCAATTTACTGGAAATTTACGCACTTTCGTTATTGCTACCACTTTTTCATTCAAGGGTCACTGTCATTTTTATGTCTGAGTGTTAGGTATCACATTGGAAGTATTATTGTTACTTTTCCTAATAATATGGGTAATATTGCTTCTGTCATATAGTACTTAACTTGTAGCCAATAGTACAATTATATTTTGTTCATGATTTTTTAACTACATTTAAATAAAAAAAGCCGATTACTTATAAACGGGTATTTTAATTCATCAAAATAAACGCATTTATAATATTATATATATATGTTGTGTTGTTGTTGTTGGGGATTAAGGGCGCGTCGATGGCGGGGTCATTAGCGCCTTTTATAAGTAATGTTTCTTCCATGAACTAATAAATAAATCCATTTAAAAAATTAATATTCTACGAATGCATGTAAAGTAAATAGTAAAAACAGCACAGTTATTCAGTTTATCCATTTGTGCAAAGGACAATGAGCACTTTGGTTTATCGGCGGCAACTGATCATGCTAATGTCAGTTGAAAGGGCTATTATTAAGCAATAACTTTTGTTAAGAAGGTCATATTAAATTCCATTTAGAAAAGAACAAAAAAATGATTATGTCCTAATAAAACTGACATAACAAACAAAATAGCGCGTGCAGTAGCGGTAGCAAGGCGAGCGAACGATCTGTTTCTCTGAATTCGAGACGCGAACTAACGAACTAAAAGAGCGAACTAGTTGGCGAGGGAGCTGCGAACTAAACTGAGCGCTCTTCTTCGCGAACTATAATGCGCAAGTCTACTTTCCACCGCTATAGTGGCCCATTCACAGTACAATTGTAGGACCTACGATTATCCGAATCTCTTGATGGGTCGTGAAAGGCTTTACAGGACTACATGTAGTACGTGTTGGATTTTGTTGGACTCCCAGACAACCAACACGGGTCCTTGCTGTCCAACAAGCTATGGCGTTGGTTCATGTTTGGAGGGAACATCCTACGAGTGTGCGACAAGGACACTGGTGTGCCGCAAGAAAGTACTAGTGGAAAGGATTGCTTGGAACATTTTGTTGGATCCCTTCTATTAGTGAATTGGTGAGCACAACGTATGGTAGTTGTACACGGATGTCTAGTAAGTAGGACCGTGAATAGGCCGCTTTACTTTACATTCAAGTTCAGACTTGTAAATTCGCCGCTTAGGTGATAAAACCGCTCAGTTCATTGTTATTTTTATTGGAAGATCATCAGAAAAAAAAAAAACACGTTGTTGGTAGTTAAGCGACGATGGGCAGAAACTCGTACTAAGAGAAAAGAATAATATATATTTCAATGTAAACAAACATATGCTATACATCAGCAATAGAAATTGCGGTTGCGGATACGAAAGCGGATGTAGAATTTCACGCAAAAGTTCCGCACTTGCGGATGCGGAGCTCCGTTATATCCCTAGTTTCAATAAACTCGTATCCGTTAAATATTTCAGCGGAAACTGAATGTTATTCTTAAAGCTATGCAATATCAATAGGAAAGTGTTTGAGATCTGTTTAAGTGAAAAGCTGATTTAACGATTGGGGTTTGCTGTATTATTAGTGGTACTCAGTGACATTGAACTAATTCAGTACCTATCACAGCTTCTGTAGCATGAAATCATTCTAGTTCTTCCTCTTCTTCCTCTTCACCACGTTTTCCCAATATTTTTGTATCAGCTATCTGTGATGAGGTTCGGCGTGGTCAAATGTGGAGCCTTGGTTTTCACGGCCGCTGACACCAAGCATTTTACACGAACTACCAGGTAGTACTACGTACTAATGGGGGATGTGAAGTGTTGCCAACTGTTTGTAAAGCGAATAATTATATTCTGTAGCGAAAAGTGTATTTTTTATTTGTGAAATATGTAGGTTCTGAGACGCAGATTCGACACCGTCTCGGCATTCGCCTTGATGGGTGCAGAAAAAATGCCAAATGGCCACAGTCGGACGGAAGATACACGGCGGCCTGGGATCGTGCCCGGTCCCTTTGTACCTCCCCGATTCAGTGTACGCCGCCTCAGCACACTGAGCCACACTGTCGGGTGAAACTATTCCAGTTAAATGTTGTTTAAAGGACATGAAATACTCACAAAACACCACTCTAGTATTGTTTAGAATCTTTTTTTACTTCGGTTATTTATTTCTTCAGCTCTCTGTAATGTAGAACGTTAAAATAGATGCAATACATTAATTAAAAGTAATGAACCGTACGAGATTTATAATTTACTTTAACATCTTTATAGGTTAAGAGGTCATACTACTATACAACTCTTTGGTTTCTGTTAATATAGTTTTTTTTACGCTTTTTTTACATACTTCTTCAGTTTTTGAAATGTATTACGTTAAAATAAATTCATTACGTAAATCACACAACTTCACATCATTTCAGTAAGAGTCACAAACTTCTGATACTTAATTTAAGATTTTTAAAATTAACTTTTGGCTTTATGTCTCGTCGACATCGAGGTCATTAGAGGCGGAATGGGACCGAGGACAAGGAACGGGAAATAATTCGGCTATGGCATTTTGAAGGAAGCATCCCGGCGTTCGCATGGAGTGATTTGAGGAAACCATGGAAAACCCAAATCTGGCTGCCCGGAAGAGGATTCGAACCGATGCTCTCCCGAATGTGAGGGCAGAGTGTTAACCGCTCACCCACCATGCTCGGTTTAAGATACGAGATTTCGGGAGGCCTACTTGTTAGTATTACTGCCGTCACGTACGTAAATGTAATTCAATGCATAGGGGACTAACAAACCATAAGGAAAATAATTTCTACAACTTGTCTCATTAAATCGTCTGCCTTTTCAAGCAGATGTAATTAAACAGTCAACAATTAATTAATAATTCAAAATAGTTTGTAAAAAAAGGCGTAGTTATTAAGCGACAGGTACTGATACATTAAACCAATCGCAAGCGGCCGTTACTAACAAAAAGGACTGCACCCGGTTGACAACTTCTTAAAACTTTTATGCATTAACCGTTGTGGGTACAAAAAATTCGGAAGTGCAACGACGATCATAGGTAGTGTCCCGACACATGTAGAGAGTGAGCCATAAAATAATAGTAAATAAGACAAAAACTATTAGAGTGAATGAAACAGTGATTTACTGGGGAGAAGAATTTTTAAAAGGTAGAAAATAAGAGTTAGGGAAGGAAATGCAGTATTGAAGGAAGTGGAAGTAAAAATCGGAGTGCAACAGGGTATCATATTGGTACTATTGCTATTCATTATTCCAATTAATATTTCTGTTGATTGCTTACTATCAGAAATTAAATTGTTTTCAGATGACATAATGCCATATTAAAGGATCAAAGCTGTAGTGGACTGTAAACAGCTGCTAGGTGATCTGGAAAGGATATCTAGTTAGGTTGGTAAACATGGGATGAAGATAAATGCGAAGAAGAGTCAGCTTATCAGATACAGAGATAAAAAAAGGTTGATTATTTTTATAAGGTGGTGAAAGAATTGCTTATTGAAGACTTGAAATGTAAATATCTTGGCATTACGTTTGATAACAAGCTTAACTGGGAGGGACACATTGGACAAGTTGTAGGAAAATGTTTAAAAAATCTTCACTTGTTGGAGAGAGTGATGAGGGGATGTACGAGAGATGTAAAGGAATCGGGTTACAAAACTTTGCTCAGACCATTGCTTGAACATGGTAGTGAGGTATGGGACCCACATTTAGAGTATCAAATACAGGAGTTGGAGAGGGTTCACAGAAGATTTGTTTCTGGAAATTAAGCCATAACGCAATCAGTAACAGATATGATAAAAGACCTGGAATGGGATTCATTGGACTACAGGAGGAGGGTGAAGAGGGTCATGGGAGTGTACCAGGTGTATATTGGTGATGAAGTATGGAAAGATATTGGTGCAAAAATTAAAAGTAATTCATGGAAGGGAGAAAATGACCATGACCACAAGCTGGTACTCGATTTAAGGCAGAAGGGTGTAGGAATATTCTCTTTTTTAAGTTAGGGTGTCAGGGTTTGTAATAAGCTACTAAGAGAAATCATGAATTTAAAGTTGAAATTTGTAGAGAGGAAATATAGGTGGGTGCAGGAAAGGGGGAAGATGGGTGTGTAGGGAAATTGCCACCGGAGCATGCACTGCATTGCAATTAAAATTAAATTAAAGTATAAATAGTAATAATGAGGTACTCTAAGGTAGTATTAAATAAGTAACAAGAAATGTAATCAACGATCTTAAGTTCGCCGTAGCGAGAGTAAGGAACAGGTAATATTTTATCACGAAATTTATGACGCTCTGTGGCAGCAATTATGGCAGGAAGACGATCCTCAGACGCAAAAAGTCAGCTGTTGATTGGGGTATTATGTGTGGGTTTGTCCATAAGGTAGAGGGGTTGGAAAACAGTAAAAGAAATTCGTGAAGTCAGACTTGCTAACAACAAAGACATTCGAAAATCCAAATTATTGGTAGCCGAGAGTATTTAGAGTATTCAGGGCCCACTGAACACTATACGACTCTGAGTTCTGCTCACTGTGATCTATAGCTGTAACTGCCTGCATCGGAAGCTAGCACAGTAATGATGTAAGTCCATTTTTCTCTCTCGTGTTCTGTACTAAAGATCACTCTTGCTACGGTCGGTGATTGGAAAGAAATTTTTTGGAAGATTTACATAAACTTGCTGAATTGCGGCAAGGAAAAGGATTTAAGTATATAACTGTTGGTTCCTGAAGAATTTCTATAACCTTGATTAATTGAATTATGTTCTGTAATTTCTAATATCGATCTATGTGTCCAAATTGTTTAAATACAACACACTTTGCTTGGAAAAGTGAGGTGCATCTATCAACTCAGTTTAATTTCTTTTGTAATTCTTCCTGCCCCCTTATTACCGAGGTTCCATAAACTCAATGCAGTCAGTCTACGAGAAAAGAAATCTGATATTTCGTAAATTAAAAACTTAACTTAGTCCCCAACCCGAAAGTTCGTTGGATCCTCCCAAAGGAGGCATACTAAGCCATTGTGTCAGAGGTAGGACGGCCAGTTCCTTTCCTCTGGGACCTACAGTTTAACGTGGAATCCGAACCACGGAGCGTCCTGGCATAACTCATATGATCAAACACAACTTTCAAAATTTCTGGGCCTGCCGGGTTTGGAACCCGGGACTGGTGCAATGAACATTTTGAAATCAAGTGCCTGACCACTGAGCTTCCAGACCGACATTGTTGACAAATTAGCAATAATTATTAAAGGAGAGGTGTAGGAATGTTAAAACATATCGCGCCAACTTGAAAGTCTGTATGTAAATTAAATATATTTTATTATATGTATTAATTGTAATAGGTAATATACCGGTAATATTACCGGTCCTCACATATGCCTACCAGACGTGGACCCTAAATATTCAAATGAAGCAAAAACCGAGAACTGCCCACCGATGTATGGAAAGAGCAATGCTAGGGTTTACTAGAAGAAACAGGAAAAGGGCCGTCTACATTCGTTCGAAAACCAGTGACAGACGACCCAAAAATTGCTGGTCATATTGCTCGAAAAAGAGACGACAGATGGACTACGGCAGTTCTGGATTGGGTACCAAGGAAGCTGGAAAGAGTAAGAGCAAGAGGAGGACCTCCGGATCGTTGGGATAAGTTGCTCAAGATCGATCAGCATGGAAGGAACTAGAACCAAATTATGTAACATTAAACTCTAAAATATGGCTCATCTGGCTTAAACGAAGCTGCATCCTGAAACAACGATTGATATAGCTGTAAAAATAAAAATAAATAAAATAAGTTAGTTGTGATACTAATAATAATAGTACTGTTATGAAGCATCCTTGACGGCGACGATTAAAGCGGGCGACAGAATACCCGATGACAGCTTGAAGTTTTATATAACAACAGAAGGGATGGTCGAAAGAGAAACTTGTAATGGAAGCGGCAAGAGATGAGCTTCAGGAGATGTTATGTTGAATATTGGGACTTGTCGAAAATGCTAATTTTATAAACATTGTTACAGCTTCGACCAAGAATAGAGGTATAATTGAATAAAAATATACTAAGTTATTTGAGGCTTCCAAACAATTGTGTATGGAAGTGAAACTCGAAGTGATTAATACTGACTGAAAAGGAGGCGAATCTCTCTTCGTGTACGAGTGAAAGAAAGGAGGCAGTTCTATAGATATACAATATGACGGGAGATCCATCACAAATGTTAGTCTAATGCATAACAGAAGATGCAAAATGTACTGTCTTTGCAAGGAGGATAAAGAGAAATTGATAAGAAGTGAATTAAATTACTGCATTTATAACGAGAGGCGACTTAGAGTAGTAATAGATGTATGCTATAACTAGGAAGGAAAAACTGAGAAAAGTTAGAAGACTTCTAGCACAAGTTGACCGTCATAATGTGCGTACAACAATTAATAATCAAGTGTTTCATTAATTAGTTGATTCGTTGAGGGCTTTAAGCCCCAATACGGAAATCATATCTGTAAGTTTTTCAAAGCATAGATAATTCTCCATGGTTAGACTAAGGATTATTTTTAGAATTGAAAACTTAAATAAAGTCGCTGTTTACATCCCACTCGTAATGTTTCCTGGTGCTGTAGCATTGGAGATGGTTACAAATAAAATTCACAAAAAATCGTATCTAAAAAGATAGCGGAGTAACCTTCATAATACGCATTACTTCCATTATCTCGATTTAACACAGAACTAAACAAGAAATAATATATTAAAAAAAAAAAAACAGAACTCTCTAATGACAAGTGAAAGTTTATTCCTGAGTATGCTTATAGTCTTTTCCTAAAAAAAAATGTAGCTTAAAATTTTTTTATCTTCTTAGTAAGTTTTTTTGTGTACGATAACGGCTTTCATATAACAGATCTCCTTCTGCTAATTTGTAGTTTATTTTAATTTCTTTAATATTTATCTGGTTCTCTGTTTCCATAGTTAGTAATACTTCCGCTAGTTACAATTTAGTTTGTGCTAATTGAGTTTAGTATAAGCTTATATTTCCCGATTAAGAGCTGACAGATTCGTCTCTGGAAATTACTTCAGAACATGATCAGTAACTGATATGATAAAGCAGCTGGAATGGGATTCATTGGAAGACAGGAGGAGAGTGAAGAGAGTCATGGGAGTGTACAAGGTGTATATTGGTGATGAGGCGTCGAAAGATATTGGTGGAACAATTAATAATGGAGCGTGGAAGAGAAATCACGAACGTAATCAGTAATCACAAGCTGGCACTCAATTTTAGGCATAATGGCGTGGGAAAATTTTCTTTCGTTGGTAATGTGTCAAGGATTTTAATAAATTACCAAGGAAAATGATGAATAATTTAACCAAAACGCTCAAATAATTTGAAATTAAAATTCATAGGGCATAAAAGTAGGTAGGTACAAGAAAGGGGGACAAATGGACGTGTGAGATAAAATTGTCAGCGTAGCGTGCACTCTATCGGAATTAAATTAAATATTCTCTAACCGAACCTATGAGGACACTTGCGCCGGAAAATGTGCCGACTCACTCTAGTGACGGGGCAAACAATCTCGCACGATGCGATAATCACAGGACAAACAAACAATGGCCCCCTCTCTCTTTGCGTAATGGAAAACAAATCTTTCTCCATCATTGCTTCATTCGAATTCATAATTGATCCATTTTTTTTCGAATGAAGTCTAGATACTTTTGCACGAGAAAAACAATTTCTCCCGTATTTTATTCTACTAAAAAAGTTTAATCGACAGCTAGCGGATCTAAAGGATTAAATGGCTCCAATAATTCCTAATTGATAGTCATTTTCTTAAGTCAAGAGTGGTTCTGATGCATCTTAGCGATTAAATAACTGCATTAATATTATGAATCTGACTTCAGGCCATTTTCTGCAGCTACTGCACAATAAAATTTATAAATAAAATGGCGTCAACGAACATCTGTTGTGGTCAATGTTTTTTATTCTCAAGACGCGTTTCGCACTTATAGTGTGGGGCATCATCTGTGGAGGTATGGTGATAATTTCCACATGGCGGTATGGCACTTTTACAAGTCTTGTTTGTAGACGGAATTTTATTTATAAGTTCAATTGCATTAATTTCATCTAAATATCCAGTCTCACAGCACAAGAACTGCTTGGCTAAATAATTACCGGAATGATCCCCATTTTTACGGTTGTGGAGATGTCGACTCTATTTCTGCTCTTTTGGGTGTTATTTCATTTACTCTGGTATATTAAGATCATTGCTTCTACTTTATATCTAAACCAGCAGATTACCCGGCGTTGTCCGGTGTAATTGGGATTGATTTACCCGTTCACTGTTTTTACATTTCCGATGTGAATCATGTGTACCAAGTTTCATTAACATGGCATCAGCCATTTAGAGAAGTAAACCAAACACTGATATACCCGAACAATCCCCAGGACGGGGTGAATTCGATGCCGTGATACGGAATGCCAGTTTCAATTTTTGTCCAGAATGCATTTAAACCTAATCACAATATCTGTTAAAGTTGCTGCTGAATAATCGATACACAGAGTGTACATATTTTTAATGGGGTTTCACAACATGAAAATCTTAAGCCCAAGTTAAAAACTTCCGTACATTAGGATGCATTTAATTTATGAATGTGGCATAACTTGAAAAGAGTCGAACTGATTTTGATGGGATTTAAAACAATGGGTTTCTATAGTGAACATTAAATATTAAAAGAGGTGGGGGTAAAGGGGGAGAGGGCGGACATTTGTAAACCAAATGTAGACAGTACTTTTTGTTTGATTTAAAGTATACGTGCTCAAATTTCCATCGATTTCGGATAAAAAATTGTGGGTAGGTACATAGAACATTGACAAAAATTAAGGGCCTGCAAAGTGGGAGAGGGAACGGACTTTTGCAAACCAACGGTTGACAGTATTTTTATCTTAATTTATATTGGATAAAAAATGTGGGTTTGTATAAAAATTTAGGGATGTAAAGGTGGCGAGGGGGCGATTTTTTTATATTTCTGGTCAAAAATCTTCTCCATGAAAAAATACATTTATGTGCCAACTTTCATGGTGATCGGTCAAATGGTATGAAAGTCTATTAATCTCATATATATATATATATATGATCATATATATATATATTTTTATATAAGATTATTTTATTTTGCCTGGATAGTGTTTTTTAGTCAATAGACTATTGGTTAAAACTAATTAACCGATGGAATAAAAATTGATTAACTATGTATTTTGAAAGTTGCAAAACTGATTTTATCAACCAAACACCAATGTCGTTTACCCTCAACGGTCGACTTCAACTTAACCCGATCTTTTAAAAATAAAGAGAATTTAGAAAATAATATATGTAATATCTATTAAAAAATTGGCTGGCCTTAATTATTATCGCTTCTGTAATGTGTAGTTGAGTGGAAAGATGGTAAATTTCGTTAATAGTTATCTTTATATTTGCTGAGGGCATACATTGGCAAGTTGCACATATATAGGAGCTTCAGCTTGTTAGTTTTAAACACTACATAATGTACTATTTTACACGTCTTTATATTAAGAGAGAGATTATCGATTTTGTTCTATTCTGTTAGCCAAGCGAACCAATCTGAATCGATCACTCCTTTACGTGAGAGATTTCCAGCCAATTTTTAAAATAGTAGTGAACCAAAATTGGATCCCTGAGGGGCTGGCGTTTAATCACAGGACCACAAATCGATACTCATGGGGCATACGTTTAATTGTGTTGTATTTTGTGTTGACAATGAGAATCAAATTTAGAGTACTGAAAGTCGAGCACCTGGGTTGCTTCCAAACACACACAGGCAGTCTGAAGTGTTCAACAGGCGGCGTAACGCGTGGACAAGTGCAACGTAGCGCATAAATGCCGGTAGTTGCATAACGCCAGAAGGAAAGGACGGATATAAAACGGGATACCCACAGTGTAACGCTGGCGAACAGAGGCCGTGCATGTTTTGTTAGAATAATGGGTTTCCAGTTTTTTTATCCGGCTAGTGCAGCTGGAATAAAAACTTTGTTTTTAGCATACGCGTTTCAGTTGATTATATCATCAGTGCTCTAAAAAAATTGATGTAAATGATTCGATATTGCTATGATGTCTTTCTGTGAACAATATTAACAATACTACTGTTATTAGAAGTTACTTATAACTAGGGTTCTGATCTTTATGAACAAAAAAAACCACACACACACATATAAATGTGCATGCAAATATTACTTTAAAAAAGGGTAAATGTGACCTAAAAATGACAAAATATGACGAAACATTTAAATTTACTACACGTCCTTAGTTATACATAATTTATCTTATCTTGTAGTGTCGCTTTCATATAGAGAACATAATTTTCTTCTGTGCACTTACTGCACCATTGGGAAATTAAATTTTAAGTCGCTTTGTTGAAGTCACTTTAATTTCACATAATTTACAGAAAATAACTCTTTGTTCTGTACTAAAATTCTTTTGAAGACTACAGAACCTTCAAAATTTTAGAAAAAAAAATTCCAGCATAGTGGTATTCACTGATCCACTGCAGATTTAACACTGACTGAGGATTATTTTCTAAAGTATTGGTGACGATCAGACATTGATTGACGCGGATCGACGCAGGCATGCTGCTGCTGCATTGTCGAGATTAAAAGATGGGCGGAACATTAACGTTTAGGAGTGACTATGATGTTTAACTTTAATTCTTGACTGGTGAATTCTGACAAATTCAGTTTCAATTAGTTTTGTTTTTTCCTCCAATGTATAATAGAATACCGTTCTGGGAATAATTATCTTAATTTCTTCTTATCTATAACTTCTAGTGAATTCCCGGTATTATTAAAAGATTAGCGGATTTTTCCTCAAAATATGAACATATGGCCATAAATATTATCGAAATATGGCATAAACTAGGAAAATGTCCCAAAAAGAAGGCAGGGAAAAAATATTTGTCATAAAGATCCGTACTCTACTAACAACTGTTTCACTTTACTCTAAATTTTTATTTCGTTTTTACATTTCTGTCGGGATATGCTCCATATCAGACTCTCATCTACTTGCACTATGCGTTTCACACACGCACTGCCTTCTTCCTTTATTTATCAATCCGAGAATAGGTTTGAAGAAGCAATTTTTTTTGCCTTCCTTTTTTACTCTAAATAGCTGGTGCATTTGAGGTCATTCATAATTTGGTTTATAGCTTAATCTTCCTTTTCCTTGTATCTTTCCTTCGATAACCACCTTAAGCAAACCATAGTCACGCAAAACATGGCCTATCATGTTACCTGCAAGTCCTTCCAGAATCATTTTTGACTCTTAACCCATTTTCTTAAACAGTGCTCCTCTTAGATGAAGTGTACAAAATTGCATTAAGAAATAGAAGAAACCATGGACAGATTTTTAAAATTACTCTGTCAAAAGATGTTATTAATATTGGTGTATTGTTCACAGCAGTGGCAGTTCCAGGATTTTGGTTTGGGGGGTGGTGGTGGTGGGGGGAGCCTTGACACCGGAGAGGCTAAGCTTTATGGGAGGAGGGTAAGTGACAGAAATATCAAGTAAAAAAAATTACCCAAAATTACGATGTCGGGGGTGACCTAGATGCTAAGTGGCTCAGCCCCTCCCCTCCTGGATCCGCCACTAGTTCACGGTTTGGTTAACAAATTTATATTATTAAAAATATTATTAATTAGACGACTGAGCTTGGTGTAATGACACTAATTTTTTCGGTATTTGATGCCTTATTTGTCATCAGCAATCTCAAATCACCGCGTTCTTCCACTGACAACTCGTTTCTTTTATTAGTTAATAAATTGCTGATTACGGTAAATCCTCTTTTGGCCACATATGACAGTGGGAATGAAATTTAAAACCTCTTCGCTGCAACCCGTAAATCCGAATATAATACTGGAAGGCAAGGGGTAGCAGCTGATCCTCAACGCCCCCTACACTTGCGTTGTACTCCCTGTGATCTCTTCATCGCCCACTGGTGGGCTCTACCACTGGTCTAAACCACGGCACTGGACTCTTTGATTTCAAACAGCCCCAGATAAAAATTTTCTCCATATGGCAGCGGTTTATTCCGTGGAACGTTAATTATCCGAACGTCTACTCTCTTTAGAAAGTGGTCGACTCCGGCTGGGGGTTTCAGGGGTCAAGCCGTAATGAATTCATCGATGTTTACTTCAGTGGCGCCGGGAGTGAAAGTGTTGGCACGGGCTACCGAGAAGTGTCCGTTGGAATGCCCGATACACTGCGCCAACGCAAGGTCGCGCAACGCGCCACGCAGGAAGGAAAAGAGAGCAGGCGAAATACGGCTACATCTGTGAAGCCTCCTAATGCGCATGCGCGGCGGCCATAACAGATAGCCCAAAACATTGCACTGTTTGCTGCTGTGAATATTTCATTTTATCATATTTCAAAGTCATTTTTTTGTTTTGTTTATAATACCAGCTTGGCTGCATACGTTTGCACAAACATACCATATAGGAAACAACCTGTAATTACTTTTTTTCACAATTGTAAATAAAAACGCCGTCTATTAGCAACTGGTTTTATTGATGTAAGCTCAGACGCGTTTCGCCCTTGTGGAATGGGGCATCGTCAGTGACTGTGGATGTATATACAGGTTGGTGTTAACAAAATTACAATATTTATATACAAAACTAACTAATAATAAACTACATTCTACTTACGACTTATGGTTGAGGCAGTTACATGGTGGTCACGAATAGCTCCATTTGCACTTTTTTGTGACGTGAACTGTCGTTATGGTTCCACATAACTATGAGAGTAGTTGTTGTTACCCTGTTTTTTGAAGGTAACCCTACCACTGTTTTCATAACGACAGTTTACGTCACAAAAAAGTGCAAATGGAGCTATTCCTGACCACCATGTAACTGCCTCAACCATAAGTCGTAAGTAGAATGTAGTTTATTATTAGTTAGTTTTGTATATTAATATTGTAATTTTGTTAACACCAACCTGTATATACGCGTACATCCACAGTCACTGACGATGCCCCATTCCACAAGGGCGAAACGCGTCTGAGCTTACATCAATAAAACCAGTTGCTAATAGACGGTGTTTTTATTTACAATTGTGTAATAAGCAAGTACGGAAGGATGGCCAATATACGATCTTTTTTTTTAGTTAGGGATTTACGCCTCGTCGACGTAAGGGTCATTAGAGGCGGGATGGGATTGGGGACAAGGAACGGGAAGGAATTCGGCCATAGCCTTTTGAAGGAAGCACCCCAGCATTCGCCTACAGTGATTTGGGGAAACCATGGAAAACCCAAATCTGGATGCCGGGACGGGGATTCGAACCCGCGTCCTCCAGAATGCGAGGCCAGAAAGCTAACCGTTCACCCACCACGCTCGGTCTGTAATATCGTTTTATAAGTTAGTCACATTGTAATTATTGTTCTTGAAGTGTTTAACAGGTATCTGCAAGAGTAGGGCCTATCATTATAGATTTAGTCATTGCTGTCAATAGGATGACGTTGTTCTCAAATATTTGTCGGGGTAGACTAGACAATCAGCATATCTTACTACTTTGCATATAATAGGCTAGCCTTATTGTAAACGAGTGTTGAAAGTCTGTAGATCACAATGAATTTTACATGTTGAGGTGGGCAATGCCAACATAACCGTGGCGATGCAACTTGACGTTTGATTCTCATGTAAATTGAAAATCAAGAGCATTTTTTTTTATATCTCCCTTAGTTCTCGAGATATCGACTATCAAAAATTAGTTTTAGGTATAGTTCCTTGTGGCTTTGGTGACGTGTTTATTCTGGTCCAGGCCACGTTTCAACCTAACCACAAGAGGCAGTAAAAAAAAACTAAAACACCCACTCTGCATGTCCTGCCTCTAGTTCGTATTGGCTTTGGCAAAATTAATTTTTGGTCCATGGCGCATCCCAACCTAACCACCTCTATTTGGAGCCGGTATATTTCGAGAGCTAAGCGAGATATCGAAAAAATTTATTCTTTACTTTGGATCTGTATCATCGTGTTACATACAGATCTATGATCAAATTTGACTATGTGGAAAATTTTCTTCTGAATTTCTACCCAAAACACCTCACTTTCGAGACAGTATATATTGAGAACTAAGCAGGATATAAAAAAAAATATTCTTCATTTTTTATTTGTCTCGTCGAGTTACATGATAATCCACCATCAAATAGTGGCGTAGAATCCTCTTGAGGAGTTCGTGCATAATATCCGTGTTTCTAGGATAACCAATATGGTGACCTCCCCACCCCACTTCTCTCTACCCGACTTCAATCCAGTGCGTGGAGAAGGTGTCTTGCGTCGCCTCTAGTGTTTTCCTTCCTCCATGTAACGCGCTCGCTACGCATGAGCTGCCATTATCCCGGTCGACATCCCTCAAGGGTCGGTACTGGAACCAGTAATATTCAAAATCAATGTCAACGTCATAGAAATGCCACCATTTGTTAAAATACCTTAATTTTCAGATGATAAACCAATACATGCATCTGGCAGGGCACACGATTAAACAACAACCACCTACAACACTTCCTGCTTCAACTAGAGAAATGGTGGGAATCCATAAAGTTGAAGTCGACACATCCAAGTGCGAAACAATTTATTTCACAAGTAAACAACCAATAATTGACAAAATACTGTCAATAATGGGTCAGGTAATAGAATAGTTAACAGATACAAAATATCTGGGAAACATCATGAATAAGAAGCTTTTGATTCGGAAACATATACAGTACTAGACAGGAGAAAACAGGGTATCGCAATAGTTAAAAAAACTTATTCTGTGTACCGTACAACTCCAATCTAGTCATTGGTATAAAACTTTTGATCTGCAAAGCAGTTATCCTCCCCTTCATATCCTATGGATGCCAGGTGTGGAGAACAGCTTACAAAACTAGCATACTAGATCATCTCCAACGATTACAGAACCGATACCTACGAGTTATATTAAGACTGCCCAGATTCACACCAACTAACATCCATCATGAAACAATGGGAATTAACACATTATATGTAGAAATCATAAAAAAATGATTTTTTTTATGACAGGATAGAATAATTCAGAAAAACAGACGAAAGGCTGCATACCCTTTCCGAAACAACACCAAGGCACTGGAACGCCTATGAAGTGTCACCAAGTATTGTACATCAAGCAGAAGGGAACTGATATGATTACAAGAAAACTCTAAAGGTTTTCCACATAAGGTTGTCTTTGACGAACCATAGCCATGTTTTCTCCTCAAGGTTAATAAAAAGAATCCTTAAAATTATCCTTATCCAATACAGAATGAGACGTAAAGTAGAGCTATCTTGCTAGTGGAATTTTTCACTAATAAAAAACTGGCCACACGTACGATGAAAGACTTATATGTCTCATTCCCTGAGTTATACCCAATTCTTTAAAATACCGTATGACCGAGCAAAATTAAGAAGGGTGTGAGGCACAATTGTAATTTATCCGCATTAATATTCAACTTGTGTGTGGAGGAAGTAATAAAGGAAGTAAAAGAAAAATTCTCATGTGGCGCAAGTGTTCAAGGAGAAAAAATCAGTATGCTACGATTTGCCGATGTCGTTGTCCTGTTAGTAGAACAGACTGACGATGTAGAGCAGTTACTGAATGGCCTGAACAAAATACTGAATGAAAATTTTGGACTGAATATAAGGCGCATATCATTCGTGCAACAGGTGTCGTGATGGTGACGCGCCCGACAGGTGGCATCTTGGTGACGTGACGGAACTAACTCAGAGAAATAGCCCCGTCCAATCATCGCGTAACGCGTCTATAGAAAGTTTCAATTCAAAAAGAGAGAATGATGACAGCAAAAATATCCCATGGTCTTATTTTATTTATTTATTGGTTTCTAGTTACAAGACCATTACACCAGCCCTCCTACTACATTTTATATATTACAGTTGACTGGTACATTTTACTTGTTGAGTGTCTTTCAAATCTAACATATTACATATTTTACATTATTTACATATAATTTACATATTTACACATAATTTATATTTTTGCATATAATTTACACATTATTTACACATTATTTACATGTTATTATATAATATTTTACATACTTATGTAAATTTTTCATATTTCTTATATTACACTTTACTTTGGTATGTTTTGTCCTTTTGCTTGGATTAGTTTCGTCTAGATGTTAATTTGAGCATCGCGTAAGAAGTTTACCAGAGCTCTGTATCTTCGGTTGACCCGACGCAAGGAGGGTAGGTATCGTTGTTGGAGAGGTACCTGTAGCGCTAATAGCTTAGTTAGCAGATTTTTGCTATGGGTCGCGACTTACTGCATCCTAGGAATATGTGATTTAAATCAGCCTCGTCTTCCTTGTCTGCATCGCACAGTGGTGATTCCATGACTCCCACTCTATAGAGATGGCTGGCGATAGCGCAATGTTCTAATCTCATCCGAATTATTGATGTTAGGAATTGTCTTTTCGTGTGGAAGTCTTTGTAACAAACTTGTTTTGAGACTGATGGTTGAATAGCCGTGTAGTGTTTTACTTTGTGCTGTGCTGATTTTGTCCAAAATTCTTGAAAATCCTGTGTCATTTTTTGTTTCACCCTGGGGAGGAAGTCTGTATATGGTAAAGGCAGGGATAATAGCGTGCCTTCCGCGGCTCCACGTTTGGCGAGTGAGTCTACTAATTCGTTATAAGTACCTTTTACCCACATGAATCTGATATCTTGTTCTTGAGTTGAAACTGTCATCTCTATAATGTCCATGATGTATCTGTTACTGATGAGGTTCCACTGAGGGTTCTGGAGTCGCTGAAGAGTACTTTTGGAGTCCGTTAAGATAAGTATTTTCTCCAAGTTTTTTCCTAATCCGTACTGGATGGCTTCCTTGATGGCTAGAATTTCGGCCGTGTAGTTTGAGGCATCACGTGGTAGTGAGAAGAATGCTCCGTGGTCGTAGGCCGGGCAGTAATAAGCGAATCCTGCACTATGTTCTGTTTTGGATCCGTCTGTGTAGATACGGGTGAATTCCCCCCACACTGTTGATAATAGCAGTGAAGCAGATTTCTGGTTGAGTTGCGGTGGTAGGACGTAAGTTTGTAGTGTTGGTACAGCGCATTCGTAGGAATTTTGCGAACACTGGTAGAATAAGTCCTTTCGTTACTAGCGGTACTGCGGATCTTAGTTTATAATAACTGTAAACCAAGAGCGGACATCGTGGGGGGCGATTTACTCCGAAGGATCCCATGTTACAGCTTAGTGTTTGCAGTTTCGGTAGCAGGAGATGATGTGTAAAGGAGAGTCGCTGGAGTAAAAATTTATCTGTAAGATATTGTCGGCGGATTTCAAGTGGCAATTCCGTGGTTTCTATGAGAAGAGCATTCGTGGGGGAATTTTTAATGGCTCCTGCCCGCCCGTGACGACAACAATGGTGGTGGTTGTTGTGGGGTGGAGCCGTCGCCCGGTGACGGCCGTGTAGTGGCCGCCGCACCGCGGCACCCCGTACCAGCCATGTGGGCGCCCCGCGTGCTGGCGGCGGTGAGGGTGCCGTCCCTCCACCCCCGGGGGTTCGCCCTCACCACCAGGGCGTCCCCAGGCCGCCGCAGCTACAGCCTCCAGGCGGACCGCTTCACCCGGCCTGCTACACTGCTGCACACCCACAAACTACAGCCTCTCAACCCCAGCCGCTGTCTCGACTCTGGCGTCGTAGGTTCAACAACTTTCCTCACCTCTTACTCTAGACCAAGAACATAAATCTAGGGGTTGGGAAGTTACAAGTGCAAATACCCTGGCAGTTCTACTATTACCGTGTCGCCACAATCTGATGATGATTTTTTTATAGAACTCGACGAAACAAATCGAAAATAAAGAATATAATTTGTTGATATCTCCCTTAGTTTTCGAGATGTAGCATGTCAAAAATCAGTTATAGGTATAATTACTTGTGCTTTTGGAGACGTTTCTTCTGGTCCAGGCCATATTTCAACCTAACAACAACCGCTAGGAAGAAAATAAATCACCTATTGTTCATTTCCACCTTGTAGATATAGTGGTTTAGTCAGATTTTTTTTTCTGGTCCAGGCTAGATCTCACCCTAACCTCCTCACTTTTGAGATACAATATCTCTAGAAATAAGCGAGATATCAAAGCAATGTATTCTCTATATTAGATTTGTCTCGTCGAGTTATATACGAATTCTTCTGGTCCAGCCCGCATTTCAACCAACGCCGATTTTGAGGTACGATATCTCGCGAACTAAGCGAGATATAAATATATAAAATATTCTTTACTTTCAATTTGTTTCATCGAGTCACATCAGAATCCATCATCAAATTGTGGCGCCACGGTTATCGTAGAATCCCCAACACTCTTAAATAATATCGCCACACGTGTGGATACTTTCATACCAAACCTTGACGACACAAATCGAAACTGAAGATTTTTTTTTTTTTTTCCTTTTTATTATCGAGATATCGTATCTCAAAAGTTAGGTGGTTAGATTGAAATGCTGCTTGGGCCAGAATGACAACGTCACCAAAGGCGCAGTGAACTATTGCTATCACTAAATTACCGCAGCTGAATCATAACTGTGCTGTCGCAGTTTGATGATGGATTCTTACGTAGCACGATAATCCGAATAGAAAATGAAGAATATGTTATTTTGTTATCTCGCTTAGTTCTTGAGATATCTAATGTAAAAAATTAGTTATAGGTATAGTTTCTTGTGCCTTTGGCAACATTTTTCTTCTCGTCCTCGCCGCATCTCAGCCTAATTACAACGCTAGGGAAAAAAATAAAATAAAAAAATAAAATTCATTATACATGTCCAGCGCATAGATCCTTGAGACTTAGTAGATTTTTTTCTGGTCCAGGCCATATTTTATCCCAGTTTTGAGAAACGATGTCTCGAGAACTAAGTGAGGTATCAAAATATTACATTCCTCACTATCGATTTGTCTCGTAGTGTTTGTTACATGAGTGCTCTCATCAAATTGCAGTACTGTGATTTTCATAGAGTGAGATTGAAAGTGAACAACAAAGTTTTTCGATATCTCACTTATTTCTCGTGATATTATGTCTCAAAATTGAAGCGGTTAGTTTGAAAATGAGTTGGATCAGCAGAGAAACGTGGCCAAAGAAACGTGGCCAAAAGCATTAGGAAATAGCCCTACAACTAATTTTTGACAGTCGATACTTGAGGAAAAGATGAGACTTCAGAAAAATTTATTTTTCGCTTTCGACTCGTCTCATTGAATTACGTCATCAAATTGCGACGCCACGGTTATCGTACTTCCCCGAGTTTTTACTCCTACCAAAAAACGGTACTGACCTCTTTAAATTTTGATTAACTGCTGCCATGGCCGACCCCTGGCAATGTAAGGGATAGCATCGCGTTCCAGGAGTCGCCGGTTCGAGTCAGGTCTTGTTAATCGGTGGTTTTATTTAAGTGTTGTGTTTGTATCATGTCATCTGTACCATGCTTAGTGTAGTACACATTGAGTGCACTCGTAAATAGTTGCGAATTACATAAATTATGGTGCTGGCTGTGAAGCCTCGTAGCTAAATACCAGTTGCTTTTTTAAAAATAATATTATAAATATAAAATTAAAAAACCATAAAAAAAACTGCTGCCATGCGATGTCGAAATATGAGTCGCTGGTTTTAAGCAAGAATATTCATGCGAATCTCAGTTAGTAGGATATATGAAATGGACAAGGGAGACCAAATTGATAGTGTTTCACTAGACCTTTCTAAGGCCTTTTTTATAAAATTGTTGTAAATAAGGTAAAAACTATTGGAGTGGATGAGAAAGTGATTTGATGGGTAAAAGAGTTTAAAAAAGTAGATAGCAGAAAGTTAGGGAAGGAAATTAGTATCAAAAGAAGTGGAGATATAGATGGGTGTGGCACAGAGTAGCGTATTAGGAACAGTGCTATTTATTTTCTAATGAATGACTGTGTTGATGATTTACTACGAGAAATTATTATATTTGCAGATGACATAATCTGCTATTTAATTCCCTAAGCTCACACTCACTTACTCACCTCAATAGTTACTGGCTGGAGAATGGTGTCACGTATCAGTCTTCGCTCGCAAAACAACAGACACCAGAAATATCATTAGAAAAAATTCAGGTTATGTCCAAAATTTAATAGCTAAGCAACTTATACCAAATTACTTGTCATAATACGTTCATTAAGTTTGCTTTTGCAGCATCTCATAGTTAAAGAATATCGATTACGGATGAAAACACGTGGAACGGCTTTCCAGTAACATGTTGCTAATGAAAGCAACATAAATTTTTAAATAAAATTTAATTAATCATGGTCTTTACTGTAACCACGAAAATCAGTTGTCATAACGGCCTATCCTAAATTTCAGTTTATATAAAACTTTCGCTAATGTAGCTTCACCAAAGTTTATAGCTTATGATGTATTTGATTTTTACGTATTTCTCTGACCACTTTCGTTAATAGTCTGTATTCATGCTTTAAGGGTCAAATACAAGTCAAGTTTGTATTTCAGAAAGTTCAGTCTATACCTTTGAAACAATTACACGATAGCGCGATCGTTCCTATCCCTGTTTTACACGTCTATTAATTCTTCTGTATTCTTCAAGCTCAAGAGATTTTATTCATCCTAACGGTGAAACATAGGTAAAGTTCGTATTTGGTAAGATCAGGTCAACCTGTCGTAATCTTTGATCCTAAAAACTGCAACTATTCTAGGCCCGTGACGATACGCAAAAAACAGTCACGGGCTTACACTAGTGCTATATAAAAGGATCAAAAGATAGAGGATTGTGAACTGCTGCAGGGTGATCTGGAAAGGATATCTAGTTGGGCTGGTAAACATGAGATGAAGACAAATGCATAGAAGAGTCAGCTTATTAGATTCACAGATAAAAAACTAAAGGTTGATTATGCTTAAAGTGGGGAAAGAATTGCTTGTTGAAGACTTGAAATGTAAATACCTTGGCATAACATTTAATAACAAGCTCAACTGGGCAGGACACGTTGGACAGGTAGTGGGACAAGGTTTCAAAATCCTTCAACTCTAGGAGAGAGCGATGAGGGGGTGTTCGCGAGAAGTAAAGGAATTGGGTTACAAAGCTTTGGTCAAACCATTGCTTGAATATGGTATTGTAGTAGGGGACCCACATTTTGAGTATCAAATACAGGAGTTGGAGAGGGTGTGAAAAAAGGGCTGCAGAACGCAATCATTCACGGATGATAAAAAAACTTGAATACGATTCATTGGAAGGCAGGAGGAGGATGAAGAGGTTCATGGGAGTGCACAAAGCATATGTTGTTGATGAGGCATGGAAAGATATTGGTGTAAGAATTGAAAGTAACGCATGGGAGGGAAGGGGTGACCATGACCACAAGTTGGCACTCGATTTCAGGCTCAAGGGTGCGGGATGATCTTCTTTCGTATGGAAGAGGGGTCAGGGATTGGAATAAGTTACCAAAAGAATTGATCAATAATTTACCACAAACGGTGAAACAATTTGATGTTGAAATTTGTAGGGGGTAATAGTAGGTGGGTACAGGAAAGGGAGGAAATGGGTGTCTATGGAAATTGCCAGCGGAGTGTGCTCTGGATCGCAATTACACTAAATTAAAAATTGAACTGGAAAATGCCACCAGCACTGCCAAAACTTCCGGTATAGGGACCTTATCAACTTAAACTGTTATGTTTTCTCCCAGGGATTGACTGTGGTTGTGTTGATATGTTGCATAATATCAGTTTTACTCCTGGTCGCAACGAATGTGGAATTATTTTCATTCGCATCAAGGGACGTTTTCAATACAATGGCGCTCACTTTGTAGCTCTCTTCCCAACAGTAAATGTAATGGCGGGCGCATCGGGACTGTACATGTCGACTTCATCAATAAAGTGGTTCAATTTGTGTATTCAAGTCGATTTTGGGATTTTAGAACATTTAACCGTTGGAAAATATGCGTGCGTTTATGCATAATAAAGTACTTCAGTAAGTTATTTTGTGTGTTCTTGATCATTTTCGGATGTTTATTTACTGTATGTATAGCACTCATATCAGCACCCGTATCTCCAAAACGAATGAAAATCGGACACATGTTTATGTGAACTTTTTTATCAATATTGTTCATACAACATATTTTGTTTTTGTTTTTTGCTGTTGTCAGTCTTTCAACTGCTTTGATGCAATCCTCCATCCTTTCCTGTATTGTGCCAACCTCTTCATCTCTCCATACCCCTTACAACCCACGTCCTCAATTGTCTGCTTCATATGTTATAATCTCTGCCTTCCTCTACAGTTCTTACCTTCGACTGTTCCCTCCACCAGCAAATTAACCAATCCAGTATGTCTCAAAATATGACCTACCAGCCTGTCTCTTCTTTCCGTAAGCATCTTCCATAAACTTCTTTCCTCACCCACCATTTAAAAAACTCGTCCATTTCTTACTTTGTCAGTCCACTTTATTTTCAGCATTCTTCTGTAGCACAACATTTCAAAAGCTTCAATTTTCTTTCTTTCCGGTATTCCTAAATTCCATGTTTCGCTTCCATAAAGTGCTGTGCTCCACACATAGAATTTTAAAAAATGCTCTCTAATTCCTAGATCAATATTTGAAACTAAAAGATTTCTCTCTTTCTTGAAAGCTCTTTTTACGAGTGTTATTCTGCTTTTAACAATATTCCTGCTTCGGCCATCGCTTGTAATTTTGCTTCCCAAGTAATAGAATTCATGTACCTCTCCTATTGCATCCGATATTATTTTTATATTTAATCTACTAGTATTGGTATCATTCCTGCTAAATATATTCAGTCCAAAATCTTCCTTCAGTATTTTGTTCATGCCATTCAGTAACTTCTCAATATCCTTAGCCCTTTACAATGTCATCAGCAAATCGTAGCATACTGATTTTTTCTCCCTGAACACTTATGCTACAAGGAAATTTTTCTTTGACTTTCTTTATTGATTCTTCTACGTACAAGTTGAATATTAACGGGGACAGACTACAACCTTGTATCACACCCTTTTTAACCGATGCATGTCTCTCGTGATTCTCTACTTTTATTACAGTCACTTGATTCTTAATTAGTTTATATAGTATTCTTCTAAGTCGATACTTTAGAACAGACTTCTTTAAAATATTGAACACTTTGTCTCACTTAATATTATCAAAAACTTTTTCGAAATCAGCAAATGCCATAAAAGTATCTTTGTTTTTCTTGATCCGTCCTTCAAGTATTAATCTTAAAGCCAGAATTGCTTCCCTTGTACCACGAATTTTCCTAAACCCAAACTGATCCTCACCTACTATCTCTTCTATCTGTTCTACATACTACCACCTCCTTCAATATTTACCATTCCTCCTGAATCATCCTGTATAATAATTACTCATGTAAAATTGTAGTATTTCTAGTGTTTTCTTTAGCCAGTCACCGCCTGAGTCCTAATGGAGTTCACAGACTGCCGAACTAACTCTCGACCGTGTTGAACAGAGGGGGTCGTCAACTCTGTCCAGTCGGCTGAGACAGTTCGAAGGACATGGCCGAAACGTCGAGAGCCCCGTCATCAGCAGGAAGGAGTCCCAGCAGAGTGGTTGTTCCGGGAAGGCGAAGAAGCGTGTCGTCTGCTGCGAACCGCAGACCTCGAAGGCGGACACCGTCGCCTTGTTGCGAGACGGCGCCATCGCCTTCGGAAGACTCTTCCTGGTACTGTGACACACTTAATACCTCAGTATATCTGATATCTGCACAGGCTTAGCAGACTCATTTGTTTTTAGGCTAACAGTAGTTTCTGACTCAAGTTTACGGTTCCAAACATTCTGAGCGAATTAGTTTATTTGTTCGTCACCTGCAGCGCCACCAAGGAAAGGTTGGTAATTTTTAACTTTCGTTTGCCACTGTGCGTTTGTTTTCGTTTGCGATACAGTCTTGTGTACAACTTAACAGTTAAAAAGCTACCGTAGTAACTATTTTTTAAAGCCGGGACACGTAATCTGTAGAAGTATACTAAGCAAGAATTGATTAACAGGTAAGAATTCAAACCATCAAAGCCAATTAAGTTTTGAATTTACGGTTTAATTTGGGACTCTTGTGGCGTTTCACTCCTCGTTTTGAACTGCTTGAAATCATTATAAAATTATAAATGTCTGATTTTAGGCCAAAGCGTTTTTATTGCTGTTTTTAGAGTAGTTTTTGCATTTTATTTACAGGTAATATAGGATAGAAGAACTTCTGAACATCAGTCAAACATTGTTTGAAGCTGAACTTGTTCTTCTGCATGCTAATTTCCCCAAGATTGGTCTAACAAGTTGCGTGCCGACCCTGAAAATATTTTTTTTTGATCTTTCACGAAGATACCTAATGTTAGCCTCTAGTTTCTTTATTCCTTTTGTTGAATTTAAAAGATCGGTCAATGTTGCTGGTCGTACGCAAAATGTGCAACGATTGACGCCAGATTTAGTCTTGGAACCTCTTTAGGTTTTAACTAGTGGTTTTTTCACCTTCATGTAAAGTGCTGTTCACATTATGGATCATTCAATTTCAGAGAAAAATCTTAAATGCAACATATTTCTGTCATTTTCTACATATTAAAAAAAAAAAAAAAAAAAAGAATAAAAGAAAAAGAAATCGCGTGAAAACAATTACCTTGACAAAATTATTTAATAATATTTTTGTCAGTTAAATAGATTTTCAGTCGATCTAAACTATTTTTAAAGTTAATTTTCTCATAGAATATAAATGAAAAAGGTAAACAATCCACAGCAAATCAAGTCTATGTTGCCGTAATGTAAGCACAGCTATAACATAAAAAAGCCGATTTCTAGCAGAGGTGACTGAGAGCTTGATACAATAACATCACACTCTTATTTAAAAGCGTGAAAATCAAGCAACCAGTTACCACAGCTTTCAAGCGATGAATTAAACTCCGATTTAACAAAATGGCGACCAATCACTCGGGACCACATCGCTGGAGTTTTCCCATGCCGCAGTTGTATAACCCAACGCTTTCGCCCGTCTTTATCTCTGGAAAAAAACATGATTACTGAGGTCCTTATTTTCCCCCGAAATCACCGAACGTCCGTATATTCAACGATTAACCAGCGTAATTCCGTTTTTAATAAGCCTTGTAGTGACCATAGTACATGTAAACACAGTGGTAGAGCGCAACCGGAAGTTGAGTATACCACATTTCGGTGGCCATATTGAAGTTACAAAACTCTATAGCAGCCGGAAATACCCGGCCTCATTGGGTAGATTTACCACTATAGAATCTTTGGTCGTCCATTGGGAAACATGTGTACCAGGTTCATCAAAATCATCTCAGCCGCTTCCGGAACGTAATAAAATGTATGCTCGCCTCATCCAATCTTCGAAGGGGGAAGACCTACTTTGGGATTGATATACACCTCCAGTGTATATTTCCAACAGTGAATAATAGCAAAAATGAACGCACGAAGAAAAACAAATTACGTTTCGAGCGTGGATCCACCGGGTTTACATTAACTATGACCTATTGCTACGAACGGCGATATATCCTCTCTGATAATACCCTTGTAATTATATCTCAAATGTTGTCCATCATTATTCGTAATTATTTTTGCAGCACCATATGAAGTCATTTGAAACCATGAGATAAGTTTTCGAATTTTGGTGAAAAACAATTTAAATTATTGGCCCACGTTCTACATAAACGATACTAACAGTTCAGGCGGTGTATTCAGTTCAGACAAAACAACTTTTCCAGCTGCACAAATTTCGCTAATTGTATATTTCATTAATACTTACAGTGTGAATGTGATACAACTGACCAAAAGGAAATCATATTATGACCAAACACCTAAGCAAATTTGAAATCGCGCAGACTTTTACCATTTTACAATTTTTAATGCCCTTATCTTAATAAATTATAATATATAATAGAATGAAACAACATTAGTATATTTACTAGATGACCCGGTCGAAATTTTCGCGAATACGATGTATAGTAAGACTGATGATTTGTAACAGGATGAAAGAAGAACCGTTTAATTTGTAGCAATTGTTTATTTTTTTAGTGTAATAGGTATGTAACAAGATGCTTATAAATTACGAAGCAATTAGAAAAAAAACCTATTGAACGCGTAAAACATATTTATTACAAACTGTCACTGACTTTAACGGAATACAACTAACCTGAACAAAATACACACCGCTACACTCAGATATGTGTTGCTGTGATCATAGCTCGTTAGAAAATTTCGTAAATAAAATGTTTACATAGGAACAGCACAGAAAAACAGAAATGTTTCTCTAAAAAAAAAAAAATATATATATATATATACGAAAAGCTACTTATTGTACAAAAAGCATACAGTTTTTTGATAGCTTCGTGATATGTACTGCTGCTATTTAGCAGTGTTGCTAAGAACGGTCTCATACGCGTGACTTTCGTTGTTATGTTTTTGCCCATTAATGGTCAAATACCTAGAAATTTCGTTCTTAATTTATGATATTGCCAACTTAGAGATCTTAATCATTAAAATGATACCTTATTTATCGATTTAAGTTAGGTGTCAAAGGAGATAAACGGCTAGCAATAAAAAACACGTTATGGAAATAATGACACTTTTACTCTTTAAGGTTCAAATTTCGGAAAATTCCTTTTTTAAAATATTATGTGACAAAACCGGAGGCCTTAATCGTTAAAATGGTACTTCATTATCTACTTCGGTTAGATATCAAGGGAGATAAATGGTTCGTGGCTCAAAAACGCGTCGTAGAACTATTGATACTTTTGCCCTTTAAGGGTCTAATTCCGACAAGTTCCTGTCTTAATATATGATGTCACTAAAGGAGACACCTTAATCTTTAAAATGATACTTCATTTATCGATTTAGGGCACGTATCCAGGAAGATAAATGGCTCGTGACGCAAATAAACGCATTTTAGAAATATTGGCCTTTTTGCCTTTTAAGGGTCAAATTTGGAAAAATTACTGTCTTAAAATATGATGTGAGCAAAGCGGAAAGCTTAAGCTTTAAAATAATACCTTTCTTATCAATTTCGGTTAGGTCTGAAGGGAGATAAAGCCTTGTGACCAAAAATACCTTTTGGAAATAATATATATGGCTTAGCATTCTTCAGACAGAAAAGCATAGTGTAACTCACATATGATTAAACAAGCGGTAGGGTAATCTCTGATCCAATTATTACTACCACTTAAGAAGATGTTTCTGTTAGATTTTTACCAACAGATATACTTCACTTGGTACTTAAAAATCCTTATTTTCTCACGTCAGGCAGAAAATAATTCCAGCAATTAGTTCAACTTAACAATAAAAATTCAGACTAAAGATGTTCAACATCAATATCTATGCTTCTTAGAGTTATCTTTGGAATCGCGGCACAACATTACCTAATTGTAATTATAGGAATTATAGTTCGGCGCCACCTAAATTAATTGTATAAAAAAACCTTTCGCACCAAACATTTCATGTGAATATGACCTATATCGGTCCAGTGATCTGTACGTGATGATGTCACGCCTAGGACTTTATATATAAAGGTTACAAAAGTATTATATCGGCATACGAATTCAAACTGACATTGACAAAGTGTAGAAGCCCACTTTCGACGTGTTAGCTTATTTCTCCTTACAGTACGGGTTTTGTCTGTTTCGCAGGCCGGTGTCAGCAAAGTGCTGACTATGATCTGGGTGTTCGCCAAGCCGATCATCTTCAAGAACAAAGCCATTGCGGCGAAATCTGAAGCCACGGACTGCACCTGCGAGTCGGAAAACCCGAAGCCAACCCCCAAGGACTGGCAAGAGACGGTGAAGCGGCACCTCACAGAGACAGTCATCCCCGCCACCAAAAAGTTCCTCACAGAAACTGCTATTCCTCTCACCAAAAAGATTCTGGTAAGTCGCACCCACTGTGCTGTTTAAAGTAAAGTCTCATTCGGAATGTGTTCATAGCGTGAGGAGTTGCTGGCCGAGTGTCGCGCTATTTTCTCTACTTCCTTCCTTTCGAAATATTGTACATGACAGTTTGTCCGTAGGCAGCGTCATATAATTTTTTATTTTACTTTCTTCCTTCTATATACTTACCAGACATTTACCGCTATTCGAAATGCTTCTTGCTGTCTATAAATATCTTGTTCAGTCCAACACCTTAAAATCTGACAAATCTTTACTTTAACCTCTTTGAAGTTTTCATTCATTTATTTACTTCCTGGAATATCTCGTTCAGTTTGCTTAGATCATTTATCATACAATTTATTGCTGTAATTCATATTAACAAGATAATATACAATTGATACTTGTATTCTGTTATTTTAATAACACATTCCTTCCTATTATCACACAATGTCTTACAAACCATACTTTAATTCTCTTTCATTATTCCCTCGGGCTGTATACTTTACATTTAACTACTTGTCAAAATATAAATTCATTGAGAGTTCCTTCATCGAAACATCCTATTTCATTTAATTCATTGTCCGTTCATGCTTTATAAAAACCATATCTTTTTCGTCTCTTCTATTCATATGTTTTTCAAAGACGCTCCACACTGTTTTTATGTGAGACTTTGACCTCTAAAGTAAATTATCAAAGTCAAAACTACAGACACTATGACCTCAAATATATTTACATCATAAACCATAATTTCCGGTAAGGGCTAAGTACCTTACAGGGTAAAGCGCTTGTTCTGAACTCACAGAGTAAAATGTAAGTACTTTCCAGAATGAAGCTTCACACTTCTTCCTAATTGATAGATTTAAACTGCAGTACTGGTAAATAACATTCGTGACATGTTTAGAAATAAATTTAATTAGAGTTAAATTTCGTGAAGGAATGTTATCCTTAATAGAAGACCTTTTTAATACTTGAAATTAACTTACTTTACTCAGCTTTACGTATATTTTTCCTTGAAATCGTGTTTTTGTCCAAATATAATAGTCCTTCTTTTACCTTTTGATGACCTTTATATCTTCTAGCATAATGCGTACGTTTGCGTCCATTATTGTATTGAAACTTTTCAACCCTCCATCTTTAATAATTCTTGGATATTTTATTAATTATCGGACTTCTTTTCTCGGAGATTTTCTGCATTTACTTTCAGCAAATCAATTATTAATAGCAGGGTAGTAGAGGGCAGGAAAAATTATAAAAGAATATTATACTATTATTTCATACTGAGTTTGAATACTGTGGCGCATATTAAAATTTGCAACAGGTAATATTCAATTAATCAGGTTTATAGAAATTGTTAAGTAATCAACAAATCAACACTAAATTTCTTTCCCTTACCACAATTACTTACAATCACACATGCAGTTCAACAAGTTCATAGAAATCTTCCAAACAGATGTTGCAAATGGTAACGATCTATGTTCACGTTATGAGTTCCTGTAACGAATGACCTTAGGAAGTCTTAGTAGGGAACATGAGGGAGTAAAATGGACTTACATCATACTGGGCAGTCACAGCAACAGGTCACATTAAGCCAAACTGAGCGTACTGAGGTCCCTATTGTGTTCTGTAGGACTTAAATACCCTCCAGGTAACTGCAAATGAGATCTTCTGATGTCTTTCTCGCTTTGTTGTTACCAGCCATGAGTTTACGAATTTCTTTTACTGCTTTCCAGCCCCTGTGCCTTATGGATCAACCCATAGATAATAACCCTCAAAAGAGATGACTTTTGTGTTTGTGGGGTTGGTACAATGGCACGCTGCTCTCTGCGCCAAACTCAGGGCGGGACCAGGGTGACTGACCTCTAGGCTTCACCTACCTGCAATAATGGCTGCCATAGTAGCGTTCTAAAACACCTAAATAAAATATACTACTCGCCTCACTGTCGCTTTGGCAACTACAGATCCTTAATTATATTTTTATTAACTATTTTATCGTATACCTTGAGCCGCGTTTCCACGACGTCTTGTAACGAAGGAGGGACGGGACGGGATGGATACTCAACAACACACCATAGGAACGGGGCCGCCTCTGCTAGCGAAGACGAGACGCAGCTACCCACTCTATGTCGGTAAACATCACAGGCGTGTGTAGCGGTGCGCTGTTGCCAGCGGTTAGTAGCAGAGGTGCTTGCCCCTTCTGTCACTGTAAAGTGCTCTGTGGCAAACGACACTAGGCAACGTGTTGAGGATGTGGTGGCGAGGTAGGGAGGCCTAACCTGCGGCGCGCGCTCGTCCCTACACTTCGGCTAATGAGGTGCCGCCTCCGTTACAAGAGATCGTGGGAACGCAGCTTTAGAGACCATAATTATAATTATTTGCACTTTCATCACAGTATTCTAGGAGACGATAGAAGAAGGCTCTTCGTTAAATACTATTAAATATAATCCAACCGCCTGATAGAAATACACCTAACCTTTTCAACTGTCTAGGTTACTTGATTCACATTTTAATAAATACTTTTCACTTTATCGATTCTCAAGGAAAATTATTCACTTGAAGATCTTTCGGGCATGCGGCAGGATCAATTGACCATATACGAACGAATTTTCGACGGCGTAATGTGCCATCGTCTTCAGGTTGCGTCTGCTGATCAGCATGAGGAGGGCGTCCTGGATTGCGCTCCTCACGCTGGTCAGCAGACGCAACCTGAAGATGATGGCACGTTACGCCGTCGAAAATACGTTCATCCACGATCATTGATCCGGCCACATGACCGATAGATCTTCAAGCATCAGATTCGTCGGGAGAACCTATGATTACATAAAAATTATTTACAATGTGTGTGTTTTTTTTTTTTGGGAGCGTTTTTAAGTAGAGAGTACAGCAGGGAGAAATTTGTTTGTAAAATAAATAAATAACCCACTTACTTTCAGGCTTTAGTTCTACATCAATGATGTTGTTTCTGTCAATGCTTCGGCGCCCAAAGTGGGGCTTTAATCAGGACTATTTCTGGCTGACGCATCCCTCGCTGACGGATGGTTACACCAGCTCGCCGTTTACCTGCATACTTTGCGTATTGTTTTAGTTTTCCGATAGCGATTGTCTGCTGTTCCAGAGACGTTGCTGTAGTTGCAGATGCTGCACTGCGTTTTTCCACAAATTCATACTTTTGCAGTTGACTTAGGCCATAAACGCCGTCTTTATTAAAGTTCGTCATGCTTTTGAAAATTTCTGTCGGATCCATGATTTCTAATTTTAGGAAACACTTCATTTTTTCTACGATTTTTGTCGCCTCTCACTTAATTTTAAGCCCTCCTTCACCCCAAGAACATCAGATTTAAGTCAAATGTGGAAGTTTGGACTTGCGGACAACATAGTTTGACATCTAAAACGCTAACAACATCTCTGACACTCGCTGTCGAAAAAACTACACTATCTTTCGCGGAAAATCAAAGCAATCCGCTTATTGTGCAGGCGAACGGTATAAGGGAGCGTCCGTTAACTACGTTGCTTGGTCTAGGGGAGGGGATGGGTTGGCTGGAAAGCTATGCTGGGCTGCGTGGGGGTAGAGGGGAGGGTACCGAGCCAGGCCACGTAGCTTTTCATTCATATTAATTATCAATGTTAAACTGAGGTACAGAATGCACTACATCATGTGAATATTTATTTTCGTCATTTAATTATCTGTGTATGTAATTTACGATAGTCTGATAAGAGAAAACAGTATAAAATGTCTTCTGGAATCAACAGGGAAAGAAAGCTACGTGCTACGTGGGAGAGATAGGGGGTAGGGGCAAAAGCCACGTCGGGCTACGTGGGGGGAGGAGGGCTTCACAGAAGACCAAAATGTAGCTACGTGGTTTATGGACGCTCCCTAACCAGCTGTCAGCAGCGAATAAACCTGCTCGTCTGAGAGGTTCCAGATTTGGTGCCGAAACTTTGGCGGTAGCAACAACATTGATGCATCCCTAAACCAGCAAAGTGAGCGCAATTTTACAAGTATGACGCTTGGTAAAAACATCAATTTTTATAGTTCTGAAGTTGTTGACTTTATAAGATAACTAGCTGTTAGCCACGACTTCTTACGCGTGTCCTTGAAATTTTATTGCTAGAACTGGATAATATGTAAGTCGTGTCTTTACATGAAATTTATAAACAGATCAAACGCAAACTGACTGCGAGTGAAACAAATCCTGACTGACTAATATAGACTTATAGGGACTAACACACACTACCCGTCTGTCTGTTCGGTTAGTTTTAAAAATTTCATTACGAAATACGTTATTTCTCGAGGAAAAATAGTATCCTGTGTCCTTGCAAATAATACATAGTATTTCCTTGTCATTTTTACTTTATCCATGATATATGGACTTTTTGAAAGTCTGTAACTGTTTTAATATAATAAGGTACGCAAATAATTTTCTGCGACACATAGAAATGCAATAAAATAGCGTTCGAAAATGAGAATAATTTCTCGAAACGCCTAACGCATATCAATAAACAAATTTAAATAATAATTTATTAAAATAACTGTGTCGCAGAAAATTATTTGCATACCTTATTTCCTTGTCAGTTTTCTTCAAGATCGGTTTATTAGATCAGTCGTGAGAACGTATCAAGCAGACAGAGAGACAGTGCTAGTTTCGCATTTATATTATTACTGTAGATTCGTCCCAAACGTTACCAAATTAATGATGGTAATTTACAAGAATGCCAAAAAGCGACCGAAAGCTTTTCAAACACCATCCGACGAAGTCAAACGTTTGTCTCCCTCTCAATGCATATAAAAATATTATTTTTACATTTATAAATGTTCGTTTTGGTTATCCAGATAACGAAATTGACTGTAGATGTATAAATCTGAGTTCCTGTGCCGTGTGTTACAGTGCCAGCTCTTGAGCTTGTCGAGGAAAGCATACAGATACGCCATCCGGTGTTGGAAATCCGGAAAGCTGCCTTCGTCCAAAGCGTCGTCCACGATGAAAATGCTGCCGGCACACAAAATTGACCCGCTGGTGTTTCTGAAGAAATGTATACTTTGTAAGTTACCCTTCTTTAGGACTGTTCTGCGGAACAACAACGCGAAGCTCAGCGGCGCCTTCATCTTGGGTGGTGTCGTTTTCGAAACCATAAGGGGAATATTCTTCAGAAATAAGTACTTCGGTTTCGGTGCAGAGAAGGACGGAGAGTCAAAAAAACCTCCTACTGAAACACGAAGGATATGACTCGTTTTACAAGAGCATGTAAAGTTTTTGCTGATATATTACAGTTCCGTTTACAACGCTGAAGTTTATTTAACTAGATGTTACCCTTGATTTTGTACGGATCGACGTAAAATTTTACTGCGTTAATTGGATATAGAAAACGTAAGTTACGTAACAGGGTTCCTACAAACTGACTGCGAGAGAAATAAAGCCTGAGTGACCGATATAACATTCAGAGACTTTCAGACGCTATCCGTCTGTCTGTCGCCTTTAGGTTAGTTTTCAAATGTTCACAACAAAGTATGTAATTTTTCCTTAAAAAGTATCCTATATCCTTTTTAATGATAAATAGTATTTCCTTGTCAAATTTCATCAAGATCAGTTGAGCCCTTTAGTCGTGAAAACGAAACAAGCAGAGAGAAAGACAAATTTACTTTCGCATTTGTAATATTATTTTAGATTATCTGTACTGTACTAATTTCCTCCCAGTAAATTGTGGTTGCTGAGAATTAATTAACATCATAGTTTGGGCGGCAGGGGTTTCAGTGTGTATGCAATTGAAGATAAATATACATGAAAATAATTGTTCACAAGAAAACGCTAAGCAATATTATAATTTCGTGTTTTTCAAATCTAATAATTTGAACATGCATAATTACCGTTCAGTTAAACGAGGGAAAGAATTTTAGTAACAAGTGCAAATCCACAGTAACATAGAAACAAAAGATGGTTGAAGTTTGGTTTTAGGTGGTTTTCGGCAGCCGTCTTGGGAAATGCCTGAATGGTTGCTAATGTACTCATCATAAACTACACATTTCACAAAAAAAAAAAAAAAAAATCAATTGGCAGTTATTGGAAACTGCCGACAGAAGTCAGATTTTTTTTTTTTTTTTTTTTTTTTTTTTTTTTTTTTTTTTTTTTAAGTGGCATTTGGCTACAAGGGCCATTTAGCCAGCTCAATGTGATTGTAATTATTCTTCCAGTGTATTTTTGCAACTGGGTATGGACACGTGGACACCAAGGACGGACACGACATTCACACATCTATGCCCTCTGCCGGACTCGAACCGGCGACCTTCAGCATGCGGAGCAAGTACTCAAGCCCCTACGCTACCGAGGCCGTCAAGTGACAACTTAAATCTATGAACGTCATACGCGCTACATATATACTAAATAATAATAATTCCGTGTGGACGTAATGACCTGGTGACAGGGTGTCTGTTGGCTGCGTTCTCCATCCCTGTCTTAGCCGCCTTATCCTAACCCGGTAGTGATACCAGGTACTAGGGACCTACAGTTAATGTGGAATACGAACCACGGAAGCGTTCTGGCGGACTTCATATTACACAGCAAGCTATGCCGCAGGTTGAGGTCTGGGATAATGGTCTATGAAAATCCCCGCTGAGACAGAGATTCGAATCGGCGACCTTTCGTTCGCCAGTCAGACACCTTAACCACTGAGCCATCAGATCCCTACAGATATACTGTAACAATAGGATGTCGGTAATGGGAACTCATAAGATTTTACCCTTTCAAAAATCACCCAACGAACCTAAAGAAGATTTCACTACAAAAACTAAAAATCTTAGTCCACAACATAAGGATTGGTCGAATGTTCCAGAAACAGATGTACCAAACTATTGTGTCAGAGGCAAGAAGGCTAATTCGGGAACTGCAACACTTTCGGTACCTGCCAGAAACAGGTACTAACCTGTTGAAATTTACATCAGTCGTTTCGTCAACATGTCCTCTTCACGTTTTGTGATCATACGTTGCGGAAAAGTCGCCAGGAATTTAATTAAAAATGCCGAAATATGACATGACGTACAGCAGTTTCATGCCGCCAACGTTGAAAAAATCAGTGACAGTCTGTTAAAATGTTGATTTAATCCTTTGTTGTAATGTTTTCATGCCTTTTCAGCTCTACTCCTTTGTAAAAAGTAGCACAAAATTGACAAACACGCAATATTTATCCGAGTTGTAATATGGTGATGACCGCCATCTTACGTAGCAACGAGCAACCAGAGATAATCGATTGCTTCCATTGTAAACAAATACGCCTTTGCGTTTGCATAGCCAAAATATCGTAATTTTTTATCACTTGGTCTAGGCCGTATGTCAACCTAACCACGATTTCTATGACAAAACTAAACTGTTTAGGTTGAAATGATCCCTGAACCCATAATTTTTATGTTATTTTAGCAGTGCTGAAAGCATTTAGCAGTTGCAACTTTCATATTTCGGCATTTTAAATTAAATTCCTGGCGACTTTTCCGCAACGTATGATCGCAAAACGTGAAGAGGACATGTTGAAGAAGCGACTGATGTAAATTTCAACAGGTTAGTACCAGTTTCTGGCAGGTACCGAAAGTGGTGCAGTTCCCGCTAATTCATTTTTTCAGGGGCCTGTAGTTTAACATGGAATCAGAACTAAAACTACCTCCTAAACGCGTATTCGAAGCCGCGACCGGAGAGAGAAGTGCTTTAACCGCTGGGCTACCTGGCCACCTTGTTTTGAAGTATATCTGTGGTAACTACTATCAAAATCGGATTCAAACTGTAGCTTTGTATGAACAACGTTGACAGAAATTATGGCGAGGGGGGAAAGGAGGAGAAGGGGGATTACTGGAGATCGCGTTTACGCCTGGTGTTGATATCATAATACTGCAGTGGTCAAACGCAAGACTCCGCTAGAAATTCTTTCCGAAGTACATTGAAAGGTTTCATGCTGGTCCAGGTTGCATCACAACCTAATTTCTAGCTGAAAATAACAGTCCAGGCTGTATTACAACGGAATTACTGCTTCAAAAGAATACGTCTTGCGACTGACTACAGCAGTATTACAGCGATATTATTTAATGTTTGTTTTAGCGGAATCGCGATCTCCAATAGACCCGGAGAAGATTTAGGTTTTTGTTAATCAAACGTAAATAGTACTTTTCAATTTGTTATGAAGTATACATTTGCAAGGTTCAGTCAAAATCGGATAAATACTGTGTGTTTGTATGAAGAACATTGTCAAAATACAAATATTCACTTTTATACATTAGGTACGAATACAATCCATACTTTCATTGCTGTCCAAAATGTGGTGGTGCAAAATTCCTAATCACCAGATTGTGCGCCCAAGCCCTGGGCTAGATCCCAAATCTCTCCGCATTGCGTATAGCGTGATGGCATACGATACTGTTGATGTTGGCTCGTCCGTCATATGGGGACGTATAACCTGACGTCCCAGAGGTCTCTTTCGGAAGAGTAGGCCTGAATGGACCGGCACCGGATTTCATCCTCTCCCATCTTCATCTTTCATTGCATACAACACAAACAACACTCTGCAGCGAACAGACAAACTGCCGCACTCGTCCACAATTACAGTACACATACTTACGTACATTGTCACACTAGGGGAGTTAACGGGAAAACACCCCAGTTCCTCTTCTTAGGCGTTGTCATGGAGGAGTAACCATCCCTCATGGTAACAGACTACGCTCGGATCATAAAAAGATATATGTTAAATCATGATACAATTTTTTTAACTGCTTAGCGTCTCTTAACAGCGAGGAAAGACGGGAAAGGATGGGGGGGCAAGGAATGGGAAGGAATTCGGCAATGGCCTTTTGAAGGAAGCATCGCGGCATTTGCCTGGAGTAATTTGGGAAACCATGGAAAACCCAAATCTGGATGCCCCGACGGGGATTCGAACCGAATGCGAGGCCAGAACGCTAACCATTACACCACCATGCTCGGTTCATGATGCAAGCCATCACCAAGGTTAATTTCGATAAGAGACAAAAAAATTCCAAATTTTTTAAGTAATGACATAAGACATTGTTGTACGTATTTTCTTTTAAATCTGTTCTTCCTATTTTACACGATACGTGCCAAAATATATGAATCTTTGAAAATTTACAGTTTTTTCTGTCTGTCATTGACAAATATGTAATTTTCATGGATTCTGTTTCAAGATTAATGCTTGAATGGCGGATTTAAGAAAAATAAAGACACTTTTATAGCGTTCGTTAGTTGATATAGAAAATGGTTTCGATAACGTTAGGTGGGAAAAGAAGTCGGGTCTAAAATACCGAGATAGATGAATATAATCTACATAAGAATCAAGTGACTAAAATGTAAGTAGATAATTATTAGATATTGGCATCCGTTAAACAGGATGTAATTCGAGTATGTAACCTATCCTCATTAATACTCAACTTGTATGTAGAGGAAGGAGTAAAGGAAGGGAAAGAACAATTTGAATGTGGCACAAGTGTTCAAGGAGAAAAAATCAGTATGCTACGATTTGCTGATGATATTGTCTTGTTATCAGAACAGGCTAAGAATATTAAGAAATTACTGAAGGGCTTGAACGAAATACTGAATGAAGATTTTGAACTCAATAAAAACCGAAGCAAGACAAATGCGATTAGATGTAGCAGGAATGATAGCAACAATAGTAGATTAAATACAAAAATAGGATTTGATGTGGTAGGAGAACTAAGTGAATTCTGCTTCTTAGAAAGTAAAATTATAACTGATGACCGAAGCAGAAATTATGTCAAAAACAGAATAGCACAAGCAAAAATGGAAAAAAATAGTCTTTTAGTGTCAAATATTCATCTAACACTCAGAAAAAACTTTTAAAGACCTTATGTGTTGAGCTCAGCACATTATGGTAGCGAAGCAATCCGTTTAGGAATACCGGAAAGAAAGAAAATTGAAGAATTTGATATGTGCTGCTATTAAATGATGCTGATAATTATGTGGATAGGTAAAGTACGAAATGAATTTGTTTTAGAAATTGTAGTTGATGAAAGTAGCTAGAGACACTATGTTGGGTCACATTTTAAGATTTGTTATTTTTGTAGTGGAGGAAACAGTCGAAGGTATGAACTGTAGTGGAAGACAGAGATAAAGAGTATATGAAGCAGATAATTGAGGACGTAGGGTGTAAGAGGTATATTGAGCTGAAGAAGTTAGCGCGAGATAGGTTGGGATGTAGGATTACATCAATCCAGTCGAGAGACTTAGAAGAAAACAAAAGTGATAAAACATTTATTGCTTCTTAAGTGATTGTCTAAGCGATTCTTTTGTGTAGTTTCCTTGAAATCGTTTGACTAGTGTTTTTTATGCGTGCACAGACACATAAATTGTCAGAAATTTATGATTAAGTCATGCGGAACTGTTTAAAGGGAGCGTTCCTAAACTACTACGTAGCTTTTCATTCATATTATTTGTCACAGTTAAAATAAGGTACAGAATACACAACAAAATTTGGATATTTATTTCCGTCATTTAATATCTCCGTATCTAATTTACGATAATCTGATAAGAAACAACAGCACAAAATGTCTTCTGGAATCAATAAGGAAAAGCGCTATGTGCTACGCGGGGGGAGGGGGGGGGTTAGAGGCAAAAAGCCACGTCGGGCTACGTGGGGGAAAGAGGGAATTCACATGAGGGAATTCACAAGAGGTCAAAATAGAGCTACGTGGTTTATAGACGCTCCAAAATTTCGGGGATAAAGAAGTATTCTGTACATCACCATATGCGTTAGTTCTATTTAAAACTGTTCGTTAGCTTTTGCTTGCACAAAATTAACAGAATACTCTCTGAGCTATTAATACTATGTAATACAAGTAATCAAAGGCGTTTCTACGGAACAACTTACGACACATCGTACACAAACTACGTGTAAGGTAAGTAAGAAGCCTTCAATTGGGTTTTGTACAGAGCCACAATGTCTACAATTATGTCTGTCAGTCCGCTAATCAAAACTTGTCAACGGAGTGGCACATGGTAATAGTTTTTGCAGTTGACGTATATTTATTTCTGTAAGTTGCTAGTCGTTCAGTACTTGTTTCCGGGTTTATGCTTCTCACTTGCAGACACTGTTTTGTGTGAGCGTCGTTGACGGCTGACAAGCCCGATATTCGCGTAAAATAATCACCCGCTCTGGTTGCAGTTAGTTGAAGATGCTGGACATGGTGGAGTTTGTTGAGTTTTTTTTCTATTGAGATAGTATAAGCGTTAGCAACGTTTTCGACAAAGAATTTTAGGTCTGCTGGTTTTTTGAAATCTCCTTCTTATTGAAGTTGGGTATGGATGCAGTACGTCTGGCACGTTGGAACGGTTGCGTTTATCTGTGAGCATCCCTTCCGTTACAGAAAAAAATAGTGCATTTTATACATCATTTTAAGAATTTTTTTATTTTTTTCATAATTTTCTTTGTGTCTTTTTAGCAGTATAAATTTATAATTGCCAGACTTTTATTGTTGATAAGATCTCGCCAGATGCAATTAAAAAATAAAATTATTCTCAAACTATTTAGTACGGTTGAAATATTAATATTATTTAGTTTTGCAATCAAAGAATATAGCATAGATTTGCCAGACAGATATTCGGTTGCTTAAAGGAGCCAGACAATAGGGAAAATAGGTAAGTTACAACCGTGCAGCCATTAAATTGTTTTAAATTAATAAAACATAGACAATTGTACTGTAAATGTGTCGAGTCATACATAAAAGATAATCTGGTATTTTTAGACATTTTTCTTTTTCATCGCCTATCACCATGAAACTGAGTTTTCATTTTATAAAACATAATACAACGAACATAGACACTCGACGCCATCTTGAAAAGTAGCATCTGTGACTGCCTATATCTTATGACGTCCTCTGTCGCAGCTATCTCTCTTACGCAACCAACGAATTAAATGTTTGAGACTTACCTTCCTCGAGACTTAAATTTCTATGGCTTCTTTAATCAACAGAATTTTTGTTTGACAAATTTAGGTTGTTACAGAACTAAATCATATTAAAATTTCCGCTATACTAAAATGATTCCTAAGACTTCCGCGGCCGTATTTGTTCATGATTAATAGGTTTTAGGGGTTTGCAGCGTTGTTTATTTCATAAACTGAGCTTTCGGCTGGAATCCTACAGCTTTCGTCAGAGATACTGTTAATGTTGACATAGCAACGAAGATAGCGGCCTTTTACTCTGCGATGTTTGACGCTCGTTGCTATGTCAACATAAAAGAATATCTCTGACGAAGGCTGTAGGATACCAGCCGAAAGCTCACTTTATGAAATAAACAACGCGGCATACCCAGAAAATCTACTAATCATATACTTAAATGGTTTGAAAATTATTTAATTTTTTTTTAATTGTATCTGGCGCGATGTTAGCAACGATAAAACTGTCTTGCAATTATGAATTTATACTGCTAAAAACACAGAGAAAATCATGAAAAAATGAAAACTTTTCTTAAAATGATCTCAAGCTGCACAATTATTCCCTGTACGTAAGGATGCGTACTGGTGAACGCTCCAAAGTACCAGGAGTACCGCATCCCTAGCCAACTTCAATAAGAAAGGAGATATAAAAAAACTAGCAGACCTAAAATCAACTTTTTCGCGACAGCTTGTGCAAAGAGCTTCTACTGCCCGACTTCATTGCTTCTCTCCAAATAGTGCGACAGCCGCGGAGGTAGAGGTGGGCATGTCTCAGTGGCGCGCCACCGCCGCCGACACTTGCTTCGCGGCGTGTCCTTGAGCAACACTTCTTAACAGGACGACGCGTTTTTTTAAAAAATTTGGTTAAATTGATTGAATAATTAAGTGTTAAAATGACTTTGAATTAGCTGAAACTAATGTTTTTTTAAAAAAACCTCTGTAATAGTGCTATATGACTCTTTAAGCCAAACTAGTTTTTGTTGAAAATATTTCGGAAGTTTAGTGATAGAAAAAGCGAATAAGAAGAAAATCGTGAATTACGATCACGTCTATTGCTTAGCTACCCTAAATGTAGTAAAAACAGTGAAGTATTTAACCATGAGTTCTCAACGTATGGGGGAGATGAAGACAAAATAGAATTCACGATAAGAGATATAAAGAAACAGTTGGGACTGAATGAAAAGAAGAATCCAGCTGTCACTGATGCTGGAGAAAACGTGCGAAGAGCAGTTTCGTTGGCTGATATGGAATATCATCTGTGTCTTGGTCATGGTCTAAATAATCTCGTGACAGTGGAGGCATAAACATGATTCCAGAAACTAAAAAGCTCATAAAAAGAATATAAGAATATTTTCAAGAGAGATATCCCTTGCCAGAAGTAGAAGCACATGCCGAAAATATGGAAAAAGAGTTTTCCTGGATAACGTCGTTAATACCTAAAAAATGATGAGACCGATCCTATTTTAGAAAATGTTTAGACGGCATCAGTACACACAGAAAGATTGTATAAAGTAGTTGAAGAGAGCTCGCTATTCGTATCAGGAACAGGAAATATTATTTACGTTCCTTCTATCAAAACGGCAAGACCAACTCGTTGGCACCGATTTCCAGAGTTGCTGGAAAGATTAACCCACGTATGCAACAGTGAGCTAATAAACCAGATGTTGAGAAAGATTGGACAGGATGAGATAAAGATTAATCAAAGTGAGTCGAATCTTTTAGACATAAATGAGGTGGTAAAATTCTTGAAAACGTTTCGCGAAACAGTTGAGGTCATGCCGTCTCAAAGATATGTGCAATTAATGTGACTATTCTGTTCCGTTCTGAAATAACTGACATCCTGAATTCTATCTTAGATGACGAATTATTGATTATGTTTCGGCTTAATCGCAGCGTGGTGGCAGAAATTAACAAACGATTCGTTACCACAAGAACGGTTGCAGTATAACTTTTGGATTGTCGTTTTATGGGTCTCAAAGAAGTAGACACATATTTAGAGTCAATACCAAAGACCAGTACTTCCTTTCTTGCATCATATATCAAGGGTAAACAGTGCCCTTATTGTGCCAGAAACAAATGAAGGTAGGGTCCTATTGCTTCCATAAACACCACCAATCATATTTCGTTGCTGCAAAAACTATCGATGAAACATCGTGTATATACCGATAACGATTATCCGATCTATCAAGAATGTTGGAAATATTTAGCAATCAAGTCTTTTCTTTCTGTGCCTTCAAAAGAACAACGATGAAGGAATATTTTCTGCCACTAGGTTAGTCATTTATGCGAAAGGGTCTAGGCTTAGCTCAGTTCGCCTAAAAAAAATATCTTTATACACTATAATTACAACTGATTTTAATAAAAAATATTATCTTCACACTTCCGAAGAAAGCACAAGCCGACAAATGTGAGAATTATCGCAACATTAGTCTAACATCACATGCCTCAAAATTAATGATTAGAATAATATACATAAGAATGGAAAGGGTAGTAAAAGACATAGTAGGTGAAGATCAGTTTGTGTTTAGGAAAAATCTCGGTACAAGGGAAGCAATTCTAGCTTTAAGATTAATACTTGAAGGGTGGATCAAGAAAAACAAAGATACTTTTCTGGCGTTGGTAGATTTAGGAAAAACTTTTGATAATGTTAGGTGGGACAAGATCTTCAAAATTTTAAAGAAGTCAGGTCTAAAGTATCGAGATAGAAGAATACTTTATAAACTATATAAAAACCAAGTGACTGTAATAAAAGTAGAGAATCACGAGATACATGCATCAGTTAAAAAGGGTGTGAGACAAGGTTGTAGTCTATCCCCGTTAATATTCAACTTGTATGTAGAGGAAGCAATAAAGAATGTAAAAGAAAGATTTTCATGTGGCATAAGTTTTCAGGGAGAAAAAATCTGTATGTTAAGATTTTCTGATGACATTGTCTTGTTAGCAGAAAGGGCTCAGGATATTGAGAAGTTACTGAATGGCTTGAATAAAATACTGAAGGAAGATTTTGGCTTCAATATAAATCGGAGCAAGACAAAAGTGATGAAATGTAGCAGAAATGATACAAATACTAACAGATTGAATATAAAAATAGGATCGAATGCAATTGGAGAAGGAAGTGAATTCTGTTATTTGGGAAGCAAAATTACAACCGATGGCCGAAACAGGAATGATGTTAAAAGCAGAATAGCACTAGCAAAAAGAGCCTTCATGAAAAAGATAAATCTTTTAGTTTCAAATATTGATTTAGGAATTACAAAGAACTTTTTAAAACTCTATGTGTGGAGCACAGCACTTTATTACGGTAGCGAAACATGGACTTTAGGAATACCAGAAAGAAGGAAAATTGAAGCATTTGAAATGAGGTGCATCAGAAGAATGCTGAAAATCGAGTGGACAGACAAAGTAAGAAATGAACGAGTTTTGGAAATGATGGGTGAGGAAAGAAATTTGTGGAAGAAGCTTACAGAACGAAGAAGCAGGCTGGTAGGTCATATTTTGAGACATGCTGGATTGGTTAATTTGCTGGTGGAGGGAACAGTCGAAGGTAAGAACTGTAGAGAAAGACAGAGATTAGAATATATGAATCAGATAATTGAGGACGTGGGTAGTAAAGAATATGTAGAGATGAAGAGGTTAGCACAGTATAGGAAGGGATGGAGGATTGCATCAAGCCAGTCGAAATACTGATGACAGCAAAAAAAAAAAAAAAAAAAAAAAAAAAAAAAATGCAAAGAGTGCGAAAATCTGCAAAATTTTGAATATATAAGTGAAACGTTAATAACTTTTCTTTTTGATATTAAGTAATAATATATACAAAATATCATAAAATTTATATATAAAAGTCACGCCGCAGGCGTTATGCCGCCGCCGTCTGAAAATGTTCGGCTCGCCGCCGCCGAGATTTTAGCTGGTGGCGCCCACGTCTACGGCTGAGGTAGTTTTGCGCCAGTGAGCGCGTCTTCTGAAATGTGGTTCCGTATCTGTATTTGTTCTCTTCATGGTTTTTATAAGCAGGTCTTTGTAGCGCTTCACGGGAACACCATGTGGTCTTTTGCTGGTGTTGAGTTTATGGCTTAAAACCAAAACCATTATATTTGTAAAAAAAAAATTTCTTCTCTCGCAGGCAGTTTGTATGGTTATTGTTATAAATAGTGCTACAGACATTCCTTTGTGTTTTAAAAAGTTAATTAGTGAGGAGAGGCGTAGTATCATACTTGTATAGCTGGAATGGACATTTCCTATACGTTAAGCGTACTAAAAGGGGATAATACTAGTCAAATTACATTGTTGAATTTAAGCTTGAATTTTTTCTTGAGTGGAGAAAGTTAACATTCCTGGAATGATTGCTGTGTCAGTGCTTCCCGTTACAATTGTGAACTTCAAAGGTTAACATTTATGTTTCGAAAGCTGAACAACACTCAGTTTTCTTTCCGGAAAACACCAGGAAATTTATCGTCAATCCGAAAAAATTTCATGACATCTAGAAGGTGACACAGTACAGCACCTTTCAATTGCTATATATACTACTAGCTAGGGCTGTTGATATTTTAATAAATATCGGATTTTCGATATATCGATATTTTAAAAAATATTTATATCGGGTTCGATATATCGAAGAAAAAGTATCGATATATCGACCCTATTATATAAAAACAATGTTACAAAAACAAATCATTTTAAAAAAGGGCGAAGTCTTGTGGCTATTTAATGATGAAGAGTTGTGAGATATTTTTCTGAATCAAGTTTTGATTTTCTGAAAAAAAAAAATAGTTTTTCATGACGTTACGGATAAATCTTTTTTTTTAAATTGTGATTTAGCCATTATACTACTACTTTACTAAAAGGAAAGGCAGAATGTTTATGATTTACTCGAAGACTTGTGAATCCAGAAAGAGCATCGAGGGAAATCTTGGCTTTTGTGAGTTTAAAAGCTCAATAATGCAACATTGTAGAGGCATTTATTTAGGTTGATGTTCTATTATCAGTTTGCATAATGACCAAGTCACTTTTTTTACAAGTATTGTTTTATGTGGAATTTAATTTCTTTTTGTAGGTTGATAGCTTATTCTGAGTCTTCTTACTTTTTTGGACCAAATGTTTGCACCTTAGCAAAGATTGTGTATCCGAATTTATCAATATTCCTGCTTACATCCAATTTTCATGTCAAAATACTTTCCTCGACAACGCACGCTCATGTAAAACAACGGGCTCGAGTCCGATTCGTTCTGTGCGAGCTTCGCCGTGTCTGCATTGTTACCATCGGTGTAGGACTACCAATAACTTCCAAATTAAATGTAGTAACAAAGTAAAATTAATTGTGTTTTTTATGCTCCTGATCTTTGTGCAAAACTGAAATTCAAGGCATATAGCCTCATCAAGAAGAAAGCAATTAACCTACAAATTTTCTCTAAGACGTTTCAGCTTTTAGATTGGCATTGAAAAAACACAGGAACTTTTCTTATACTATGGGGATGAAACCAAGTATGTGTACCAAATTACCATTTTCTAGGACAACTGGATGTTGCATAGAATTATGATGAGAGAACGTCATAGTTATTTAAAAGAGTTTCAGATCCAAAAAAATTCCAAACTAAGGTGGTGAATGAAGTAAAATTTTGCACCAAAACTCATGTCAGAAACTTCATTGGACATACTTTTCAAGAGCATGAACTCATGTTTTTCCCGTTGTTTCTTCTACTATGAATGGAGAACTCCCTACATTAATTGAAAATTTCCCCTTCTTTGATATTGCTTCGCAAATGGGTAACGCTTTACCATAATACAATTTTTTAAAGCTGAGATTCTAGGTGGAATGCAGGATTTAGGGCGAGGGGTGGGGGCAAACCGGGGTACTTGCTCTGGGCGATAAAATCGTGTCCAACAATGCGTTTGGCAAACAGTTAAAGTGGCGACATCAATGCGTTTGGCCAACAATCAAGGAGGCGATTCTCGGGGTCTGGCTGGCAACAATGTTTGAAGAGGCGGCAATCTCAGTTTTTCCCCGGCTTGGAAAAATCCTAGAGCCGCTACTGTCAAGGCAGTTCCCTTGGCGTTAACAAATTGTTTTTTAAAGGCACCAATCTATAATAATAAGTTTTTAGCATAGCGCTTTGTAAAGGCAATCCAAAAGTGGTAGATTCTTTTTTTCAATTTCTTATCTTAATAAATTCGTAAGTGATATAACAAAACTGGCTGTGACATAATTTTGGAGCTCAATTCTTCTGTTGGTATGGAACAAGAAGCGTATCCAATTCGCGCGAAATATTTAACTGTGGAGTGCCAGATACAGGCTTATAATTTCCGGGACATTTCTGGGTCTAAAAAGTATTTTAGCGGTATGTTTAAAGAGTGAACAAAAATGCAAATTAATAAAAAAATTCTATTTTAGGTAAATATGCTATCTAACGTATATATAGCACCTCTTTTAACTTTATTAATTAAACTATGGTAGAAAGTCAACATCAGGTATTATGAATCAAAAGGAAAAATACTAAACTTAAAACAAAAATTGACCACCTCGTTAGGAATTTTTTACTTTGGTACAAAATCAACATCGGGTATTATCAATCAAAATCTCAAAAATATTAAACCAAAACTGAACACTTCTGTTAGGCTCATTAATTAAAATTAGGCAGAAAATCAACATCAGGTTTTATCAACAAATAAAAAAATTAGCATCTATCTTTTGCTAAATCAAAATCAACATCAATCAAAATAGATCTTAATCATCTACTTTTAAAATATTTATTACTAGATTTTGCCATTTTCATAAATATTTCTCCGTCACTGCTTTGCAAAACTGATAAAATTTCTCAGCAAGAGTCTTCAAAATTGATTGAGTTTGCAGTTCAGCCTTGATCGAATCCATGAACGTTCTGTTTCGCTCTTATTTCATAAATTATTCAACGGGCTAAAACTTGTCTCGTAAAAGTCATTGCTTGTTGGAATTGACAAAACAAAACCAACTATTTTTTTAAAATATTCAAAATCATTAAAAACGCTTGTTCTAAAGAAATTGGCCCAGATTTTATCGTTTGGAAAGTCTTTTGGAAGGACCTGAAAAACACGTTTCAGACATGTGAACTCTGTATAAAGGGAGTTAATGTTAACTGCATCTAGAATTTTCAAAGTCCCAGAAAATTCAAAGAGTATTTTCCTGTCAGTTTCAATTCCTCTGATTTAAGGGACATTCCATCCTCCCGCTGCAAGCATGGGATACTTGGCTTGGCCTCATGACCACCGTGGTGAACTGAGTTTGAGAAAAAAACTAGTATACGGAAATTCCGGGACAGTAACGCATAATTCCTGAACACGAGATCAGACACAAAATTCCGGGACATTCCCGGATTTTCCGGCTATCTGGCAACCCTACCCATACCTGGTACATTACGATTAGTTTCTTAATGCTAATACTTTTGCATTGATTGAAGACAAATTTTAAAAACTTTTCAAAATGTCCAGACAAGAATTCTAATGAATATTGAATGAGTTATTTTACCTTCGTTTTTTACTTCTCCACAGGCCCGCCGCTAGCTGTTTGAGCGCCCGCGTGCAATAGCGATTATGCCGCCCCCTGTCCAACTACAGCCAGTGGTGGATCTAGGAAATTTCCGAAACGGGTCAAAAAAACTGTGAGATTGCCGCCCCCATTGTTGCCATCCCCAGTGTCGCCGCCGACCGCCCGAAGCAGCTGTTGAGCTAAAAAAAAAAGGGTCGCCCGCTACATAATATGCTGCCTTGCACGCCCGCTTACGGCGGCCCTGCTTCTCCATGTGCTCGTATCGTTCATTGTTTCTTAAAATTCTATCTATGAAAATGTATTGCATGTGCAACACAGGTAATCGTTTTCCCTCCAATAATAACTTGGAATATTCTACGAGGAAAACGGAAAATAACCACTTATTTTTTAAAAATATCGGACTCCGATATCCAGATTTCAATATCGATATATCGTCCTAAAAAATATCACTCATAAATATCGATATTTTTTTAAAAAAATATCGATATATCGATATTTTATCAACAGCCCTACTACTAGCTGATACCAGCTACTTCGTACGCGTGGATTAAGAATTTCGATGCCAGAACTGAATAAAGAAAGCTGTTGGTAACGTAGGATTGGTCACAAACAACACCGAGTAGTGATAATATGACAGGAAAGTCATCACTATATCATTCTACCGGCTAACAATCTCATGAAGAGAATAAATTTCCAACATTTAAAGAAAAAAAAAAAAAAAAGGAAAAGCAAACGAAGGTGCGGGATGTGTGTGTGTGTGTATATTGAAGCGTGGGGGGGGGGGGGAGGCAGCTTTATTTCAGCTTGGTCTTTTCTTCTTTCTTCACCATGAGCATCCGATTTTTGGGTTCTAATAACTTTAGCTGCTCGTGCTCTGCTAGTGCTACACCTTAGGCCAGATTTACGCCCCGCAGTTAATATCAAAAAGGAAGACAACATAAACTGGTGCAAGAAACATTTAATCAGACACAATATGTCGATTAGCCTGAGCTCGGATGTTAAAGTTATTTACATAACATCTGTAAAAGCTTGCTGATACACGACATTTTTAGTTTTTTCCCTTTGCTGCGTAAATCTGAAGTTGACTTGGCGTCCTAAACCTTGAGGAGGCTACGTATAGCTGACCATGTGAAAAGCACGATCCATCCAAGTTTATTCCGACGACGTTGAGCGATGGTCCCTGAGCCTTATTAATAGTCATTGCAAAAGCAATTCGAAAGTGGAATTGCAATCTTTTAAAATCAAAGAGCAAATCATTGGTGGCGGGTATCATAGGAATGCGTGGTATAAAAACGTCATCTCGCTTAGCATTTCCGGTAATTATTGTTGCTTCAATGACATTCGGAAGGAATGTTTTAATGGAAAGTCTCGTCCCGTTGCACAGCCTGGGAGGGTCAAGGTTGCGCAAAAGAATTGTTGGGGAGCCAATTTTCAAATGTAGTTTGTGTGGAGGCATTCCAGACGGTTCCAATGAATTCAGAAATTCCGTGGGGTAAAATACAGCTTGTTTAATGTCCACCACGGTGTCGATGGAGGTCATTTTAATTATAAATTTCTCGGCTCGTAACTGCCCGATTTAAACCGGACAACTTCGATTCGACGGTAAATTTTTCAACCGAAATTAAGACAGTATTTTTCTCCTAGTTTCTAAAGATAAGTGTGCAAAGTTTCATCGAGATCGGATGAAAACTGTAGATTTGTATGAAGAACAAACAAACATACATACATTCATCTTTATATATATAGACATAAACTATAGCTACCAACTTCAAATGACGGTATATTGATGACGAGAACTGAAGTGCTTATAACAAACATGATTTTTTTTTAACTGCTTTACGTCTCTTTTTAACATCGAGGTCTTTTAGAGACGGGAAAGGATGGGGGCCCAAAATGGGGGCAAGGAATGGGAAGGAATTCGGCCATGGCCTTTTTAAGGAAGCATCCCGGCATTTGCCTGGAGTGATTTGGGAAACCATGGAAAAACCAAATCTGGATGCCCGGACGGGGACTCGAACCGCCATCCTCCCGAATGCGAGGCGAGAACAAACATGAAGAATTTACATGAAGTGAAAAGCAGTTTTCACCAAAAATCCTCAGACTCAAAACAATATCATTATGCTCATAAACAAACATAGAGATTAAAACAAAATCTACATTTTACTCCTTTTTTTGCCTAAAAATACTAATGAGTATAAAATTGATACTATTCCCATTGGAAGAATATGTCTACACTACAAGCGAACATTATAAGTTCAGATGTATGGAAAGAAATCTTTAGCGTATGTTTATAAATGAAGACAACAATCAAACGGACACCTACCTTTTTCCAGCTTGTTTTTGCCAACAAAATTCTAATTAGCGAAAAATGATAACATTCCAGTGAAATCAAAGCTGTATACTTAGGAAACTGACAAACATTGTAAGATTAAATCCCATGAAAACATATTTTAGCCTGTGTTCTGCAAAACTGCAACCGTAGCGTCTAAAACAGACGAGGCGGTTTCTCATGGGCGCCGCGGCGTCGAGTTGACTCATGGCTGCGACGCTTCGTTTGTTTTGCACTCGCGGCGTCGAGAGACCGCGGTTGGTTGGCACTGGTTTTCACATTTTGATTTTTACAGCTGATTCTATGAACAAAATCCAAATTTCGAATATATCACTGTACTCTACATCTATTAAGTTACATTTCTATAATTTTTTACAATCTGAATATTGAATTGTATGACTGTAGGAAACTTGCAAATAGTACGGAAGCCATGCTGTTCTTGGCTGACACCGGACGTCGGTCTCAAGGCCCGCTTTACGCTGGTATGTACGTTCGGTGATATCGCGACCGCTGTGATTCATGTGCTCCACCCAAAAAGCGCCCTGAGCCTATTAACATAGGCAAATTGCAGACGGCCTCCGCAATATTCTGTTACTTGCGACGCCGAACTGCGAGAGTTTTCGTGCTCCTGCCTACTTTTAGTCTTAGTTAGTCGTGTCCTACATTTCACTAAGAACAATATTATTAACGCGATTAACTTTGACCTTGTACTGGTTACATCCATGTGATTTCTTGTTTGTTTGTATAAGAAGTACTGGTTATGGTGCCCATGATATCATTGTAATTATCAGAAATCTTTGTGTGTAATTAATTGTACAAAGTGTAGTTTTTCTACCGTTATTTGATCAAGAATAAGAACCCTTCTATCCCAGATATAAATGTTAACTTGGTACATTTCTGATCCATTCTTATCGGTGCTAACGGGTAAATTGGTGGTTGTTGCTAGAAAATGTCCATTTCACGAGTGAAACATTACAAGTTAGAGATGTAAATCATAAGTAAATACAAGGCAAACGGTCCCGAGGGAGACCAAAAAACACATGACCGAGTGTGTAGCACTAAGGTTGTGAGTGGAAGAAAATGGAAAGGTTTGTGTGTAAATCAGACCGAGTCAGTAGCTAGAAACTGATGATTAAATTGTATGGAGTAGATATCTGTCGTAACAACGAAAGTAAAAACGCGTGTTTAATGTGGCTGTGCTGTACTACTGCGTTTCTTATAACTATATTAGAATTAATGTGTTACTACTTCACTCAGTCACGTGACGAACCACTTCTCACCTAGTCCATAGAACGACGAATGCTTGTACGGACAATAATCTTATGCATTTCCCTAACATACTATATTATTTAAGTAGTTTCAAAGCCCGTCGAAAAAGACGGGTGTCACCTGTGGTGATATTAGGAATGTGTCCGGGGAAAGTTTCTGAAGATAGGCGAATAACGATTAATTTATTATCTTTTTTCTCGATAATATTAAACTTTCTCTGATTAGATTCTCAGAGTATTTGGTTACGAGTTTTTAAATAACTCCATTTGATTTTATTCAACGCAAATTTTTTGTTGTTGTGAAAAAGTTTCTAAGCGTAATTTCAATAACAAATAAATACCATTTATACGATTGATATGTCTGGCGATTACTTACGTTTCGTATAAACTTTCTCTGGATTTTAATAAACTTCCAGGTTGTTATCTTCTTTAGTTTCAGTAACTGCTAGAGAGAATACAGCGTAAACATTTGATTCAAATGAACTTCACGTTATATATATATATATACCTCTGCCTCACATTATAACCTTTATATTTGGTGCACAACAGACAATTGCCTTTAGCTGGCATCACAAATAAGCTTTATTAATTTAATAAAATAGTGCAAATAAAATCAAATTCAATTATTTATTTCAAATTAGCATTTCCTTTTTACATTATAAACGTAAATAAAGTGAATACAGTTATTCTTTTGAATTTCGCTGACTAGCCAAGCAGCGCTGTGGTGGCAGGCAGCGTAACTAACACTTCGGGCATTATCGAGACTCACCGTAGACGGCCGATGTATCGAGAAGAGGTCTCCAGGCTCAACGCATTTTATTAAAGAGGTTACAGAGTAGTTAGCATACTCTCAAAAATAATCGTTTTGTTTCTACGGCTTCGCTAGTGAGAAATCGTAATTTTATTCACTCCTCCTGGTTTTTATTAGTCATGAGAAATCTGCGCTGTCCCAAAAAAGTCCAAACTATTGGTTCGTAACTGTTGTTTATGGTCCTCTCTTAATTGTGACTGTCGTGATATGAAGCAATCAAGTTCACATTTAGTAATTCGCTATTTATAACAGTCCACGTTTTTTTGGATATTCCGAATACCTCACCCATTGCAAACCCAGAGTACGGTTGTCAGCGAAATTGTGACATTCATATACAGGGCTGGTCAAAATGATTGCAGTGATTTCAGAAAATTACTACAGATTTATTATTTAACATGTACTTACAAGATTAAGCCGCGTACTCACTAGCGAGCTGTAACTGTAACCGTTGCACGTTACTGTTACCGAATACGATAGTGAGTACGTAGCTCGCGAGCCTGTCGGGGGCGGAATGCGTTGCATTCGCAGCGAGCCGACAAGAAACACGTCCACATTCTGTAACTGAAACCGCTGCACGTTACTGTTACCGTGAACTATAGTGAGTACGTGGCTCGCGAGCGGAACGCGTTGCATTCCAGCGAGCTGACGACTGTCGGTTTTTGCTGCGAATCAAAGGGCGCTCGCTGTGCGCTCGTGGACGTCGAGAGTAAAGGTTGTTGCACGCTGCGAACCTACCAGTATCCTTAAGCGTCATGAGTGAATGGACAGAAGATAAATGTCTTCAGCCGATAGAAGCCTATCACGAAAGCAGTGTCCTATGGAAACCCAAGGATTGGCAGCCTTAATTTTGCAAGGCTAAATAAACCTTTAAAAAATAAAATTATTCCAATTATTATTATTGAAAAAAACAAAAAAAATATTTGTAGGTGGAGGACCTCAATGGTAACACAAATACACAGTGACATGCTCTACGTGAACCATTCAATAAAAAGCTATAACCAGATCCGAAATTACAAATCCTGAAAGAGGCTTTCGGAATACTGAAAAATGCGGCAGATAAACCGAAAAAGGGTACGGAACTACGGTCTTTCTTTGATTTTATACAAGAAAAATTTAAAAACTATTCCAATGAAATAAAAAATGCAATTCAACATGAAATATTTCAAATAATTAAGCGTGCTCTTCAAGTACATTATAACTGCATAAAAAATTATGGTTATTACTCCACTACACAAGCTCCACACCCTTCAGCTTCTTCCTCCACTATCAATCCAGATGTAGCTTGCCCTTCCACTTCTTCACCAACAAACTCCTCTACACAACCCGCCATACTCCCCGTACAGCAACAATAGCGAGTATTCATCAGATAGAGTTTAGAAAATTACGTATGATTTTTAGAAAATAAATTACATTATTATTTTTTTATTATTGAATAAAGGATTACCATCATTTATTCTTCCAGAGCTCCTATCGGCGCTTGGCACACTTCAGGGACAATTCAGCTTATGGCTTGTTTGGAAATGCGAGAAAGATATTGTAAACTTGTAAAAGAATCACTAGTAGCTAAGTATTTCTGCGTCACAGCTAATCAGTTGAACCGACACTGCTTCTCGGAACGAAGTGTTTTTCGTTCTATCTTGGGCCAATTATGTTCATTAGATATTCAAAATCAGTTGAAGGGATTCTCGTGAAATTTTTGTAATGACCACTCATTTGTTGATTTCTTAAAATAATAATTAGATCACTTCTTTCTCAATTAATTCTATGAATACGCCATCTTCATGGTCGTTTATAATCATCCAGTAAAGCATTTACAAGTAAGTATGCTGCACAAGCGAGAGACACTTCGTCCGACATCGCGGAGCTCCAAACGAACACTGCTTGTCGTTACGGTTACAGTGAGCGTACACACTAGAACCTCGTAACTGTATCCGTTCGGTTACAGTTACAGCTCGCTAGTGAGTACGCTCAGTGAGGTGGCTCGGTGTTCGTCGCGAGCGAAGTTCGTTTCACGCGTACGCGCTAGAACGTGGTTACTGTATCTGTTGGTTACAGTTACAGTTCGTAGTGAGTACCGGCTTACACAGATATAAAACAAACTGTGCAATTTTTTTGAGGGTCT
>JARYHS010011408.1:199067246-199165552 GCA_031002005.1 Vandiemenella viatica
GTGGTGGAGCTGGTGGTGGGTATTTTGGGGGTAACCGCGAAGAGGATGAAGAATGTCAATTCAGCTGCCTCCTTTCACCGAACCACATACCCACTGCTCTGTCTGTCGTCACTAGGTTCTCCCCCAGGGTCTGGGTCTTCCTCTAGGGAAGCCTAGATGACGGGTTTGGGCGCACCCGAGGATCCCGAGCCCCCCTTCCCCCCCCCCGACAATTTCTTGTATCTGCTACGGGTGCAGGTTTGGGCGGTGGGGGAAATTTTCTCCCTATTGGGGGACGCGACGGTTGATTGATGTGCTGGAGGTATTGTTATACTATCTCTCTGAAGTTTGATGATTGCCAAACTATGACCTACTGGTGTCGATCTTATTCTTATTGCGTCTACCAAGAGAGGGGATATTGCTGGGCGCTGGAATTGGGTCCCTGTTGGGGCGGTTGAAGGGGCGTGTTGTTACCACTTCTGCCGTCCCCGAGACTCATTCCCGGCGTCCACAGTCCACAGTCTTGGCACACTACAGTGTTGGCCGCAGCTCAAGACGCTGAGCAACCTTGCCCTGACTGCTCCAGTGTTGGGGGTGTCCTGGTGAACGAAGACCAAGTCCCCCAGAGGCTTAGTCGACCTCTGCTGCCAGCGCAGAATATCCCCGGAGTAGAATGAAGGGGTCAGTACCACGTTCTTAGCGGCTGTGCTTGGTTGGATCGCTGCCTCTGGGTTCGGCCCCTGGGTCTTAGGGGTAGCATTCCTGCCGGCGGAGCAGTTTCTAATGCTGCCATAGTAGGTCCACTATATTCCACAGAATTCACCCTGTGAACGTTGTGGGAACCTTCGGGCCTCTGAAGCGGGGTGCTCTGTGGAGTTTGGACGAGTGTGTGGGAACCCGTGTTCGCACTTGACACAAGTGTCGGGCGGGTGCGGGGAAAGCGCACTAGGAGCGCGCCCTAGTGTGGGAAGCCGAGTACTCAGTGACGATACGTTCGGCCGGCTAGCGCGGCACCCGGTCGCTACGGCTTCCACGCGCCTTGCGGGGTTTGGGTGGGGCCGGGTGTTGCGCGTAGGAACCACAGAAAGGCCTATGCTATAGGGCCAGGTTTTGGAATGTGGCCCAAAAGGGTTGGTGAAGGTGTCTGGCCGCGCCGTCCCTGCTGTAATGACGGGTAATTCTGAATAGCCAATTCGGTAGCTGGGGCGTAGTGAAGTGGTATGATATAGTGGGGTGGTCAGGGTGGCGGCGGAGGGCTACGGCTCAGGTACCGCATAGCACCTCAACCCGGTCGGTGGACCATACATCTGTACTTATGTCGTCGCCAGGCTTCCTCGTTCAGGGGGCACATTTTGATTACATAGAACGCATCTTCTCGTAGGCGGCATTCGCAGATTTAGTCCGGCTCCAGACCTCTTTCAAACAACTTTCTTCTTATGTTATGTCCTGTTATTAGGCTGGTTACTGAATAAAGAATGTCTATGTCTGCCTTCCAGCCCGTCATCCATGCGTCTATCTTTGGGACCCAGTTGTAGGATAGACTATCATTAGTGGCATTGTCCCACCTGTATTGCCAAGACTGTATTAAGTCTCTCCTGATTTCTGCTTTAAGATTTTAACCCCTTTTTTTGAAGTTGGGGATAGTAGGTATAAAGGGGGAGCGCGCTCACACAAAAGAACTGTCAATCATTTTCACACCTCTATTGTTCTCCCCCTCCCACCTGTCAATCATTTCACACCTCTATTGTTCTCTCCCCCTCCCACTTGACTTGAGGGCACTTGACTCGAGGGCCACTTGACTAACCTCAGTTACCCCTCTATTGTTACCACTTGAGCGACCCCAACCACACCATGTGTCGCGCAGCTGCCCTCGCGGTTCATTGTTGTCCTTCCCTCCCGACCTGTCAATCATAGCCACTTGTTGGAACACCTGCCTTCCCTAGCACCAGCTGCCCGTGGTGTTTTTTTTTAGGCCACTTGAGCAACCCCAAAGACACCAGGTGTGTCGCGCCAGCTGCCCTCGCGGTTCATTGTTGTCCTTCCCTCCCCACTTGTCAATCATAGCCACTTGTTTGAACACCTGCCTTCCCTAGCACCAGCTGCCCTCACTTGACTCGAGGACCACTTGAGCGACCCCAACCACACCAGGTGTGACGCAGCCGCACCAGGTGTGGCGCAGACGTTGCCAGACCACTTGAGCGACCAACTGGACTTTCGGATAGATGTCGACATGCTGCTCCTTTTCGAACGAGGAATTCGCGGAGGTATTTGCCAGTGCGTGCCGAGGCAAATAACAGATACATGCCGAGTGCGTCCATTAACTACGTAAGTACATTTTGGCCGAGTACCGGCCAAACCACTTGAGCGACCCCAACCACACCAGGTGTGTACTCTGCTGCTTTTGTCGTTCTGTGAGGTATGAGAATTCTGCGGTATGAACAGAGAAGTTCACCGGAATAGCATTGCCATGGTCGAAGCTTGTGGACTACGCGTTTCTACCGAGAGTGGTGGTGTAACGGTTAGCGTTCTCGCCTCGCATTCGGGAGGATGGCGTTGGAATCCCCGTCCGGGCATCCAGATTTTGGTTTTCCATGGTTTCCCAAATCACTCCAGGCAAATACGTAAGTACATTTTGGCCGAGTACCGGCCAAACCACTTGAGCGACCCCAACCACACCAGGTGTGTACTCTGCTGCTTTTGTCGTTCTGTGAGGTATGAGAATTCTGCGGTATGAACAGAGAAGTTCACCGGAATAGCATTGCCATGGTCGAAGCTTGTGGACTACGCGTTTCTACCGAGAGTGGTGGTGTAACGGTTAGCGTTCTCGCCTCGCATTCGGGAGGATGGCGGTTGGAATCCCCGTCCGGGCATCCAGATTTTGGTTTTCCATGGTTTCCCAAATCACTCCAGGCAAATGCCAAAGTGGGTTATCTTGGAGCTCGGTTCAGCGAAATTTAACAGAAGATTTGGGAATGAAAACGGTTGCTGCCAAGTTTTTTTCCTCGGGCTGTGACTAACAATAAAAAAGAACGTCGACTTGAAACATGTCGTGCTTTGAAATTGATACAGATTTTCTGTCATTATTGGTGACGAGTCATTGCGCTATGGTTACGACCCAAACACAAAGCAACAGTCAGCCAATGTAAGACGTCATTGTCACCCCGCCCAAAAAAAAATATCCTGGTATGGACTGTGTTTTACGTAGCATGGATTGACCTCTCATCAAACTGAACCGAACATTGACTTGAAATGGTTATATTCTGTTACTTGTAGACCATTTGCAATCATATGCCAGGATGCTTCCTTCAAAAGGCCAGGGCATAGACTACATCCTTGCCTCACACCGTTTTTTTAACTGATGCCTGTCTTTGCGTGTCACTGGTTTGAGTTTATTTTATGTATATATTATTATTATTTTCTTTCTTTCTGGTATTCATAAAGTCCATGAGTCACTACCATACAGTGCTGTGCTCTACACACATAGAGATTTAGAGGGTTGAAAAGTTTACCACTAATAATGTCATAACCCGACAGTTTATTCAATTAACATGAGAGGCATACTCACATCGGCGTATTTACGTTTACTTGAATTATACAGAGTGTTTCTATATGTTATCATTTTTGCACAGAATGTTCGTCGGAGAGTGATCATGTAATCTAGCAGGTTTGCCCGTTAGAGTCGCCACTGTCGTAGCGGTGCGACAGGCGAGGCATACAGTCTTTTTTTTTATTATTATTATTTTGTTTGTTTGTTGAATACCAGAAAACTGGATCCTCAAAAAATCAGGGTATACTTTAGGTATGTTTTCAACCAGAGGAGGCTTTACGGCATTACGAATGTATTCTCCGAGGCGTAATCATTACTGCCGACATTTAATGGCATGAATTGAGACGTCTGGTAGGTCCAATCCGAGAAAAACAATCAATAAGACTGCGTGAAGTGATGCTACTGAACGATAACGGCCGCCCCACACTGCTAACCTGACAAAAAACAATATCAAGCTGTTAAGTTGGCAAGTCATTCAGCACCAACCTTATTCACCAGATCTTGAGCTATCATATTTTTACATTTTCCGTTCTTAACCACCGAGCATGATGGTTGAACGGTTAACGCTCTGGCCTCGCATTCGGGAGGACGCAGTTTCGAATCTCCGTCCGGGCATCCAGATTTGGGTTTTCCATGGTTTCCCCAAATCACTCCAGGCAAATGGCGTAATGCTTCCTTTACAAAGGCCACGACCTAGCGAGCTTTGACTATTTATTCAAAAATGAATCAAATCCATTGCGGTATCGTCCATGATACATGTCGCTGTCCTTGTCAATAACCACAAATCCTTGCTTGCTTGTATTCCAGCAGGAACTACATAGGTTTTTAAACTCGTACTTAGTTTCTCAGTCGTTACAGCCCTACCTAAGGACAGGACTGAACACGTGAAATCACTGCAGCAATAACGAACATGATGGGTGAGATGCAATGTTGTGGATTCACATTCGGGAGAACGTGGGTTTGAATCCCTGCCCCCGACCATCAAGATTTCGGCTTTCCATGCTTTTTTGCGAAATTAATGCATTCGGTGCTTAAGCCATCTGACGGGAAAGTGAAAAGCCCTCAACCTGACCTTCACATCTTTCACAACTTGCGTCGTAATGTAGTTACGCCTTAACACTTCAGTTGTTCGGTTTCAAGTTTAAACTGTAGGTTCTCTACACCCTGTTAAGTTCAAGTAGACTAGGATAGAGGCGAAATGCGCAGGCAATAAAAAACCCAGGTCATAATGACCAAACGAGCCATTACTCCGTACTTCAGGTGAATGTTGGGTTGGGTCCTTCAAAAGACCATGCATGAATTCCATCCAGATCCTTGCACCAGTCCTATCACACTTCGTGATCGGTAAAGATCTGGCCTAGCATTTGGGAGGGCGTGGGCTCGAATCCCAGTCCGGGCATCCAGATTAGAGTTTTCCATGGTTTCCCCAAATAACTCGAGGCGAATGACGGGGATGATTTCTTCATTTGCCATGGCCGAATTCCCCACCGTTCCTCGTCCACTGTCCTTTCCCACCTCTAAAGGCTTCGATGTCGACGAGGCATAGAACCATAAAAAAAAAAAAAACCACGACCACCAACTCCAGATGAATGTCGAGTTATTCATTCAAAATACCATGCCCGAATTCCTTCCCAGTCCTTGCTGCCAGTCCATACAATTATGCCATTACATTCTCGCAATCACCATAGAGGGGGAATGCGCAGGCAATAAAAAAAACCCTGGTCATAATGACCAAACGAGCCATTACTCCGTACTTCAGGTGAATGTTGGGTTGGTTCCTTCAAAAGACCATGCCTGAATTCCATCCCGATCCTTGCACCAGTCCTATCACGCATCGTGATCGGTAAAGATCTGGCCTAGCATTTGGGAGGGTGCGGGTTCGAACCCCCGTCCAGGCATCCAGATTTGGGTTTTCCATGGTTTGCCCAAATAACGCGAGGCGAATGCCAGGATAATTTCTTCATTTTCCATGGCAGAATTCCTTCCCGTTCTCAGTCGTAACAGCATTACCTAAGGACAGGACTGAACACGTGAAATGACTACGGCAATAACGAGCATGGTGGGGTGAGATGCAATGTTGTCGCTTCACATTCGGGAGGACGTGGGTTGGAATCCCTGTCCGAACATCGAAATTTCGGCATTCCATGCTTTTTTGCGAAATTACTGCATTTGGTGCTTAAGCAATTTGACGGGGAAGTGAAAAGTCCAGGATTCTAATCCCGGTCTCAGCTGCGATTTTCAAAAGCCCTTAACCTGACATTCACATCTGGCACAACTTGCGTTGTAATGTAGTTACACCAGAACACTTCCGTTGTTTGGTTTCCAGTTTAAACTGTAGGTTCTCTACACCCGGCTAAGTTCACGTAGGATAGGATAGGTGCGGAATGCGCAGGCAATAAAAACCCTGGTCATAATGACCAGACTAGCCATTACTCCGTACTTCAGTTGAATATCGGGTTGGTTCCTTCAAAAGGCCATGTCTGAATTCCACCCCGTTCCCTGCACCAATCCTATCACGCATCGTAATCGGTAAAGATCTGACCTAGCATTTGGGAGGGTGCGGTTTCGAATCCCCGTCCAGGCATCCAGATTTGGGTTTTCCATGGTTTCCCCAAATAACGCGAGACGAATGCCGGGGATAATTTCATCATTTTCCATGGCAGAATTCCTTCCCGTTCCTCGTCCACTGTCCCTTCCCCGCCTCTAAAGGCGTAGAACCATAAAAAAGAATCGCATGTGCTTTTATCCAATTCAATATAACTTTATAGGCAGGTAGGTGATTTCACTGCAGGTCTATATATTCGTCCTCCTTTCAGAGGTACTTTTTTCCTCCTGGTGGGTGGGTTTTGTTAACGTTCGGGACTGCCATGTGGGAGATGGAGGGTTCGATTCCCCGTCCGCATGTTAATTAGTATCTGTTGTAGTTTAGACATACAAATAGCCGTTTATCGCCAAGAGTCACTGTAGACACTCCGACAATGACAAAAATAAAAATAAAACGCGTTTAGTGGTGTTTGTTCCTGTAGCCAGGGATGGTAACGCGATGTATGTGGTGGGAGTTCTACAGGTTTATCTGCTCGAATACCTGTGTCAGTGATGTATACTCATAGACCCTCCTAAGTTACCACTTCTCATTCTTGTTGAGGGGTGACTGTAAAATTCTTGAAATACAGATATTTGCGCGGGTACAGCGAATGCGTGCCACAACTTCACAATAATTGTTTGTGCATTGAAATACAGAAAAAAAGTTTCTACTGTAATGGCAGTCTCTAGGTAAAGTGAAAAACGTGGCCATTTTTTATCAAAATTGCTAAGTTTTTCGCCTGGAACCATTGCGGCCACCCCCCTATTACACATGTCGGACGTCGTAGGCTGGGCAGACGTAAAACAGGACAGGCGGCGGGCGAACTGTGACGGAACTAACATCAGACTTTAAATGTTGGGAGAGTACAAGTGTACCTGAACACACAGTGCACGAACACTCCTAACGATGGGCCTCCGCAGCCGACGACCCATGCATGTGCACCACGACATCGGCAACTGCGACTGAAATGGGCAAGAGACCATCGTCACTGGACGTTGGCGTAGTGGCAAATCGTTGCATGGTCTGATGAATTCCGATACCTTCTTCATCATGCCGGAGTAAGGGTGCGAGCTGGTAGTTTTCTACGGGAAAAGCTTCTTGTCACCTATACTGCGGGGAACATTCACGTGGGAGCTCGTGCAAGGCACTATGACGACTGATAAGTATCGTACACTGGTTGCAGACCACGTACAGCACAAACCTTCATGACGACCTTGTTTCCCAACGGCTGTGACATTTTTCAACAAGATAATGCGCCATGTCACAAGGCCAGAAGTGTAACTTAATGGTTGGAGGAACACAGTGGCGAGTTGTAATTGATGTACTGGCTCGCCCAGCTCGCCAGTTCTGAACCCGATCGAACACATCTGGGGTGTGATTTGGGGAAGGCTTGCGATCTATCTAAGTTTGGCCCATTGCAGATTGCGATGGCCCAGAGGCTCGGCACGAGCATTTCGGACACTGCACTATATATCGGGTGTTCGAGCAGTGTTGTGGTGAGTGTCTTCAACAAGTGGCGAAACGAAGGTGACGCCATGTCCAAACGTCGAGTGGTTGGGCGGCCACCCCTTATTACACATGTCGGACGTCGTAGGCTGGGCAGACGTAAAAACAGGACAGGCGGCGGGCGAACTGTGGCGGAACTAACATCAGACTTTAATGTTGGGCAGAGTACAAGTGTACCTGAACACACAGTGCACCGAACACTCCTAACGATGGGCCTCCGCAGCCGACGACCCATGCATGTGCACCACGACATCGGCAACTGCGACTGAAATGGGCACGAGACCATCGTCACTGGACGTTGGCGCAGTGGCAGATCGTTGCATGGTCTGAAGAATTCCGATACCTTCTTCATCATGCCGGAGTAAGGGTGCGAACTGGTAGTTTTCTACGGGAACAGCTTCTTGTCACCTGTACTGCGGGGAACATTCACGTGGGGGCTCGTGAAAGGCACCGTGACGACCGATAGGTATCGTACACTGGTTGCAGACCACGTACAGCACAAACCTTCATGACGACCATGTTTCCCAATGGCTGTGACATTTTTCAACAAGATAATGCGCCAGTCACAAGGCCAGAAGTGTAACTTAATGGTTCGAGGAACACAGTGGTGAGTTGTAATTGATGTACTGGCTCGCCCAGCTCGCCAGATCTGAACCCGATCGAACACATCTGGCATGTGATTGAATATGGCGTCAACCAAACGAGGTGAAACAACGTATATGCATGCAGAAATTGACATTACATGGAAGGCAGTCTGCATTCATATATCTTTCGTGGATTAGGATCGTGAAAACAGGTAAAACATCACCGCAATTATACCACTTCACTATACGAAAGATGTCATCGGTTTTACATGGTTAGAAGGTGTCCATCATGCCATACGATGTGTATTGAGTGCATCCACCAAAATAGAAAAAAAAACATGCGACATGATGCGGTGTTCATCATAAATGAAACTCATTCTGTTCACGGCCCGATATGACATCGGACAACTTGAGTAGTACATCAGATATACCTGTCGAAAGTCACACTAAAGTACTGAAGTTGAACTAACCAGAGCATGCAGAAGATGAGAACATCACAAGTTTCATTAAACAACACGACCCTCCACAAGACCGAAACATAATGGGCTCAATACCAGATGAAACATAAATTATGTTAGATATCAGTTAGTATGTGCCACTTTCGAAGAATTTCATTTAAAAAGTGCAAAAATAGATAAAAAAGCGAATACTGGTCAAATATAGCAAATATTGGTTAAAAACTTATGGCACTTTCTGAGACAGAACTTATGCTAAAGTCTGGTTAATACAGAATGTTAAAGTGTTTGTTATAGTTGGTTAGAGTAAATTCAGGTTAGGTTATTTCAACTCACCTTCTCATGGTGCCACTGATACATGGATATCCAAAAGTGTTTGCTGAGGCGGCTTGGGCCCCACCGAGGCCTAAGAGACCGGTATTTTGCGCGGCCTAAGAAGACCGAAATTTTGCGCGCCGGTTTTCCGGATGCAACGCGTTTGTATTTTTCTACGCAGCAGCAGCTTACTGTGGGGCCCAAGCCGCCTCAGTAAACACTTTTGGATATCCATGTATCAGTGGCACCATGAGAAGGTGAGTTGAAATAACCTAACCTGAATTTACTCTAACCAACTATAACAAACACTTTAACATTCTGTATTAACCAGACTTTAGCATAAGTTCTGTCTCAGAAAGTGCCATAAGTTTTTAACCAATATTTTGCTATATTTGACCAGTATTCGCGGTTTTTTATCTATTTTTGCACTTTTTAAATGAAATTCTTCGAAAGTGGCACATACTAACTGATATCTAACATAATTTATGTTTCATCTGGTATTGAGCCCATTATGTTTCGGTCTTGTGGAGGGTCGTGTTGTTTAATGAAACTTGTGATGTTCTCATCTTCTGCATGCTCTGGTTAGTTCAACTTCAGTACTTTAGTGTGACTTTCGACAGGTATATCTGATGTACTACTCAAGTTGTCCGATGTCATATCGGGCCGTGAACAGAATGAGTTTCATTTATGATTGGAACACCGCATCATGTCGCATGTTTTTTTTTCTATTTTGGTGGATGCACTCAATACACATCGTATGGCATGATGACACCTTCTAACCATGTAAACCGATGACATCTTTCGTATAGTGAAGTGGTATAATTGCGGTGATGTTTTACCTGTTTTCACGATCCTAATCCACGAAAGATATATGAATGCAGACTGCCTTCCATGTAATGTCAATTTCTGCATGCATATACGTTGTTTCACCTCGTTTGGTTGACGCCATATTCAATCACATGCCAGATGTGTTCGATCGGGTTCAGATCTGGCGAGCTGGGCGAGCCAGTACATCAATTACAACTCACCACTGTGTTCCTCGAACCATTAAGTTACACTTCTGGCCTTGTGACTGGCGCATTATCTTGTTGAAAAATGTCACAGCCATTGGGAAACATGGTCGTCATGAAGGTTTGTGCTGTACGTGGTCTGCAACCAGTGTACGATACCTATCGGTCGTCACGGTGCCTTTCACGAGCCCCCACGTGAATGTTCCCCGCAGTACAGGTGACAAGAAGCTGTTCCCGTAGAAAACTACCAGTTCGCACCCTTACTCCGGCATGATGAAGAAGGTATCGGAATTCTTCAGACCATGCAACGATCTGCCACTGCGCCAACGTCCAGTGACGATGGTCTCGTGCCCATTTCAGTCGCAGTTGCCGATGTCGTGGTGCACATGCATGGGTCGTCGGCTGCGGAGGCCCATCGTTAGGAGTGTTCGGTGCACTGTGTGTTCAGGTACACTTGTACTCTGCCCAACATTAAAGTCTGATGTTAGTTCCGCCACAGTTCGCCCGCCGCCTGTCCTGTTTTTACGTCTGCCCAGCCTACGACGTCCGACATGTGTAATAAGGGGTGGCCGCCCAACCACTCGACGTTTGGACATGGCGTCACCTTCGTTTCGCCACTTGTTGAAGACACTCACCACAACACTGCTCGAACACCCGATATATAGTGCAGTGTCCGAAATGCTCGTGCCGAGCCTCTGGGCCATCGCAATCTGCAATGGGCCAAACTTAGATAGATCGCAAGCCTTCCCCAAATCACACCCCAGATGTGTTCGATCGGGTTCAGAACTGGCGAGCTGGGCGAGCCAGTACATCAATTACAACTCGCCACTGTGTTCCTCCAACCATTAAGTTACACTTCTGGCCTTGTGACATGGCGCATTATCTTGTTGAAAAATGTCACAGCCGTTGGGAAACAAGGTCGTCATGAAGGTTTGTGCTGTACGTGGTCTGCAACCAGTGTACGATACTTATCAGTCGTCATAGTGCCTTGCACGAGCTCCCACGTGAATGTTCCCCGCAGTATAGGTGACAAGAAGCTTTTCCCGTAGAAAACTACCAGCTCGCACCCTTACTCCGGCATGATGAAGAAGGTATCGGAATTCATCAGACCATGCAACGATTTGCCACTACGCCAACGTCCAGTGACGATGGTCTCTTGCCCATTTCAGTCGCAGTTGCCGATGTCGTGGTGCACATGCATGGGTCGTCGGCTGCGGAGGCCCATCGTTAGGAGTGTTCGTGCACTGTGTGTTCAGGTACACTTGTACTCTGTCCCAACATTTAAAGTCTGATGTTAGTTCCGTCACAGTTCGCCCGCCGCCTGTCCTGTTTTACGTCTGCCCAGCCTACGACGTCCGACATGTGTAATAGGGGGGGTGGCCGCAATGGTTCCAGGCGAAAAACTTAGCAATTTTGATAAAAAATGGCCACGTTTTTCACTTTACCTAGAGACTGCCATTACAGTAGAAACTTTTTTTTCTGTATTTCAATCACAAACAATTATTGTGAAGTTGTGGCACGCATTCGCTGTACCCGCGCAAATATCTGTATTTCAAGAATTTTACAGTCACCCCTCAACAAGAATGAGAAGTGGTAACTTAGGAGGGTCTATGAGTATACATCACTGACACAGGTATTCGAGCAGATAAACCTGTAGAACTCCCACCACATACATCGCGTTACCATCCCTGGCTACAGGAACAAACACCACTAAACGCGTTTTATTTTTATTTTTGTCATTGTCGGAGTGTCTACAGTGACTCTTGGCGATAAACGGCTATTTGTATGTCTAAACTACAACAGATACTAATTAACATGCGGACGGGGAATCGAACCCTCCATCTCCCACATGGCAGTCCCGAACGTTAACAAAACCCACCCACCAGGAGGAAAAAAGTACCTCTGAAAGGAGGACGAATATATAGACCTGCAGTGAAATCACCTACCTGCCTATAAAGTTATATTGAATTGGATAAAAGCACATGCGATTCTTTTTTATGGTTCTACGCCTTTAGAGGCGGGGAAGGGACAGTGGACGAGGAACGGGAAGGAATTCTGCCATGGAAAATGATGAAATTATCCCCGGCATTCGTCTCGCGTTATTTGGGGAAACCATGGAAAACCCAAATCTGGATGCCTGGACGGGGATTCGAAACCGCACCCTCCCAAATGCTAGGTCAGATCTTTACCGATTACGATGCGTGATAGGATTGGTGCAGGGAACGGGGTGGAATTCAGACATGGCCTTTTGAAGGAACCAACCCGATATTCAACTGAAGTACGGAGTAATGGCTAGTCTGGTCATTATGACCAGGGTTTTTATTGCCTGCGCATTCCGCACCTATCCTATCCTACGTGAACTTAGCCGGGTGTAGAGAACCTACAGTTTAAACTGGAAACCAAACAACGGAAGTGTTCTGGTGTAACTACATTACAACGCAAGTTGTGCCAGATGTGAATGTCAGGTTAAGGGCTTTTGAAAATCGCAGCTGAGACCGGGATTAGAATCCTGGACTTTTCACTTCCCCGTCAAATTGCTTAAGCACCAAATGCAGTAATTTCGCAAAAAAGCATGGAATGCCGAAATTTCGATGTTCGGACAGGGATTCCAACCCACGTCCTCCCGAATGTGAAGCGACAACATTGCATCTCACCCCACCATGCTCGTTATTGCCGTAGTCATTTCACGTGTTCAGTCCTGTCCTTAGGTAATGCTGTTACGACTGAGAACGGGAAGGAATTCTGCCATGGAAAATGAAGAAATTATCCTGGCATTCGCCTCGCGTTATTTGGGCAAACCATGGAAAACCCAAATCTGGATGCCTGGACGGGGGTTCGAACCCGCACCCTCCCAAATGCTAGGCCAGATCTTTACCGATCACGATGCGTGATAGGACTGGTGCAAGGATCGGGATGGAATTCAGGCATGGTCTTTTGAAGGAACCAACCCAACATTCACCTGAAGTACGGAGTAATGGCTCGTTTGGTCATTATGACCAGGGTTTTTTTTATTGCCTGCGCATTCCCCCTCTATGGTGATTGCGAGAATGTAATGGCTATAATTGTATGGACTGGCAGCAAGGACTGGGAAGGAATTCGGGCATGGTATTTTGAATGAATAACTCGACATTCATCTGGAGTTGGTGGTCGTGGTTTTCTTTTTTTTATGGTTCTATGCCTCGTCGACATCGAAGCCTTTAGAGGTGGGAAAGGACAGTGGACGAGGAACGGTGGGGAATTCGGCCATGGCAAATTAAGAAATCATCCCCGTCATTCGCCTCGAGTTATTTGGGGAAACCATGGAAAACTTAAATCTGGATGCCCGGACTGGGATTCGAGCCCACGCCCTCCCAAATGCTAGGCCAGATCTTTACCGATCACGAAGGTGTGATAGGACTGGTGCAAGGATCGGGATGGAATTCAGGCATGGTCTTTTGAAGGACCCAACCCAACATTCACCTGAAGTACGGAGTAATGTCTCGTTTGGTCATTATGACCAGTATTTTTTTATTGCCTGCGCATTCCGCCTCTATCCTAGCCTACTTGAACTTAACAGGGTGTAGAGAACCTACAGTTTAAACTTGAAACCGAACAACTGAAGTGTTAAGGCGTAACTACATTACGACGCAAGTTGTGAAAGATGTGAAGGTCAGGTTGAGGGCTTTTCACTTTCCCGTCAGATGGCTTAAACACCGAGTGCAATAATTTCGCAAAAAAGCACGGAAAGCCGAAATCTTGATGGTCGGGGCAGGGATTCAAACCCACGTTCTCCCGAATGTGAATACACAACATTGCATCTCACCCATCATGCTCGTTATTGCTGCAGTGATTTCACGTGTTCAGTCCTGTCCTTAGGTAGGGCTGTAACGACTGAGAAACTAAGTACGAGTTTTAAAAACCTATGTAGTTCCTGCTGGAATACAAGCAAGCAAGATTTGTGGTTATTGACAAGGACAGCGACATGTATCATGGACAATACCGCAATGGATTTGAATCATTTTTGAATAAATAGTCAAAGCTCGCTAGGTCGTGGCCTTTGTAAAGGAAGCATTACGCCATTTGCCTGGAGTGATTTGGGGAAACCATGGAAAACCCAAATCTGGATGCCCGGACGGAGATTCGAAACTACGTCCTCCCGAATGCGAGGCCAGAGCGTTAACCGTTCAACCATCATGCTCGGTGGTAAAAGAACGGAAAATGTAAAAATATGACAGCTCAAGATCTGGTGAATAAGGTTGGTGCTGAATGACTTGCCAAACTTAACAGCTTGATATTGTTTTTTGTCAGGTTAGCAGTGTGGGGCGGCCGTTATCGTTCAGTAGCATCACTTCACGCAGTCTTATTGATTGTTTTTCTCGGGATTGGACCTACCAGACGTCTCAATTCATGCCATTAAATGTCGGCAGTAATGATTACGCCTCGGGGAATACATTCGTAATGCCGTAAAGCCTCCTCTGGTTGAAAACATACCTAAAGTATACCCTGATTTTTTGAGGATCCAGTTTTCTGGTATTCAACAAACAAACAAAATAATAATAATAATAATAAAAATGACGGTATGCCTCGCCTGTCGCACCGCTACGACAGTGGCGACTCTGGCGGGCAAACCTGCTAGATTACATGATCACTCTCCGACGAACATTCTGTGCAAAAATGATAACATATAGAAACACTCTGTATAATTCAAGTAAACGTAAATACACCGATGTGAGTATGCCTCTCATGTTAATTGAATAAACTGTCGGGTTATGACATTATTAGTGGTAAACTTTTCAACCCTCTAAAACTCTATGTGTAGAGCACAGCACTGTATGGTAGTGACTCATGGACTTTATGAATACCAGAAAGAAGGAAAATAATAATAATATATACATAAAATAAACTCAAACCAGTGACACGCAAAGACAGGCATCAGTTAAAAAACGGTTGTGAGGCAAGGATGTAGTCTATCCCTGGCCTTTTGAAGGAAGCATCCTGGCATATGATTGCAAATGGTCTACAGGTAACAGAATATAACCATTTCAAGTCAATGTTCGGTTCAGTTTGATGAGAGGTCAATCCATGCTACGTAAAACACAGTCCATACCAGGATATTTTTTTTTTTTTTTGGACGGGGTGACAATGACGTCTTACATTGGCTGACTGTTGCTTTGTGTTGTGGGTCGTAACCATAGCGCAATGACTCGTCACCAATAATGACAGAAAATCTGGATCAATTTCAAAGCACGACATGTTTCAAGTCGACGTTCTTTTTTATTGTTAGTCACAGCCCGAGGAAAAAAACTTGGCAGCAACCGTTTTCATTCCCAAATCTTCTGTTAAATTTCGCTGAACCGAGCTCCAAGATAACCCACTTTGGCATTTGCCTGGAGTGATTTGGGAAACCATGGAAAACCCAAATCTGGATGCCCGGACGGGGATTCGAACCGCCGTCCTCCCGAATGCGAGGCGAGAACGCTAACCGCTACACCACCACTCTCGGTAGAAACGCGTAGTCCACAAGCTTCGAGCATGGCAATGCTATTCCGGTGAACTTCTCTGTTCATACCGCAGAATTCTCATACCTCACAGAACGACAAAAGCATCAGAGTACATTTTCTTGCAATCCATTTGCCTGCCATTCCTATCTTGTCTGTGTTCTTGACGAGTTTTGTCTTTGGCATTTGCCTGGAGTGATTTGGGAAACCATGGAAAACCCAAATCTGGATGCCCGGACGGGGATTCGAACCGCCGTCCTCCCGAATGCGAGGTGAGAACGCTAACCGTTACACCACCACTCTCGGTAGAAACGCGTAGTCCGCAAGCTTCGACCATGGCAATGCTATTCCGGTGAACTTCTCTGTTCATACCGCAGAATTCTCATACCTCACAGAACGACAAAAGCAGCAGAGTACACACCTGGTGTGGTTGGGGTCGCTCAAGTGGTTTGGCCGGTACTCGGCCAAAATGTACTTACGTAGTTAATGGACGCACTCGGCATGTACCTGTTATTTGCCTCGGCACGCACTGGCAAATACCTCCGCGAATTCCTCGTTCGAAAAGGAGCAGCATGTCGACATCTGTCCGAAAGTCCAGTTGGTCGCTCAAGTGGTCTGGCAACGTCTGCGCCACACCTGGTGCGGCTACGTCACACCTGGTGTGGTTGGGGTCGCTCAAGTGGTCCTCGAGTCAAGTGAGGGCAGCTGGTGCTAGGGAAGGCAGGTGTTCAAACAAGTGGCTATGATTGACAGGTGGGGAGGGAAGGACAACAATGAACCGCGAGGGCAGCTGGCGCGACACACCTGGTGTCTTTGGGGTCGCTCAAGAGGCCTAACAAAAAAAACACCACGGGCAGCTGGTGCTAGGGAAGGCAGGTGTTCAAACAAGTGGCCATGATTGACAGGTGGGGAGGGGAGGACAACAATGAACCGCGAGGGCAGCTGGCGCGACACACCTGGTGTGGTTGGGGTCGCTCAAGTGGTCGAACAATAGAGGGGTAACTGAGGTTAGTCAAGTGGTCCTCAAGTCAAGTGGGAGGGGGGAGAACAATAGGTGTGAAAATGATTGACAGGTGGGAGGGGAGAGAACAATAGGTGTGAAAATGATTGACAGGTGGGAGGGGGGAGAACAATAGAGGTGTGAAAATGATTGACAGGTGGAAGGGGGGAGAACAATAGAGGTGTGAAAATGATTGACAGTTCTTTTGTGTGAGCGCGCTCCCCCCTTTTATACCTACTCTCTTTTTACGACTGCTATTCTGATTTTAACATCATTCCTGCTTCGGCCATCGCTTGTAATTTTGCTTTACCAAGTAATAGAATTCACTTACTTCTCCTATTGCATCCGATACTATTTTTAATCTTTTAGTATTGGTATCATTCCTGCTAAATATATTCAGTCCAAAATCTTCCTTCAGTATTTTGTTCATGCCATTCAGTAACTTCTCAATATCCTCAGCCCTTTGTGCTAACAATACAATGTCAACAGCAAATCGTAGTATACTGATTTTTTCTCCCTGAACACTTCTGCCACATTGAAATTTTTCTTTGACTTTCTTTATTGATTCTTCGAGGTACAAGTTGAATATTAACGGGGACAGACTACAACCTTGTATCACACCCTTTTTAACCGATGCATGTCTCTCTTGATTCTCTACTTTTATTACAGCCACTTGATTCTTAATTAGTTTATATAGTCTTCTTCTAACCCGATACTTTAGACATGACTTCTTTAAAATTTTGAACATCTTGTCCCACTTAACATTATCAAAAGCTTTTTCTAAATCAGTATATGCCATAAAAGTATCTTTGTTTTTCTTGATCCGTCCCTAAAGTATTAATCTTAAAGCCAGAATTGCTTCCCTTGTACCACGATTTTTCCTAAACCCAAACTGATCTTCACTTCCATACTATCTACTACTCTTCTGTCTGTTCTACATACTACCACCTCCTTCAATATTTACCATACCTCCTGAATCACCCTGTGTAATAATTACTTATGTAAAATAGTAGTATTTCAAGTGTTTTCTTTAGCCTAGTCGCCGCCTGAGTTCTAACGGAGTTCACAGACTGCCGAACTAACTCTCGACCGTGTTGAACAGAGGGGGTCGTCAACCCTGTCCAGTCGGCTGAGGCAGTTCGAAGGACATGGCCGAAACGTCGAGAGCCCTGTCATCAGAAGGAAGAAGTCCCAGCAGAGTGGTTGTTCCGGGAAGGCGAAGAAGCCTGTCGTCTGCTGCGAACCGCAGACCTCGAAGGCGGACACCGTCGCCTTGTTGCGAGACGGCGCCATCGCCTTCGGAAGACTCTTCCTGGTACTATGACACACTTAATACCTCAGTACATTACGTACACCTGATATCTGCACAGGCTTAGCAAACTCATTCGTTTTTACGCTAGCAGTAGTTTCTGACTCAGGTTCACGGTTCCGTACATTCTGAGCGAAAGATAGAACTAGTAACTTATTAGTTTATTTTTTCGTCACTTGCAGCGCCACCAAGCAAAGTGTGGTATTGTTAACTTCCGTTTGACCACTGTGCGTTTGTTTTCGTTTTCGATGCAGTCTGTCTACAATTTAACAGTTAAAAAGCTGAAGTAACTATTTTTTAAAGCCGGAGCACGTAAACTGTAGAAGTATACTAAGCAAGAATTGATTAACAGGTAAGAATTCAGACCATCAAAAGCCAATTAAGTTTTGAATTTACCGTTTAATTTTGATCTCTTGCCACCGTTTCACTCCTCGTTTTGAACTGCTTGCAATCATTTTAAAATTATAAATGTCTGATTTTAGGCCAAAGTGTTTCCATCGCTGTTTTTAGAGTAGTTTTTGCGTTGTATCTACAGATAATAGAAGAGAGAATAATTCCTTAACATCAGTCAAACATTGTTTGAAGCTGAACTTGTTCTTCTGCATGCTAATTTCCCCAAGATTGGTCTAACGATTTGCGTGCCGACCCTGAAAATATTATGTTTTGATCTTTCACGACGATACCTAATGTTAGCCTCTAGTTGTCTTTATTCCTTTTGTTGAATTTAAAAGATCGGTCCATGTTGCTGGTCGTTCGCTAAATGTGCGTCGATTGACGCCAGATTTAGTCCAGCATGAGTTTTTAACTACTGATTTTTTTTTTTTACCTTCCTGTAAAATGCTGTTCACTTTATGGATTATTCAATTTCCGAGAAAATCTTAACTGCAACATATTTTTGTCATCTCCTACTTTTTTTTTTAATCGGGTGAAGATTACTTTGACCAAGCTATTTAATCATTTTTTTCGCAGTTAAATAGTTTCTCAGTCGATGTAAACTATTTTTAAATTAATTTTCTCATAGAATATAGCAGAAAAAGGTAAACAATCCATAGCAAATCAAGACTATGTTGCCGTAATGTAAGAAAAAAATGATTCCCAGCAGAGGTGCATACGAGGTTGATACAATAACATCACACTCTTATTTCAAAGCGTGAAAATCAAGCAACCGCTTACCACAGCTGTCAAATAATGAATTAAAATCCGATTTAGCAAAATGGTGACCAAGCACTCAGGAAGACGACGGTGGAGTTTTTCCATGCTGCAGTTGTATAACCCAGCCGGTCTTTATCTTTGGATAAACTTATTTTTCACCGAAATCGCCGAACATCCATATATGCAACGATTAACCGGCGTAATTCCGTTTTTAATAAGCCTTGTAGCGACGATAGTTCATACAGTGCTAGAGCTCAACCGTGCATACCACATTTCGGTGGCCATTTTGAAGTTACAAACCTCTATAGCAGCCGGAATTGTCCAGCCTCATTGGGTAGATTTACCACTATAGAATCTTTGGTCGTCCATTGACAAACATGTGTACCAGGTTCATCAAAATCATCTCAGCCGCTTCCGGAACGCAATAAAAACTATACGCGCCCTCGTTCAAGATTCGAAGGGGGTACTTTGGGATTGATTTACATCTCCAGTATATGTTTCCAACAGTGAATAGTAGCAAAAATGAACGCACGAAGAAAATTAAATTACGTTTCGAGCGGGGATTCACCGAGTTTACATTAACTATGACCTATTGCTACTAACGACGATATATCCTCTCTGATGATACCCTTGTAATTACAAGTATATCTCAAATGTTGTTGCGAAATTTCGTCAATCATCATTCGTAATTATTTTTGCAGCACCAAATGAAGTCATTTGAAAGTATGAGATAAGTTTTCGAATTTTGGCGAAAAACAATTTAAATTAAGTCCTCAATAAACGATACTAACAGTTCAGGTGGTGTATTCAGTTCAGACAAAACTACTTTTCCAGCTGCACAAATTTCGCTAATTGTATATTTCGTTAATACTTAAAACGTGAATGAAATATTACTGACCAAAAAGAAAGCATATTATGACCAAACACCTAAGCAAATGTGAAATACCGAACGTGGTGGTGTAACGGATAGCGTTCTGTCCTCGGATTCGGGAGGACGGCGGTTCGAATCCCCGTACGGGTATCCAGATTTGGGTTTTCCATGGTTTCCCAAATCACTCCAGGCAAATGCCGGGATGCTTCCTTAAAAAGGCCATGGCCGAATTCCTTCCCATTCCTTACCCCCATCCTTTCCCGTCTCTAAAGCCCTAGCTGTTGAGAGACGTAAAGCAGTTAAAAAAAGTGAAAAAGTGAAATCTCGCAGACTTTTGCCGTTTTACAATTTTTAATACCCTTATTTAATGAATTATAATATATAATAGAAGGAAACAACATTAATATGTGTATTTACAAAATGACCCGGTCAAAATTTTCACGAATACGATGAATAGTAACACTGGTGATTTGTAATACTATGAAAGAAGAACCGTTTCATTTGTAGCAATTGTTTATTTTTTTAGTGTAATAGATATGTAACAAAATGCTTATAAATTACGAAACAATTAGAAAAAAACTTTTGAACGCGTAAAATATATTTGTGACAAACTGTCACTAACCTTAACGAAATACAACTAACCTGACAAAAATACACACAGATACCCTCAGATATATGTAGCTGAGATCATAGCTAGTGAGAAAATTTCGTAAATAAAATGTTTACATAGGAACAGCACAGAAAAACAGAAATGTATCTGTAACAGGAAAAAATACGAAACGCTACATATTGTACAAAAAACATACAGTTTTTTGATAGCTTCGTGATAAGAGCTGCTGCTAATTAGCAGTGTAGCTAAGAACTGTCTCATACGCGCGACATTCGTTGTTATTTTTTTGCCCTTTAATGGTCAAATAACTAAAAATTATGTTCTTAATTTATGATGTTGCCAAATTAGAGATCTTAATCATTAAAATTATACCTCATTTATCAATTTCGGTTAGGTGAAAAAGGAAATAAGCGGCTAACAAAAAAAAAAAAAAAAAAAAAAAAAAAATTAATAAATAAATAAAATAAAACCAGAGACTTTAATCGTTAAAATGTTACTTCTTTATCGATCAATACTTTTGCCCTTTAAAGGTCTAATTCCGACAAGTTCCTATCTTAATATATGATGTCACTAAAGGGGAGACCTTAATCTTTAAAATGATACTTCATTTATCAATTTCTGTTAGATATCCAGAGACGCTCGTGACGCAAAAAACCGCATTTTAGAAATATTGACCTTTTTGCCTTTTAAGGTCGAATTTGGAAAAATAACTGCCCTTAAAATATGATGTGACCAAAACGGAAAGCTGAATCTTTAAAATAATACCTTTCTTATCAATTTCGGTTAGGACTCAAGGGAGAGAAAGCCTAGTGACCAAAAATACCTTTTAGAAATAATATATATATTATTTAGCATTCTTCAGACAGAAATGCATAGTGTAACTCACATGTGTTTAAACAAGCGCTAGGGTAATCTCTGATTCAGTTATTACTACCACTTAAGAAGATGTTTCTGTTAGATTTTGAGAACAGATATACTTCACTTGATAATTAAAAGTCCTTGTTTTCTCACGTCAGGCAGAAAATAATTCCAGCAGTTAGTCCATCTTAACAATAAAAATTCGAACCAAAGATGTTCAACATCAATATCTGTACTTCTTAGAGTTATATTTGGAATCGCGGTCAACATAACCAAATTTAAATATAGGAATTATGGTTCCGCGCCACCTAAATTAATTATATAAAAAAACCTTCCGCACCCAACATTTCATGTGAATATATATCCCTATATCGGTCCAGTGGTCTGTACGTGACGATGTCACGCCTAGAACTTTATATATGAAGGTTAAAAAAATATTATCTGGGCGTATGAATTCAAACTGACATTGACAAAGCGTAGAAGCCCACTTTCGACGTGTTAGCTTATTTCTCCTTACAGTACGGGTTTTGTCTGTTTCGCAGGCCGGTGTCAGCAAAGTGCTGACTATGATCTGGGTGTTCGCCAAGCCGATCATCTTCAAGAACAAAGCCATCGCGGCGAAATCTGAAGCCACGGACTGCACCTGCGAGTCGGAAACTCCGAAGCCAACTCCCAAGGACTGGCAAGAGACGGTGAAGCGGCACCTCACAGAAACAGTCATCCCCGCTACCAAAAAGTTCCTCACAGAAACTGCTATTCCTCTCACCAAAAAGATTCTGGTAAGTCGCAGACACTTTGCGGTTTTAAGTAAAGTCTCATTCGGAATGTGTTCAGGGCGTGAGGCGTTGCTGGCGGAGAGTCGCACTATTTTCTCTACTTCCTTCCTTTCAAAATATTGTACGTGACAGTATGTCCCTAGGCAGCGTCATATAATTTTTTATTTTAGTTTCTTCCTTCTATATACTTACCAGACATTTACCGCTATTCGAAATGCTTCTTGTTGTCTATAAATATCTTGTTCAGTCTAACACCTTAACATCTGAAAAACATTACTTTAACATCACTGAAGTTTTCATTCATTTATTTACTTTCAGGAATATCTCGTTCAGTAAGCATACAATTTATTACTGTAATTAATATTAACAAGATAATATAGAATTAATACTTGTCTTCTGTTATTTTAATTATACATTCCATCCTATTATCACACAATATCTTACAAACCATTCTTAAGTCTCATTCATTATTCCCTCGGGCTGTACACTTTACATTTAACTACTTGTCAAAATATAAATTCATTGAGAGTTTCTTCGTCGAAGCTTCCTATTTCAATTAATTCATTGTCCGTTCATGCTTCATAAAAACCATTTCTTTTTCGTCTGTTTTACAAAGATGCTACGCATTGTTTTTATGGGAGTCTTTGACCTCTAAAGTAAATTATCACAGTCAAAACTACAGACACTATGGCCTCAAATATATTTAAATCATAAATCACAATTTCCGGTGAGGACTAAGTACTTTACAGGGGAAAGAGCTTGTTCTGGACTCACAGAGTAAAATGTAAGTACTTTACAGAATGAAGCTTCACACTTCTTCCTAACTGATGGATTTAAACTGCAGTACTGGTAAATAACATTCGTGACATAATTTTAATTAGGATTCCAAACAAAGAAAATTTCGTAAATAAAGCATCATGAGTGAAATGTTATCCTTAACATAATACCTTTTAAATACTTGAAATTAACTTACTTTACTCAGTTTTACGCATATTTCTCGTTCAAATCGCGTTTTTGTACAAATATAATAGTCCTTCTTTTACCTTTTGAGGACCTTTTTATCTTCTAGCATAATGCGTACGCTTGCGTCCTTTATTGTATTGAAACTTTTCAACCTTCTATCTTTAACAATTCTTGGCTATTTTATTAATTATTGGACTTCTTTTCTCGGAGATTGTCTGCATTTACTTTCAGCAAATCAATTATTAATAGCAAGGTTGTAGAGGGCAGGAAAAATTATAAAAGAATATTATACTATTATTTTATCGCCACAGTTTTCAAACCAAAGTCTTCACTTACCTGCAGATCGAGCACAAAAATCGACATTAGAATTTGCAACAAGTAATATTTAATTAATCAGGTTTATAGAAATTGTTAAGTAATCAACAAATCAACACTTAATTTCTTTCCCTTATCACAATTACTTACAATCACATATGGAGTTAAGGAAGTTCATAGCAATCTTCCAAACAGATATTGCAAATGGTAACGTTATATGTTCACGTTATGAGTTCCTGTAACGAATGACCTTAGGAAGTCTTAGTACGGAACATGAGGGAATAAAATGGAGTTACATCATATTGGGCTGTCACAGCAACAGGTCACATTAAGCCAAACTGAGCGTACTGAGGTCCCTATTGTGTTCTGTAGGACTTAATGAGATCTTCTGATGTCTTTCTCGCTTTGTTGTTACCAACCATGAGTTTACGAATTTCTTTTACTGCTTTCCAGCCCCTCTGTCTTATGGACGAACCCATAGATAATAACCCTCACAAGAGATGACTTTTGTGTTTGTGGGGTTGGTACAATGGCACGCTGCTCCTCGCGCCAAACTCAGGGCGGGACCAGGGTGGCTAACCTCTAGGCTTCACGTACCTGCAATAATGGCTGCCACAGCAGCGTTCTAAAACACCTAAATAAAATATACTACGCGCCTCACTGTCGCTTTGGCAACTAGAGATCCTTAATTATATTTTTATTAACTATTTTATCGTATACCTTAAGCCGCGTTCCCACGAATTCTTGTAACGAAGGCGGGACGGGACGGGATGGATTCTCAACAACACGCCATAGGAACGGAGCCGCCTCTGCTAGCGAGGACGAGACGCAGCTAGCCACTCTATGTCGGTAAACATCACAGGCGGTGCGCTGTTGCCATCGGTCAGCAGCAGCGGTGCGCGCCCCTTCTGTCACTGTAAAGTGCTCAGTGCCAAACGACACTAGGCAACGTGGTGGGGATGTGGTGGCGAGGTAGGGAGGCCTAACCTGCGGCGCGCGCTCGTCTCTGCACTTCGGCTAATGAGGTGCCGCCTCCGTTACAAGATATCTTGGGAACGCAGCTTTAGAGTCTCTAATTATAATTATTTGCACTTTCATCACAGTATCCTAGGAGACGATAGAAGAAGGCTCTTCGTTAAATACTATTAAATATAATCCAACCGCCTGATAGAAATACACCTAACCTTTTCAACTGTCTAGGTTACTTGATTCACATTTTAATAAATAATTTTCACTTTAACGATTCTCAAGGAAAATTATTCACTTGAAGATCTTTCGGGCATGCGGCAGGATCAATTGACCATATACGAACGAATTTTCGACGGCGTAATGTTCCATCGTCTTCAGGTTGCGTCTGCTGATCAGCATGAGGAGGGCGTCCTGGATTGCGCTCCTCACGCTGGTCAGCAGACGCAATCTGAAGATGATGGCACGTTACGCAGTCGAAAATACGTTCATCCACGATCATTGATCCGGCCACATGACCGATAGATCTTCAAGCATCAGATTCGTCGGGAGAACCTATGATTACATAAAAATTATTTACAATTGTTTTTTTTAGCGTTTTTAAGTAGAGAGTACAGCAGGGAGAAATTTGTTTGTAAAATAAATAAATAACTCACTTACTTTCAGGCTTTAGTTCTACATCAATGATGTTGTTTCTGTCAATGCTTCGGCGCCCAAAGTGGGGCTTTAATCAGGACTATTTCTGGCTGACGCATCCCTCGCTGACAGATGGTTACACCAGCTCGTCGTTTACCTGCATACTGGGCGTATTGTTTTAGTTTTCCGATAGCTATTGTCTGCTGTTCCAGAGACGTTGTTGTAGTTGCAGATGTTGCACTGCGTTTTTCCACAAATTCATACTTTCACAGTTGACTTAGGCCATAAATGCCGGCTTTATTAAAGTTCGTCATGCTTTTGAAAATTTCTGTCGGATCCATGATTTCTAATTTTAGGAAACACTTCAGTTTTTCTACGATTTTTGTCGCCTCTCACTTCATTTTAAGCCCTCCTTCACCCCAAGAACATCAGAAAGGACGGTGTTTACGATTTAAGTCAAATGTGGAAGTGTGTACTTGCGGACAACATAGTTTGACATCTAAAACGCTAACAACATCTCTGACACTCGCTGTAGAAAAAACTACTGTCTCTTTCGCGGAAAATCAAAACAATCCGCTTATTGTGCAGGCGAACGGTATAAGGGAGCGTCCGTTAACTACGTTGCTTGGTCTAGGGGAGGGGATAGGTTGGCTGGAAAGTTATGTTGGGCTACGTGGGGGGAGGGTGGAGGGTTCCGAGCAGGCCAAGTAGCTTTTCATTCATATTAATTGTCAATGTTAAAATGATATACAGAATACACTACAGCATGCGAATATTTATTTTCGACATTTAATTATCTGTGTATGTAATTTACGATAGTCGGACAAGAGAAAACAGTATAAAACAGTGTTTCCCAACCTTTTTTGGGTCATGTCCCACTTTTAACATTTTTTTTGCCCCCCCCCATACATAATTTTTAATAAAAAATTTATTTGTTATTAAAGAAACTGATATAGGATGGTTTTTGAAAGAAAACACTTTAATATTGTCATAAAAAACGGTAAGTAAAATTAAAAAACATATAATGAAATACTAAAATTCAAATTCTAAAGATTTTTAATAAAGATTTATTATGGCAATTTAGTGTGATCCTTTTAAGAATTTGCTTTGTTTGCTATATTTTGCAACTATATCTGGCACTGCATTTAAATAAGCCGAAGAGAAAACGGTAAAGTCGTATCAATTCAATTTATAAATTGCCCCCCAAAAAAACCCAAATTGCCCCCCTGTGGGGCGTGGGCCCCACGTTGCGAAACACTGGTATAAAATGTCTTCTGGAATCAACAGGGAAAGAAAGCTACGTGCTATGTGGGAGAGATAGGGGGTAGAGGCAAAAGCCATGTCGGGCTAGGTGGGGGGAGGAGGGGTTCACAGAAGACCAAAATGGAGCTACGTGGTTTATGGACGCTCCCTAACCAGCTGTCAGCAGCGGATAAATCTGCTCGTCTGAGAGGTTCCAGATTTGGTGCCGAAACTTTGGCCGTAGCAACAACATTGATGCATCCCTAAACCAGCAAAGTGAGCGCAATTTTACATGCATGACGCTTGGTAAAAACATCAATTTTTATAGTTCTGAAGTTGTTGACTTTATAAGATAACTAGCTATTAGCCACGACTTCTTACGCGTGTCCTTGAAATTTTATTGCTAGAACTGGATAATATGTACAATACGTAAGTCGTGTCTTTACATGAAATTTATAAACAGATCAAACAGAAAATGACTGCGAGTGAAACAAATCCTGACTGACTAATATAGACTTATAGGGACTAACACACACTACCCGTCTGTCTGTTCGGTTAGTTTTAAAAATTTCATTACGAAATACGTTATTTCTCGAGGAAAAATAGTATCCTGTGTCCTTGCAAATAATACATAGTATTTCCTTGTCATTTTTACTTTATCCATGATATATGGACTTTTTGAAAGTCTGTAACTGTTTTAATATAATTAGGTACGCAAATAATTTTCTGCGACACATAGAAATGCAATAAAATAGCGTTCGAAAATGAGAATAATTTCTCGAAACGCCTAACGCATATCAAAACAAATTTAAATAATAATTTATTAAAATAACTGTGTCGCAGAAAATTATTTGCATACCTTATTTCCTTGTCAGTTTTCTTCAAGATCGGTTTATGAGATCAGTCGTGAGAACGTATCAAGCAGACAGAGAGACAGTGCTAGTTTCGCATTTATATTATTACTGTAGATTCGTCCCAAACGTTACCAAATTAATGATGGTAATTTACAAGAATGCCAAAAAGCGACCGAAAGCTTTTCAAACACCATCCGACGAAGTCAAACGTTTGTCTCCCTCTCAATGCATATAAAAATATTATTTTTACATTTATAAATGTTCGTTTTGGTTATCCAGATAACGAAATTGACTGTAGATGTATAAATCTGAGTTCCTGTGCCGTGTGTTACAGTGCCAGCTCTTGAGCTTGTCGAGGAAAGCATACAGATACGCCATCCGGTGTTGGAAATCCGGAAAGCTGCCTTCGTCCAAAGCGTCGTCCACGATGAAAATGCTGCCGGCACACAAAATTGACCCGCTGGTGTTTCTGAAGAAATGTATACTTTGTAAGTTCCCCTTCTTTAGGACTGTTCTGCGGAACAACAACGCGAAGCTCAGCGGCGCCTTCATCTTGGGTGGTGTCGTTTTCGAAACCATAAGGGGAATATTCTTCAGAAATAAGTACTTCGGTTTCGGTGCAGAGAAGGACGGAGAGTCAAAAAAACCTCCTACTGAAACACGAAGGATATGACTCGTTTTACAAGAGCATGTAAAGTTTTTGCTGATATATTACAGTTCCGTTTACAACGCTGAAGTTTATTTAACTAGCTGTTACCCTTGATTTTGTACGGATGGACTTAAAATTTTACTGCGTGAATTGGATATAGAAAGCGTAAGTTACGTAACAGGGTTCCTACAAACTGACTGCGAGAGAAATAAAGCCTGAGCAACCGATATAACATTCAGAGACTTACACACGTTATCCGTCTGTCTGTCGCCTTTAGGTTAGTTTTCAAAAGTTCACAACAAAGTATGTAATTTTTCCTTAAAAAAGTATCCTTTTTAATGATAAATAGTATTTCCTTGTCAAATTTCATCAAGATCAGTTGAGCCCTCTAGTCGTGAAAACGAAACAAGCAGAGAGACAGACAAAGTTACTTTCGCATTTGTAATATTATTTTAGATCACTGTACTGTACTAATTTCCTCCCAGTAAATTGTGTTTGCTGAGAATTAATTAACATGATAGTTTGGGCGGCAGGGGTTTCAGTGTGTATGAAACTGAAGATAAATATACATGAAAATAATTGTTCACAAGAAAACGCTAAGCAATATTATAATTTCGTGTTTTTCAAATCTAATAATTTGAACATGCATAATTACCGTTCAGATAAACGAGGGAAAGAATTTTAGTAACAAGTGCAAATCCACAGTAACATAGAAACAAAAGATGGTTGAAGTTTGGTTTTAGGTGGTTTTCCGCAGCCGTCTTGGGAAATGCCTGAATGGTTGCTAATGTACTCCTCATAAACTACACATTTCACAAAAAAAAAAAAAAAAAAAAACAATTGGCAGTTATTGGGGACTGCCGAGAGAAGTCAGATTTTTTTTTTTTTTTTTTTTTTTTTTTTTTTTAAGTGGCATTTGGCTACAAGGGCCATTCAGCCAGCTCAATGTGATTGTAATTATTCTTCCAGTGTATTTTTGCAACTGGGTATGGACACATGGACAGACACGACATTCACAACACTCAAACATCTATGCCATCTGCCGGACTCGAACCGGCGACCTTCAGCATGCGGAGCAAGTACTCTAGCCCCTACGCTACCGAGGCCGTCCAGTGACAACTTAAATCTATGAACGTCATACGCGCAACACGTCATACTTTTAGCTACATACATACTAAATAATAATAATTCCGTGTAATTACCTGGTGACAGGGTTTCTAGTGGCTGCGCTCCCCATCCCTGTCTTAGCCGCCTTTTCCTAACCCGGTAGTGCTATCAGGTACTAGGGACCTACAGTCAAACGTGGAATACGAACCACGGAAGCGTTCTGGTGGACTTCATATTACACAGCAAGCTATGGCGCAGGTTGAGGTCGGGATAATGGTCTATGAAAATCCCCGCTCAGACAGAGATTCGAATCGGCGACCTTTCTTCGCCAGTCAGACACCTTAAACCACTGAGCCATCAGATCCCTACAGATATACTGTACAATAGGATACCAGTAATGGGAACTCATAAGATTTTACCCTTTCAAAAATCACCCAACTCGCCTAAAGAAGATTTCACTTAAAAAACTAAAAATGTTAGTCCACAACATAAGGATTGGTCGAATCTTCCCGAAACAGATGTACCAAACTATTGTGTCAGAGGCAAGAAAGGCTAATTCGGGAACTGCAGCACTTTCGGTACCTGCCAGAAACTGGTACTAACCTGTTGAAATTTACATTAGTCGTTTCGTCAACATGTCCTTTTCACGTTTTGCGATCATACGTTGCGGAAAAGTCACCAGGAATTTAATTAAAAATGCCGAAATATGACATGACGTACAGCAGTTACATGCCGCCAACGTTGAAAAAATCAGTGACAGTCTCTTAAAATGTTGATTTAATCCTTTGTTGTAATGTTTTCATGCCTTTCCAGCTCTACTCCTTTGTAAAAAGTAGCACAAAATTGACAAACACGCAATATTTATCCGAGTTGTAATGCGGTGATGACCGCCATCTTACATAGCAACGAGCAACCAGAGATAATCGATTGCTTCCATTGTAAACAAATACGCCTTCAGAGCCAAAATTTCGTAATTTTTTATATCTTGGTCCAGGCCTAACCACGATTTCTATGATTAAACTGTTTAGGTCGAAATGATCCCTGTACCAATAATTTATATGTTATTTTAGAAGTGCTGAAAGCATTTAGCAGTTGCTCAACATTTCATATTTCTGCATTTTTAATTAAATTCATGGCGACTTTTCCGCAACGTATGATCGCAAAACATGAAGAGGACATTTTGACGAAGCGGCTGATGTAAATTTCAACAGGTTAGTACCAGTTTCTGGCAGATACCGAAAGTGGTGCAGTTCCCGCTAATTCATTTTTTCAGCGTGCTGTAGTTTAACATGGAATCAGAACTAAAACTACCTCCTAAACGCTACCGGGGAGTGAACTTTCTGGAGTAAGCGCTTTAACCGCTGAGCTACCAGACCACCTTGTTTTGAAGTATACCTGTGATAACTACTATCAAAATCGGATTCAAACTGTAGCTTTGTATGAACAACGTCGACAGAAATTATGGTGAGGGGGAAAGGAGGAGAAGGGGGATTACTGGAGATCGCGATTACGCCTGGTGTTGATATCATAATACTGCATAATGATACAGACATAGGACCTTTTTACGTATTTGTCGAGAGCATGGAGAAAAATGTTGGCATGCTCCATCCAATGGCAGTCGGGAAGTTGCTTTTCCAACATAACCCTCAAATCAAGCAGGATGTAATAAACATCAACTCATTAGGGAAAAACAGAATAAGAATCGAAATGAAATCAGCGGCTGCAGCGAACCTACTGGTTCAACTACCCATAATGACTTCCAAAAATTTGGAAGCCTATATTCCTAATTTTCTTGTGCATAAACTTGGAATCATCAGAAATGTCGACACATCATTGAGCGAAAATGAAATTAAGGAGGAAATCCAGTCAGCCTACCCCGTGATATCAGTTAAACGCTTCACGAGGAAACGCTCGCACCAGGAAAGCGAAGAACGCGTAGCCATACCGGTGTGTTTGTTATCATTCCGCTCTCAGTGTCTACCAAGCTATGTTTACATCCTCGGCATGCGTTGTCCTGTAGAACCCTACATCTCACCAGTGATCATGTGCAAAAAATGCTTACGCTTTGGACATAAGATACAGCAATGCCGGAGCGCTGTTAGATGTAATAAGTGCGGAGGACCCCACCCCATGGAAGGCTGCTCCGACATTACCACCATCAGATGCGTTAACTGCCACGGACCCCATTACGCCACAGATATAACATGCCCGGCATATCAACAACAAAAACAGTTAAAATATAACGCAGCTCATAACGATCCAGGTCTCCAAACAATCTCTTCTCCAAGACTCCACAGCTATGCACATATGGCTACAGCAACACCCTCCCATAAGAACGAAGAGGAATTTCCACCTATCACCCAGAGGCCTCCACATCAACCTATACCTCAACAGGAAAGCGCAGCGCAAGAAATGAGGCCACAAAGCCATTGGCCGCGACAAGAAAACGCAGCAGCATCCACCCCAAATCTCAATCCAATCTCACCACCTCCCGGCAAACCTATACAACCTAGAGTTGACAGACCTTCTGTTACCCCTTCCACAAATCCACAACACATCTATGCCACCCCACCTTGGCAACAAAAGCCGTATATCCCAGCACAACTACCCATCACTCCGATGATCCAAAATCCATATCCTCCTCTATATCATAATACAACCAACCATGCAAGACATGAAGGATTAGCTGAACAACTCCTGCAGTTAATTACATATTTTATATCCGAAGCTCTCTCCGCACCCGACCGATCACTTCCAACTGGTGTCATCCGTCAGCTTCTAACAAACTTATTCGCAACAAATGGAGGAATTTAAGATACTACAGTGGAACGCCAGATCAGCGATCTCAAATAAAGAAACCCTTCAACAAGAGTTAGTCTCTCAAAAAATATCAGTAGCTGCCATCAGCGAAACCTGGTTTCGCCAAGCAACTAAGTTTCGGGGATATTCAACTCTCCAAGAAGATCGTATAGACGGCCACGGCGGTGTGGCACTACTGATTAAAACTACTCTAGATTTCCGAAAGATCGAACTAGACTTAACCAATATTCATCAGTTCCAAGCCGTCGCTGCCCAGATCGTATTGCCAGTTTACAATCTCACTGTTATTTCTATTTACCGTCCCCCACGCACGCAGGTAGATCTACAGGAATGGCACCACCTACTCAGACAACTAGAGCCTCCCTATATCCTCTGCGGTGATTTCAACGCACACAGCACATCTTGGGGATGCGTATATGAAGACCTACCGGGCCAAGCAGTTAAAGAATTATTGGACGACCACGACCTGATAATCCTCAATGACGGTTCACCCACTCTTATCCCAAGACCAGGACACCGACCTTCAGCAGTGGACCTAACTTTAATCTCTCCATCCATCTCAAGTGACTTCCAATGGAGTATCGTACCGTACACGCTGGGATCGGATCATTTGGCCATTATAATTTCCTATCTAACCCCAATAAAACAGACTGTAAGCTTCCCGAAAAACAAATGGGACATACATAAAGCAGACTGGTGTCGATATTCCAAAATTGTAGACTCATTGCTCCACACTTGTGTACAAAATGCCTCACCGGAGGAAAATTACAACTCTTTCATGTCCTTAATCAATCAAGCAGCAAACATATCGATCCCCCAAAACCGCTCGTATGTGAGGAAACCAGCTACACCTGCTCCATGGTGGTCCCCAGAAGCTTCAAAAATGATTGCCAGGAGACGTTTAGTATTTAAAAAATACAAACAACAATCCACATGGGAGACATACACGGAATATAAGAAAATAGACGCGGAAGTTAAACGTTTTCTTAAGCAGCAGAAACGGAACAGCTGGAAAACCTACTGCTCGAAAATATCTAAGGACACGCCAACAAAGGAAATATGGAACATTTTATTTATTTATTTATTTGACCTTAGGTCTTGAAAGACCATACAGTCAGCCTGGTAACAAGTAACAAGGTAATAATATTAATAGTATGTAAAAATATGTATATATATATAAATACATTAAATATGTAGGTCACTGTCTTTGATATAATCCTTGATGATACAATAGATTCTGTTATTATTTGTAGCGAGTAGTACTGCAATGTTAGTTGGAAATGGCTGCTGTGCTCGCACAAGAGACTTGATGAATGTTGATTGCTGTTGTTGAAAATTGGAACAGTTGAAAAATAAGTGATTAAGGTCCTGTATTTCCTGTCCGTTGCATGTGCAGTAAGGTGTATTTACCGACTTGATGCGAAAAAGATGACTACGGAAGGCGCCGTGGTGGAATCTCATACGAATAATAGAAGTAATGTACCGTCGTTGAGTATTCCATCTTGAAAACCAAGGTTTTCGTGGAGGGTAGGTCTGAACTAGAGCGTACTGTCGGCCTCTGTTTTGTTTAGATTCATTCCAGCTCCTCGTCCATTGGTGGTATGCATTGCTGACCATTGTTGCATGATAATCAGTTGTATTGCTGGGTGTTATTAAGCTTCGGCCCGAGCTACATGCCTCCTTGGCTAACATATCTACGTACTGGTTATGCCTAATTCCAGAGTGCGCGGGTATCCAGATATAATTAACAGTGCAACCGCGTTGATTAAGTTCTACAGTCTGTTGAACAATGCTTATGTTGTGTGCATTAGTTCGCTGAAGTATAAGGGGTACGGCCAAGGAGCGAAGAACACTAAGTGAATCAGTGAGTATTAGTACACTTCGCCGTAAAAATCTTCTGGCCTATATAAGAGCCTGATTGATGGCAATGGCTTCCGCCGAGTAGATTGGTAGGTGACCTGGTAGGCGGAACCTCTGAGCGTGTTGTGTCTCGGGGCAGTAGAATGCACAGCCTACCCTACCTGTCAAAGGTATCTTTGACCCATCGGTGTATATCTGAACTGAAGATGGCCATCTAACAGATAAATATTCCTGACAAAGTTGTTGAACTGGTTGACAAGCTTGTGAATACACCGGTAGGCAGCTTACTGCCAAAGGGGTCACACATTGTTGGTAAGGTATGTCGTATATAGTCGTCATTTCCTGTTGCTGGAGGTCAGGGAGGAGTGTTGATAGGTACTCAAGACTTTGCAGCAGTGGATACCTTTGGACAAATAGACACCGACCTCTCTTTTTCACTAGCTGTTGTAGGTTGATAAGATGCCGGAGAACTGGTGAATTTATGGAATAAGCACGTGTCAATAAAAATTTATTTGACAGGAGTTGTGAGCGAACATTAAAGGGCATTTCTGCTGCTTCCAAAAGAAGCGCATTCGTAGGTGTGGATGTCATAGCTCCCAGGCAAATACGAATGCTCTGATACTGAATGCGATCCAGTTTATTTAGTAGACGTTTACTGCCACTGAAATAGAATGTGCTTCCATAATCCAGTTTTGATCTGAGAAGGGTGCGATAGAGTATCAACAATGTAGATGGATGAGCTCCCCACCAAACTCGAGTCAGCGTACGTAAAATATTAAGCCCTTGTTCCAATTTTGGGACAAGTTGCTGTATGTGAGCTGACCAGGTGAGACGAGAATCATATACCAGCCCAAGGAATTTCACGTGAGATTGAACAAGCACATTAAGGGGACCCAAAATGAAGTTGTAGATAGGGGGGTGGATTCTCTTTCTCGTAAATATCACTGCTGAGGATTTACTTGTAGAGAAGTCCAGGCCATGTTCGAAGAGCCACTGGATTAAGCTAAGTATAGCTTGTAGAAGAAGACACTTAGTTGCCGTAACCGATGTCGCTGAGGTGAATATGCAAACCAGAAAAATGAAGAAGAAACCATCACCTACCTCAACAATCACCTGCGATGTCGAAGACCTTGCCACAGTACTTGCCCCTCCATCGGTCACCTTACCTCCTTTCGAGAGTATGATCAACCCAGAGGAAAAAGACATCGATCATAACATATTCCGAAGACCCTTCTCACTGCACGAATTAGACAGGGTATTAGCCTCGCAGCGACACCGCCCCAGGATATGATAACATACATTACGCCATGTTGCGTCATTTGTCCCCAAGAGCAAGAATTTACCTGCTACAGCTGATACAACAGCTGTGGTCAACAAACAAACTCCCAGATACATGGACTACTCAAGTAATCGTTCCAATTCTCAAGCCCGGAAAGGACCCCAAGGATCCATCTTCATACCGCCCAATCGTGTTGCTTTCATGCGTCTATAAAGTAGCAGAACGTCTCTGGAAACATCGCATTGAATGGTGGATGGAACGCAACAAACAATTTCCAGCATCACAATTTGGTTTCCGAAAAGCCCGTAGCACCATGGACAGCCTAGCCATACTCACGACAGATATCGAACGCGCAATAAATAACCACGGATACTTACTGGGACTGTTTCTTGATATCTCGAGTGCTTATGACAATGTACATCTACCGATCCTCATGAGGAAATTACAAAAGGTGGGCCTCCCGAAACATCTATTGCAAGGTATATACTCTTCCCTGCATCAACGCACCATCTATATTCGTAAGAAGAACAACGCTCTATTTGGACCTTTCACAATAAATCGAGGCATACCGCAGGGTTCCATACTAAGCCCACTTTTGTATACTATATACACCAGTGATCTAGAGACATTGTTGGGGTTACATATCAAGATCCTTCAGTATGCTGACGACATCTGCATCTATGTCTACTCCATGTGTTTTTGGATGATACTCCGGAGGATCTCAGAAGCAGTAACAAAAGTCACCAAATGGCTTTTGCAACAAGGCCTATCCCTATCTCCACAAAAGTCATCAGTAGTTGTGTTCACTCGTAAAAGATGCCCACTTTCGCTGGAACACATTCACTTGGGACAATACGATTTTCCTGTACGATCAACAGTAAAATTCCTTGGACTCATCTTGGATAGCAGACTTTCCTGGATCGCACATGTAAAGGATATAATAGCCAGAACGAGCAGCTCCTTAAATATACTTCGCGCAGCAGCTCACACATGGTGGGGTGCAGATCCTGCGACCTGCCTACTACTCTACAGGTCATTAATTAGATCACGAATAGACTATGGAAGCATCGTGTATGGCAATGCGCCGCAACAGCACATAAGGAAACTAGATCAACTACAGTATCGCGCTCTTCGCATCTGCATAGGAGCCATGAAAAGCTCCCCCACGAACGCGTTACTCATAGAAACCAGCGAGCTTCCACTCGAACTCCGCCGTCAATACCTCGCGGACAAATACTTACTCCAAAGGCTCTCCTTCACACAACATCCTTTACTCCCGAAACTCCAACTTTAACTAACAGCATGGGGACCTTCGGAGAAAAACGCCCTCCACGATGCCCGCTCCTGGTGTACAGTTACTTCAACCTCAGACTCACAGAGCCGCTTATAACGAAGGAACCCGCCTTACCAGTCTTCTCGAAACCTTATGAATCTCTGTTCCAACCCTGCAAACCTATATTCTACCACCCCAACTAAATCCGAAATCTGCCCCCCTCCTTTTATCGGCGATTTGGGGGGAATTCACCCACATCTACACGGATGGTTCGAAAACAGATCACAGTGTAGGATGCGCTTACTACTGCCCAGACAACAACTACGGAGCATCCTTTTTACTCCCACCGGAGACCTCAATCTACACTGCTGAAATACTAGCCATTAAGGAAGCCATCAATTATGGGATGGAACAAAATTTTGAGAAAATTCTGATCCTAACTGACTCCAGAAGTACACTACAGCGGCTCCAGAACCCACAGTGGAACCTCAGCAGCAACAGCTACATTATGGACATCATTGAGTGCGCAGTATCAAACCAAGCTCCAGATATAAGATTCATGTGGGTGAAAGGACACTCGGGTCTCATATACAATGAATTGGTAGACGCCCTCGCTAAAAGCGGAGCTACAGAAGGCACGCCTCTATTCTTGCCCCTACCTTACATAGACTTCCTCCCCAGAGTGAAACAGAAGTTGAAACAAGACCTCCAAGAATTCTGGACATCAACATCGTATCACAAAGGTAAACACTATGCTACCATACAACCAACAATCCCAAAAAAAGGCTTGGTTTCAAGACTTCAGAGCAAAAAGACAATATATAACATCTATAATACGAATGAGACTAGGACACGGTACTTACCCCAGCCACTTGTATAGAATAGGCGTGGTTGACTCACCACAATGCGACGCGGACGAGGAGGAAGAAGCAGACTTAAATCACATATTTTTTGCATGCAGCAAATACCACACTCACAGCCAAAAACTGTTAAACAGCTTGTTATCACTCCAGGTGCCTCTGCCCACATCGATAACCACTCTTCTAGCGTCGAGACACGCGAAGATATACATAAAACTTATAGACTTTCTGAGAGATGGGCAGATTAACATCTGAAGAAAACAATATAAGCAAATGGACGCAATATATATATATGTGTGCGTATATGTGTGTGTGTATAAATATATATATTTGTATGTTCATGGGTGTATGTATATATGTGTGTATGTGTATGTATGTATGTGTGTGGGTACGTATATAGATGTACATATAAACTTGTCTGTAAAATGTCAATTTGAATTATGTTAAACCTCAAATCTGAATCATGTAAAATCCCTCGTGTAAATCATGTAACATGTAAAATATTATATATATGTACATTAAGTTAAGAGAAAACGTCAGAATAACTGTAACAGAAATAATTTTGTATGTGGGCTGGTGAAATTGTCTTACGACCAAAAACCAATAAATAAATTAAAAAAAAATAATAATAATACTGCAGTGGTCAAACGCAAGACTCCGCTAGAAATTCTTTCCGAAGAACATTTAAAGGTTTCATGCTGGTCCAGGCTGCATCACAACCCAATTTCTAGCTGAAAATAACAGTCCAGGCTGCATTACAACGGAATTACTGCTTGAAAAGAATACGTCTTGCGACTGACTACAGCAGTATTACAGCGATATTATTTAATGTTTGTTGTAGCGGAATCGCGATCTCCAATAGACCCGGAAAAGGTTTAGGTTTTTGTTAATCAAACGTAAATAGTATTTTCCTATTTGTTATGAAGTATACATTTGCAAAGTTCAGTCAAAATCGGATAAATACTGTGTGTTTGTATGAAGAACATTGTGAAAATACAAATATTCACTTTTATACAATAGGTACAAATACAATCCATGCTTTCATTGCTGTCCAAAATGTGGTGGTGCAAAATTCCTAATCAGCAGATCCCAAATCTCTCCGCATTGCGTATAGCGTGAAGGCATACGACACTACGTCCCAGAGGTCTCTTTTCGGAAGAGTAGGCCTGAATGGGCCGGCACCGGATTTCATCCTCTCCCATCTTCATCTTTCATTGCATACAACACAAACAACACTCTGCAGCTAACAGATAAACTGCCGCACTCGTCCACAATTACAGTACACATACTTCCGTACATTGTCACACTAGGGGAGTTAACGGGAAAACACCACAGTTCCTCTTCTTAGGCGTTGTCATGGAGGGGTAACCATCCCTCATGGTAACAGACTACGCTAGGATCATAAAAAGATATGATATGTTAAATCATGATACAATTATTCTTTTTAACTGCTTAACGTCTCTTAACAGCGAGGTCTTTAGAGACGGGAAAAGATGTGGGGCAAGGAATGGGAAGGAATTCGGCAATGGCCTTTTGAAGAAAGCATCGCGGCATTTGCCTGGAGTGATTTGGGAAACTATGGAAAACCCAAATCTGGATGCCCGGATGGGGATTCGAACCGAATGCGAGGCCAGAACGCTAACCATTACACCACCATGCTCGGTTCATGATGCAAGCCATCACCCAGGTTAATTTCGATGAGAGACTAAAAAATTCTAAATTTTTTAAGTAATGACATAAGACATTGTTGTACGTAGTTTCTTTTAAAATCTGTTCCTTCTATTTTGCACGATACGTGCCAAGATATATGAAACTTTGAAAATTTACAGTTTTTTCTGTCTGTCATTGACAAATATGTAATTTTCATGGATCCTGTTTCAAGATTAATGCTTGAATGGCGGATTTAAGAAAAATAAAGACACTTTTATAGCGTTCGTTCGTTGATATAGAAAATGGTTTCGATAACGTTAGGTGGGAAAAGAAGTCAGAAGAATATAATCTACATAAGGATCAAGTGACTAAAATGGAAGTAGATAATTATTAGATACTGGCATCCGTTAAACAGGATGTAAGACGAGGATGTAACCTATCCTCATTAATACTCAACTTGTATGTAGAGGAAGGAGTAAAGGAAGGGAAAGAAAAATTTGAATGTGGCACAAGTGTTCAAGGAGAAAAAATCAGTATGCTACGATTTTCTGATGATATTGTCTTGTTATCAGAACAGGCTGAGGATATTAAGAAATTACTGAAGGGCATGAACGAAATGCTGAATGAAGATTTTGGACTCAATAAAAACCAAAGCAAGACAAATGCGATTAAATGTAGCAGGAATGATAGCAACAATAGTAGATTAAATACAAAAATAGGATTTGATGTGGTAGGAGAACTAAGTGAATTCTGCTTCTTAGGAAGTAAAATTATAACTGATGACCGAAGCAGAAATGATGTCAAAAACAGAATAGCACAAGCAAAAATGGAAAAAAATTAGTATTTTAGTTTCAAATATTCATTTAACACTCAGAAAAAACTTTTAAAGACCTTATGTGTGGAGCACAGCACATTATGGTAGCGAAGCAATCAGTTTAGGAATACCGGAAAGAAAGAAAATTGAAGAATTTGATATGTGCTGCTAATAAATGATGCTGAAAATTATGTTGACAGGTAAAGTACGAAATGAATTTGTTTTGGAAATTGTAGTTGATGAAAGTAGCTATAGACACTATGGTGGGTCACATTTTAAGATTTGTTATTTTTGTTAGTGGAGGAAACAGTCGAAGGTATGAACAGTAGTGGAAGACAGAGATAAAGAATATTTGAAGCAGATAATTGGGGACGTAGGGCGTAAGAGGTATATTGAGCTGAAGAAGTTAGCGCGAGATAGGATGGGATGTAGGATTACATCAATCCAGTCGAGAGACTGCGAACAAAACAAAAGTGATAAAACATTTCCTGCTTCTTAAGTGATTGTCTAAGCGATTCTTTTGTGTAGTTTCCTTGAAATCGTTTGACTAGTATTTTTTATGCGTGCACAGACACATAAATGGGTCAGAAATTCATGGTTAAGTCATCGGGAACTGCTTAAAGGGAGCGTCCATAAACTACTACGTAGCTTTTCATTCATATTACTTGTCACAGTTAAAATGAGGTACAGAATACACAACAGTATTTGGATATTTATTTCCGTCATTTAATTATCTCCGTATGTAATTTACGATAATCTGATAAGAAACAACAGCACAAAATGTCTTCTGGAATCAATACGGAAAAACCCTACGTGCTACGCGGGGGGTGGGGGAGGTGGGGGTGGGGGATGGGGGGGGGGAGGTTAGAGGCAAAAAGCAACGTCCAAAATTTCCGGGATAAAGAGGTATTCTGTACATCACCAAATGCGTTAGTTCTATTGAAAACTGTTCGTTAGCTTTTGCTTGCACAAAATTAACAGACTACTCTCTGAGCTATTAATGCTATGTAATACAAGTAATCAAAGGCGTTTCTACGGAACAACTTACGACACATCGTACACAAACTACGTGTAAGGTAAGTAAGAAGTCTTCAATTGGGTTTTGTGCAGAGCGACAATGTCTACAAGTCCGTCTATCTGTCCGCTAATCAAAAACGGAGTGGCATATGGTAATAGTTTTTGTCATCAGTTGACGTATATTTATTTCTATAAGTTCCTAGTCGTTCAGTACTCGTTTCCGGGTTTATTCCTCTCAATTGCAGACACTGTTTTTTGTGAGCGTCGTTGACGGCTGATAAGCCCGATATTGGCGTAAAATAATGACCCGCTCTCGTTGCAGCTAGTTGAAGATACTGTACATGGTTGAGTTTGTTGGTTTTTTTTCTGTTGAGATAGCATAAGAGTTAGCAACGCTTTCGACACAGAATTTTAGGTCTGCTGGTTTTTTGAAATCTCCTTCTTACTGAAGTTGGGTATGGATGCAGTACGTCTGGCACGTTGGAACGGTTGCGTTTACTTGTGAGCATCCCTTCCGTTACAGGAAAAAATAGTGCATTTTATACATCATTTTTTTATTTTTTTCATAATTTTTTCTGTCTTTTTAGCAGTATAAATTTATAATTGCCAGACTTTTATTGTTGATAAGGTCTCACCAGATGCAATTAAAAAATAAAATTATTCTCAAACCATTTAGTACAGTTGAAATATTAATATTATTTAGTTTTGTAATCAAATAATATAGCATAGATTTGCCAGACAGAAATTCGGTTGCTTAAAGGAGCCAGACAAATTTAAGTCTCGGGGAAAATAGGTAAGCTACAACAGTGCAGCCATTAAATTGTTTTAAATTAATAAAACATAGACAATTGTATTGTAAATGTGTAGATTCATACGTAAAAGATAATCTGGTATTTTTATACATTTTTTATTTTTCATCACCTATCACCATGAAACTGAGTTTTCATTTTACAAAACATAATACAACGAACATAGACACTCGACGCCATCTTGAAAAGTAGCATCTGTGACTGCCTATATCTTATGACGTCCTTTGTGGCAGCTATCTCTCTTACGCAACAAACGAATTAAATGTTTCACACTTACCTTCCTCGAGACTTAAATTTCTATGGCTCCTTTAATCAACAGAATTTATGTTTGACAAATTTAGGTTGTTACAGAACTAAATCATACTAAAATTTCCGCTATACTAAAATGATTCCTAAGACTTCTGCGGCCGTTTTGTTCATGATTAATAGGGTTTAGGGGTTTGCAGCGTTGTTTATTTCATAAACTGAGCTTTCGGCTGGAATCCTACAGCTTTCGTCAGAGATACTGTTTAGGTTGACATAGCAACGAAGATAGCTGGCCTTTTACTCTGCTATGTTTGACGCTCGTTGCTATGTCAACATAAAAGAGTATCTCTGACGATGGCCGTAGGATACCAGCCGAAAGCTCACTTTATGAGATAAACAACGCGGCATACCCAGAAAATCTATTAATCATACTCAAATGGTTTGAAAATTATTTAATTTTTTAATTGTATCTGGCGCGATGTTAGCAACGATAAAACTGTCTTGCAATTATGAATTTCTACTGCTAAAAAACACAGAAAAAATCATGAAAAAATGAAAAGTTTTCTTAAAATGATCTCAAGCTGCACAATTTTTTCCTGTACGTAAGGGATGCGCACTGGTGAACGCTCCTAGGTGCCAGACGTACCGCATCCCTAGAAAGGAGATATAAAAAAACTAGCAGACCTAAAATCAACTTTTTCGTGACAGCTTCTACTGCCTGACTTCATTGCTCCTCTCCAAATAGTGCGACAGCCGCTGAGGTAGAGGTGGCGTGTCTCAGTGGCGCGCTGCCGCCGCCGACACTTGCTTCGCGGCGTGTCCTTGAGCAACACTTCTTAACAGGACGACGCGTTTTTTTTAAAAAAAAATTTGGTTAAATTGATTGAATAATTAAATGTTAAAATGATTTTTAATTAGCTGAAACTAATGTTAAAAAAAACTCTCTATAACAGTGTTATATGACTCTTTAAGCCAAATTAGTTTTTGTTGAAAATATTTCAGGACGTTTAGTGATAGAAGAAGCCAATAAGAAGAAAATCAGTGAATTACGATCACGTCTATTCCTTAGCTACCCTAAATGTAGTAAAAACAGTGAAGTATTTAACCATGAGTTCTCAAAGTATGGGGGAGATGAAAACAAAATAGAATTCACGATAAGAGATGTAAAGAAACAGTTGGGACTGAATGAAAAGAAGAATCCAAGCTGTCACTGATGCTGGAGAAAACGTGCGAAGAGCAGTTTCGTTGGCTGATATGGAATATCATCTGTGTCTTGGTCATGGCTAAATAATCTCGTGACAGTGGAGGCATAAACATGATTCCAGAAACTAAAAAGCTCATCAAAAGAATATAAGAATATTTTCAAGAGAGATATCCCTTGCCAGAAGTAGAAGCACATGCCGAAAATATGGAAAAAATTTTCCTGATAACGTCGTTAATACCTAAAAATGATGAGACCGATCCTATTTTAGAAAATGTTTAGACGGCATCAGTACACACAGAAAGATTGTATGAAGTAGTTGAAGAGAGCTCGCTATTCGTATCAGGAACAGGAAATATTATTTACGTTCCTTCTATCAAAACAGCAAGACCAACTCGTTGGCACCGATTTCCAGAGTTGCTGGAAAGATTAACCCACGTAGGCAACAGTGAGCTAATAAACCAGATGTTGAGAAAGATTGGACAGGATGAGATAAAGATTAATCAAATGAGTCGAATCTTTTAGACATAAATGAGGTGGTAAAAGTCTTGAAAACGTTTCGCGAAACAGTTGAGGTCATGTCGTCTCAAAGATATGTGCAATTAATGTGACTATTCTGTTCCGTTCTGAAATAACTGACATCCTGAATTCTATCTTAGATGACGAATTATTGATTATGTTTCGGCTTAATCGCAGCGTGGTGGCAGAAATTAACAAACGATTCGTTACCACAAGAACGGTGCAGTATAACTTTTGGATTGTCGTTTTATGGGTCTCAAAGAAGTAGACACATATTTAGAGTCAATACCAAAGACCAGTACTTCCTTTCTTGCATCATATATCAAGGGTAAACAGTGCCCTTATTGTGCCAGAAACAAATGAAGGTAGGGTCCTATTGCTTCCATAAACACCACCAATGATATTTCGTTGCTGAAAAACTATCGATGAAACATCGTGTATACCGATAACGATTATCCGATCTATCAAGAATGTTGGAAATATTTAGCAATCAAGTCTTTTCTTTCTGTGCCTTCAAAAGAACAACGATGAAGGAATATTTTCTGCCACTAGGTTAGTCATTTATGCGAAAGGGTCTAGGCTTAGCTCAGTTCGCCTAAAAAAAATATCTTTATACACTATAATTACAACTGATTTTAATAAAATATTATCTTCACACTTCCGAAGAAGAAGCACAACGCGACAAATGTGAGAATTATCGCAACATTAGTCTAACTACATGCCTCAAAATTAATGATTAGAATAATATACATAAGAATGGAAAGGGTAGTAGAAGACATAGTAGGTGAAGATCAGTTTGTGTTTAGGAAAAATCTCGAAATCTCGGTACAAGGGAAGCAATTCTAGCTTTAAGATAATACTTGAAGGGTGGATCAAGAAAACAAAGATACTTTTCTGGCGTTGTAGATTTAGGAAAAACTTTGATAATGTTAGTGGGACAAGATCTTCAAAATTTTAAGAAGTCAGGTCTACAAGTTATCGATGATAGAAGAATACTTTATTAGCACTATATAAAAACCCAAGTGACTGTAATAAAAGTAGAGAATCAGCGAGGATACATGCATCAGTTTAAAAAGGGTGTGAGACAAGGTTGTAGTCTATCCCCGTTAATATTCAACTTGTATGTAGAGGAAGCAATAAAGAAAGATTTTCATGTGGCATAAGTTTTCAGGGAGAAAAAATCTGTATGTTAAGATTTTCTGATGACATTGTCTTGTTAGCAGAAAGGGCTCAGGATATTGAGAAGTTACTGAATGGCTTGAATAAAATACTGAAGGAAGATTTTGGCTTCAATATAAATCGGAGCAAGACAAAAGTGATGAAATGTAGCAGAAATGATACAAATACTACAGATTGAATATAAAAATAGGATCGAATGCAATGGAGAAGGAAGTGAATTCTGTTATTTGGGAAGCAAAATTACAACCGATGGCCGAACAGGAATGATGTTAAAAGCAGAATAGCACTAGCAAAAAGAGCCTTCATGAAAAAGAGAAACCTTTTAGTTTCAAATATTGATCTAGGAATTAGAAAGAACTTTTAAAACTCTATGTGTGGAGCACAGCACTTTACGGTAGCGAAAATATGGAATACCGGAAAGAAAGAAACTTGAAGCATTTGAAATGTGGTGCTACAGAAGAATGCTGAAAATTAGGTGGACAGACAAAGTAAGAAATGAACGAGTTTTGGAAATGATGGGTGAGAAAGAAGTTTATGGAAGAAGCTTACAGGAAGAAGAGACAGGCTGGTAGGTCATATTTTGAGACATGCTGGATTGGTTAATTTGTTGGTGGAGGGAACAGTCGAAGGTAAGAACTGTAGAGAAAGACAGAGATTAGAATATATGAATCAGATAATTGAGGACGTGGGTAGTAAAGAATATGTAGAGATGAAGAGGTTAGCACAGTATAGGAAGGGATGGAGGATTGCATCAAGCCAGTCGAAATACTGATGACAGCAAAAAAAAAAAAAAAAAAAATCAAAGAGTGCGAAAATCTGCAAAATTTTGAATATATAAGTGAAACGTTAATAACTTTTCTTTTTGATATTAAGTAATAATATATACAAAATATCATAAAATTTATATATAAAAGTCACGCCGCAGGCGTTATGCCGCCGCCGTCTGAAAATGTTCGGCTCGCCGCCGCCGAGATTTTAGCTGGTGGCGCCCACGTCTACGGCTGAGGTAGTTTTGCGCCAGTGAGCGCGTCTTCTGAAATGTGGTTCCGTATCTGTATTTGTTCTCTTCATGGTTTTTATAAGCAGGTCTTTGTAGCGCTTCACGGGAACACCATGTGGTCTTTTGCTGGTGTTGAGTTTATGGCTTAAAACCAAAACCATTATATTTGAAAAAATTTCTTCTCTCGCAGGCAGTTTGTATGGTTTTGTTATAAATAGTGCTACAGACATTCCTTTGTGTTTTAAAAAGTTAATTAGTGAGGAGAGGCGTAGTATCATACTTGTATAGCTGGAATGACATTTCCTATACGTTAAGCGTACTAAAAGGGGATAATACTAGTCAAATTACATTGTTGAATTTAAGCTTGAATTTTTTCTTGAGTGGAGAAAGTTAACATTCCTGGAATGATTGCTGTGTCAGTGCTTCCCGTTACAATTGTGAACTTCAAAGGTTAACATTTATGTTTCGAAAGCTGAACAACACTCAGTTTTCTTTCCGGAAAACACCAGGAAATTTATCGTCAATCCGAAAAAATTTCATGACATCTAGAAGGTGACACAGTACAGCACCTTTCAATTGCTATATATACTACTAGCTAGGGCTGTTGATATTTTAAAAAATATCGGATTTTCGATATATCGATATTTTAAAAAATATTTATATCAGGATTCGATATATCGAAGAAAAAGTATCGATATATCGACCCTATTATATAAAAACAATGTTACAAAAACAAATCATTTTAAAAAAGGGCGAAGTCTTGTGGCTATTTAATGATGAAGAGTTGTGAGATATTTTTCTGAATCAAGTTTTGATTTTCTGAAAAAAAAAAATAGTTTTTCATGACGTTACGGATAATTTATTTTTTTAAATTGTGATTTAGCCATTATACTACTACTAAAAGGAAAGGCAGAATGTTTATGATTTACTCGAAGACTTGTGAATCCAGAAAGAGCATCGAGGGAAATCTTGGCTTTTGTGAGTTTAAAAGCTCAATAATGCAACATTGTAGAGGCATTTATTTAGGTTGATGTTCTATTATCAGAGTTTGCATAATGACCAAGTCACTTTTTTTACAAGTATTGTTTTATGTGGAATTTAATTTCTTTTTGTAGGTTGATAGCTTATTCTGAGTCTTCTTACTTTTTTGGACCAAATGTTTGCACCTTAGCAAAGATTGTGTATCCGAATTTATCAATATTCCTGCTTACATCCAATTTTCATGTCAAAATACTTTCCTCGACAACGCACGCTCATGTAAAACAACGGGCTCGAGTCCGATTCGTTCTGTGCGAGCTTCGCCGTGTCTGCATTGTTACCATCGGTGTAGGACTACCAATAACTTCCAAATTAAATGTAGTAACAAAGTAAAATTAATTGTGTTTTTTATGCTCCTGATCTTTGTGCAAAACTGAAATTCAAGGCATATAGCCTCATCAAGAAGAAAGCAATTAACCTACAAATTTTCTCTAAGACGTTTCAGCTTTTAGATTGGCATTGAAAAAACACAGGAACTTTTCTTATACTATGGGGATGAAACCAAGTATGTGTACCAAATTACCATTTTCTAGGACAACTGGATGTTGCATAGAATTATGATGAGAGAACGTCATAGTTATTTAAAAGAGTTTCAGATCCAAAAAAATTCCAAACTAAGGTGGTGAATGAAGTAAAATTTTGCACCAAAACTCATGTCAGAAACTTCATTGGACATACTTTTCAAGAGCATGAACTCATGTTTTTCCCGTTGTTTCTTCTACTATGAATGGAGAACTCCCTACATTAATTGAAAATTTCCCCTTCTTTGATATTGCTTCGCAAATGGGTAACGCTTTACCATAATACAATTTTTTAAAGCTGAGATTCTAGGTGGAATGCAGGATTTAGGGCGAGGGTGGGGGCAAACCGGGGTACTTGCTCTGGGCGATAAAATCGTGTCCAACAATGCGTTTGGCAAACAGTAAAGTGGCGACATCAATGCGTTTGGCCAACAACCAAGGGCGATTCTCGGGGTCTGGCTGGCAACAATGTTTGAAGAGGCGGCAATCTCAGTTTTTCCCCGGCTTGGAAAAATCCTAGAGCCGCTACTGTCAAGGCAGTTCCCTTGGCGTTAACAAATTGTTTTTTAAAGGCACCAATCTATAATAATAAGTTTTTAGCATAGCGCTTTGTAAAGGCAATCCAAAAGTGGTAGATTTTTTTTTCAATTTCTTATCTTAATAAATTCGTAAGTGATATAACAAAACTGGCTGTGACATAATTTTGGAGCTCAATTCTTCTGTTGGTATGGAACAAGAAGCGTATCCAATTCGCGCGAAATATTTAACTGTGGAGTGCCAGATACAGGCTTATAATTTCCGGGACATTTCTGGGTCTAAAAAGTATTTTAGCGGTATGTTTAAAGAGTGAACAAAAATGCAAATTAATAAAAAAATTTATAGGTAAATATGCTATCTAACGTATATATAGCACCTCTTTTAACTTTATTAATTAAACTATGGTAGAAAGTCAACATCAGGTATTATGAATCAAAAGGAAAAATACTAAACTTAAAACAAAAATTGACCACCTCGTTAGGAATTTTTTACTTTGGTACAAAATCAACATCGGGTATTATCAATCAAAATCTCAAAAATATTAAACCAAAACTGAACACTTCTGTTAGGCTCATTAATTAAAATTAGGCAGAAAATCAACATCAGGTTTTATCAACAATAAAAAAAAATTAGCATCTATCTTTTGCTAAATCAAAATCAACATCAATCAAAATAGATCTTAATCATCTACTTTTAAAATATTTATTACTAGATTTTGCCATTTTCATAAATATTTCTCCGTCACTGCTTTGCAAAACTGATAAAATTTCTCAGCAAGAGTCTTCAAAATTGATTGAGTTTGCAGTTCAGCCTTGATCGAATCCATGAACGTTCTGTTTCGCTCTTATTTCATAAATTATTCAACGGGCTAAAACTTGTCTCGTAAAAGTCATTGCTTGTTGGAATTGACAAAACAAAACCAACTTTTTTTTAAAATATTCAAAATCATTAAAAACGCTTGTTCTAAAGAAATTGGCCCAGATTTTATCGTTTGGAAAGTCTTTTGGAAGGACCTGAAAAACACGTTTCAGACATGTGAACTCTGTATAAAGGGAGTTAATGTTAACTGCATCTAGAATTTTCAAAGTCCCAGAAAATTCAAAGAGTATTTTCCTGTCAGTTTCAATTCCTCTGATTTAAGGGACATTCCATCCTCCCGCTGCAAGCATGGGATACTTGGCTTGGCCTCATGACCACCGTGGTGAACTGAGTTTGAGAAAAAAACTAGTATACGGAAATTCCGGGACAGTAACGCATAATTCCTGAACACGAGATCAGACACAAAATTCCGGGACATTCCCGGATTTTCCGGCTATCTGGCAACCCTACCCATACCTGGTACATTACGATTAGTTTCTTAATGCTAATACTTTTGCATTGATTGAAGACAAATTTTAAAAACTTTTCAAAATGTCCAGACAAGAATTCTAATGAATATTGAATGAGTTATTTTACCTTCGTTTTTTACTTCTCCACAGGCCCGCCGCTAGCTGTTTGAGCGCCCGCGTGCAATAGCGATTATGCCGCCCCCTGTCCAACTACAGCCAGTGGTGGATCTAGAAAATTTCCGAACCGGGTAAAAAAACTGTGAGATTGCCGCCCCCATTGTTGCCATCCCAGTGTCGCCGCCGACCGCCCGAAGCAGCTGTTGAGCTAAAAAAAAAAAGGGTCGCCCGCTACATAATATGCTGCCTTGCACGCCCGCTTATGGCGGCCCTGCTTCTCCATGTGCTCGTATCGTTCATTGTTTCTTAAAATTCTATCTATGAAAATGTATTGCAAGTGCAACACAGGTAATCGTTTTCCCTCCAATAATAACTTGGAATATTCTACGAGGAAACGAAAAATAACCACTTATTTTTTAAAAATATCGGACTCCGATATCCAGATTTCAATATCGATATATCGTCCTAAAAAAATATCACTCATAAATATCAATATTTTTTTAAAAAAAATATCGATATATCGATATTTTATCAACAGCCCTACTACTAGCTGATACCAGCTACTTCGTACGCGTGGATTAAGAATTTCGATGCCAGAACTGAATAAAGAAAGCTGTTGGTAACGTAGGATTGGTCACAAACAACACCGAGTAGTGATAATATGACAGGAAAGTCATCACTATATCATTCTACCGGCTAACAATCTCATGAAGAGAATAAATTTCCAACATTTAAAGAAAAAAAAAAAAAAAAGGAAAAGCAAACGAAGGTGCGGGATGTGTGTGTGTGTGTATATTGAAGCGTGGGGGGGGGGGGGAGGCAGCTTTATTTCAGCTTGGTCTTTTTCTTCTTTCTTCACCATGAGCATCCGATTTTTGGGTTCTAATAACTTTAGCTGCTCGTGCTCTGCTAGTGCTACACCTTAGGCCAGATTTACGCCCCGCAGTTAATATCAAAAAGGAAGACAACATAAACTGGTGCAAGAAACATTTAATCAGACACAATATGTCGATTAGCCTGAGCTCGGATGTTAAAGTTATTTACATAACATCTGTAAAAGCTTGCTGATACACGACATTTTTAGTTTTTCCCTTTGCTGCGTAAATCTGAAGTTGACTTGGCGTCCTAAACCTTGAGGAGGCTACGTATAGCTGACCATGTGAAAAGCACGATCCATCCAAGTTTATTCACGACGACGTTGAGCGATGGTCCCTGAGCCTTATTAATAGTCATTGCAAAAGCAATTCGAAAGTGGAATTGCAATCTTTTAAAATCAAAGAGCAAATCATTGGTGGCGGGTATCATAGGAATGCGTGGTATAAAAACGTCATCTCGCTTAGCATTTCCGGTAATTATTGTTGCTTCAATGACATTCGGAAGGAATGTTTTAATGGAAAGTCTCGTCCCGTTGCACAGCCTGGGAGGGTCAAGGTTGCGCAAAAGAATTGTTGGGGAGCCAATTTTCAAATGTAGTTTGTGTGGAGGCATTCCAGACGGTTCCAATGAATTCAGAAATTCCGTGGGGTAAAATACAGCTTGTTTAATGTCCACCACGGTGTCGATGGAGGTCATTTTAATTATAAATTTCTCGGCTCGTAACTGCCCGATTTAAACCGGATTCGACGGTAAATTTTTCAACCGAAATTAAGACAGTATTTTTCTCCTAGTTTCTAAAGATAAGTGTGCAAAGTTTCATCGAGATCGGATGAAAACTGTAGATTTGTATGAAGAACAAACAAACATACATACATTCATCTTTATATATATAGACATAAACTATAGCTACCAACTTCAAATGACGGTATATTGATGACGAGAACTGAAGTGCTTATAACAAACATGATTTTTTTTTAACTGCTTTACGTCTCTTTTTAACATCGAGGTCTTTTAGAGACGGGAAAGGATGGGGGCCCAAAATGGGGGCAAGGAATGGGAAGGAATTCGGCCATGGCCTTTTTAAGGAAGCATCCCGGCATTTGCCTGGAGTGATTTGGGAAACCATGGAAAAACCAAATCTGGATGCCCGGACGGGGACTCGAACCGCCATCCTCCCGAATGCGAGGCGAGAACAAACATGAAGAATTTACATGAAGTGAAAAGCAGTTTTCACCAAAAATCCTCAGACTCAAAACAATATCATTATGCTCATAAACAAACATAGAGATTAAAACAAAATCTACATTTTACTCCTTTTTTGCCTAAAAATACTAATGAGTATAAAATTGATACTATTCCCATTGGAAGAATATGTCTACACTACAAGCGAACATTATAAGTTCAGATGTATGGAAAGAAATCTTTAGCGTATGTTTATAAATGAAGACAACAATCAAACGGACACCTACCTTTTTCCAGCTTGTTTTTGCCAACAAAATTCTAATTAGCGAAAAATGATAACATTCCAGTGAAATCAAAGCTGTATACTTAGGAAACTGACAAACATTGTAAGATTAAATCCCATGAAAACATATTTTAGCCTGTGTTCTGCAAAACTGCAACCGTAGCGTCTAAAACAGACGAGGCGGTTTCTCATGGGCGCCGCGGCGTCGAGTTGACTCATGGCTGCGACGCTTCGTTTGTTTTGCACTCGCGGCGTCGAGAGACCGCGGTTGGTTGGCACTGGTTTTCACATTTTGATTTTTACAGCTGATTCTATGAACAAAATCCAAATTTCGAATATATCACTGTACTCTACATCTATTAAGTTACATTTCTATAATTTTTTACAATCTGAATATTGAATTGTATGACTGTAGGAAACTTGCAAATAGTACGGAAGCCATGCTGTTCTTGGCTGACACCGGACGTCGGTCTCAAGGCCCGCTTTACGCTGGTAATGTACGTTCGGTGATATCGCGACCGCTGTGATTCATGTGCTCCACCCAAAAAGCGCCCTGAGCCTATTAACATAGGCAAATTGCAGACGGCCTCCGCAATATTCTGTTACTTGCGAGCCGAACTGCGAGAGTTTTCGTGCTCCTGCCTACTTTTAGTCTTAGTTAGTCGTGTCCTACATTTCACTAAGAACAATATTATTAACGCGATTAACTTTGACCTTGTACTGGTTACATCCATGTGATTTCTTGTTTGTTTGTATAAGAAGTACTGGTTATGGTGCCCATGATATCATTGTAATTATCAGAAATCTTTGTGTGTAATTAATTGTACAAAGTGTAGTTTTCTACCGTTATTTGATCAAGAATAAGAACCCTTCTATCCCAGATATAAATGTTAACTTGGTACATTTCTGATCCATTCTTATCGGTGCTAACGGGTAAATTGGTGGTTGTTGCTAGAAAATGTCCATTTCACGAGTTGAAACATTACAAGTTAGAGATGTAAATCATAAGTAAATACAAGGCAAACGGTCCCGAGGGAGACCAAAAAACACATGACCGAGTGTGTAGCACTAAGGTTGTGAGTGGAAGAAAATGGAAAGGTTTGTGTGTAAATCAGACCGAGTCAGTAGCTAGAAACTGATGATTAAATTGTATGGAGTAGATATCTGTCGTAACAACGAAAGTAAAAACGCGTGTTTAATGTGGCTGTGCTGTACTACTGCGTTTCTTATAACTATATTAGAATTAATGTGTTACTACTTCACTCAGTCACGTGACGAACCACTTCTCACCTAGTCCATAGAACGACGAATGCTTGTACGGACAATAATCTTATGCATTTCCCTAACATACTATATTATTTAAGTAGTTTCAAAGCCCGTCGAAAAATGACGGGTGTCACCTGTGGTGATATTAGGAATGTGTCCGGGGAAAGTTTCTGAAGATAGGCGAATAACGATTAATTATTATCTTTTTTCTCGATAATATTAAACTTTCTCTGATTAGATTCTCAGAGTATTTGGTTACGATGTTTTTAAATAACTCCATTTGATTTTATTCAACGCAAATTTTTGTTGTTGTGAAAAAGTTTCTAAGCGTAATTTCAATAACAAATAAATACCATTTATACGATTGATATGTCTGGCGATTACTTACGTTTCGTATAAACTTTCTCTGGATTTTAATAAACTTCCAGGTTTGTTATCTTCTTTAGTTTCAGTAACTGCTAGAGAGAATACAGCGTAAACATTTGATTCAAATGAACTTCACGTTATATATATACCTCTGCCTCACATTATAACCTTTATATTTGGTGCACAACAGACAATTGCCTTTAGCTGGCATCACAAATAAGCTTTATTAATTTAATAAAATAGTGCAAATAAAATCAAATTCAATTATTTATTTCAAATTAGCATTTCCTTTTTACATTATAAACGTAAATAAAGTGAATACAGTTATTCTTTTGAATTTCGCTGACTAGCCAAGCAGCGCTGTGGTGGCAGGCAGCGTAAACACTTCGGGCATTATCGAGACTCACCGTAGACGGCCGATGTATCGAGAAGAGGTCTCCAGGCTCAACGCATTTTATTAAAGAGGTTACAGAGTAGTTAGCATACTCTCAAAAATAATCGTTTTGTTTCTACGGCTTCGCTAGTGAGAAATCGTAATTTTATTCACTCCTCCTGGTTTTTATTAGTCATGAGAAATCTGCGCTGTCCCCAAAAAAGTCCAAACTATTGGTTCGTAACTGTTGTTTATGGTCCTCTCTTAATTGTGACTGTCGTGATATGAAGCAATCAAGTTCACATTTAGTAATTCGCTATTTATAACAGTCCACGTTTTTGGATATTCCGAATACCTCACCCATTGCAAACCCAGAGTACGGTTGTCAGCGAAATTGTGACATTCATATACAGGGCTGGTCAAAATGATTGCAGTGATTTCAGAAAATTACTACAGATTTATTATTTAACATGTACTTACAAGATTAAGCCGCGTACTCACTAGCGAGCTGTAACTGTAACCGTTGCACGTTACTGTTACCGAATACGATAGTGAGTACGTAGCTCGCGAGCCTGTCGGGGGCGGAATGCGTTGCATTCGCAGCGAGCCGACAAGAAACACGTCCACATTCTGTAACTGAAACCGCTGCACGTTACTGTTACCGTGAACTATAGTGAGTACGTGGCTCGCGAGCGGAACGCGTTGCATTCCCAGCGAGCTGACGACTGTCGGTTTTTGCTGCGAATCAAAGGGCGCTCGCTGTGCGCTCGTGGACGTCGAGAGTAAAGGTTGTTGCACGCTGCGAACCTACCAGTATCCTTAAGCGTCATGAGTGAATGGACAGAAGATAAATGTCTTCAGCCGATAGAAGCCTATCACGAAAGCAGTGTCCTATGGAAACCCAAGGATTGGCAGCCTTAATTTTGCAAGGCTAAATAAACCTTTAAAAAATAAAATTATTCCAATTATTATTATTGATAAAAAAACAAAAAAAATATTTGTAGGTGGAGGACCTCAATGGTAACACAAATACACAGTGACATGCTCTACGTGAACCATTCAATAAAAAGCTATAACCAGATCCGAAATTACAAATCCTGAAAGAGGCTTTCGGAATACTGAAAAATGCGGCAGATAAACCGAAAAAGGGTACGGAACTACGGTCTTTCTTTGATTTTATACAAGAAAAATTTAAAAACTATTCCAATGAAATAAAAAATGCAATTCAACATGAAATATTTCAAATAATTAAGCGTGCTCTTCAAGTACATTATAACTGCATAAAAAATTATGGTTATTACTCCACTACACAAGCTCCACACCCTTCAGCTTCTTCCTCCACTATCAATCCAGATGTAGCTTGCCCTTCCACTTCTTCACCAACAAACTCCTCTACACAACCCGCCATACTCCCCGTACAGCAACAATAGCGAGTATTCATCAGATATGAGTTTAGAAAATTACGTATGATTTTTAGAAAATAAATTACATTATTATTTTTTTATTATTGAATAAAGGATTACCATCATTTATTCTTCCAGAGCTCCTATCGGCGCTTGGCACACTTCAGGGACAATTCAGCTTATGGCTTGTTTGGAAATGCGAGAAAGATATTGTAAACTTGTAAAAGAATCACTAGTAGCTAAGTATTTCTGCGTCACAGCTAATCAGTTGAACCGACACTGCTTCTCGGAACGAAGTGTTTTTTCGTTCTATCTTGGGCCCAATTATGTTCATTAGATATTCAAAATCAGTTGAAGGGATTCTCGTGAAATTTTTGTAATGACCACTCATTTGTTGATTTCTTAAAATAATAATTAGATCACTTCTTTCTCAATTAATTCTATGAATACGCCATCTTCATGGTCGTTTATAATCATCCAGTAAAGCATTTACAAGTAAGTATGCTGCACAAGCGAGAGACACTTCGTCCGACATCGCGGAGCTCCAAACGAACACTGCTTGTCGTTACGGTTACAGTGAGCGTACACACTAGAACCTCGTAACTGTATCCGTTCGGTTACAGTTACAGCTCGCTAGTGAGTACGCTCAGTGAGGTGGCTCGGTGTTCGTCGCGAGCGAAGTTCGTTTCACGCGTACGCGCTAGAACGTGGTTACTGTATCTGTTGGTTACAGTTACAGTTCGCTAGTGAGTACCCGGCTTTACACAGATATATAAACAAACTGTGCAAGTTTTTTTTGAGGGTCTACAGATGCTCATTATGTGCACCTGCACCTTTAGTGACTCTGCACACATCAAGTCTATAATCGAGCTCTTCCCATACCCGATGCAACATGTCTCTGCCAATGAGAGCAAATACATTGGTGATGCGAACAAGCAGGTCTGGTCTTTGTTTGGGGTTTCGTATAAGACACAGTGTTCATGCCACCAGTACCAGTTGATCTGCCAGACCTGCAGGTTCGAATCACCAATCCATTTGTTCTCATCGACGGAGACATGCTGCATCGGGTATGGGACGTACTCGATTATAGACTTGATGTGTGCAGAGTCACTAAAGGTGCACATATTGAGCATCTGTAGACACTTAAAAATACTTTCACAGTTAGTTTATATATCTGTGTAATCTTGAAAGTATATGTCAAATAATAAATCTGTAGTAATTTTCTGAAATCACTGCAATCATTTTGACTAGCCCAGTATACAAATATCTTTTAATCGATTATCTTGGTTCTCCAGGTCTAGCCGCGTTGATTTAGTAAAACCTAACGTTTCTGCCATCTTACTGTGGCCTTTATCAGAGTCCTCTGATGAAAGCCACAGTAAGATGGCAGAAACGTTAGGTTTTAAAAAATCGACGCGGCTCCATCCGAAGAACCAAGATAAGACATACAGTGACCGCGGAAGTCTTCGTAATCATCTTTTAACCGAGTTTATAAAAACAATGCGAACGCTTACAGAAGCTAATTGAAAATAAAGTAACTGACATAATAAGTGTAATAATAATTGCTTGTGGTCGTAATAACCTGGTGATAGGTTTTCTATTGACTGCGCAATTTGCCCGTATCGTAGCCGCTTTAACCTAACCCGGCAATCCTACAGGGAACATGGGGCCTACCGTTTAACATGGAATCCGAACAACAGAAGCGTTCTGGCGTACTTCGCATTTAACAGCCAACTGTGCCAGAGGTGAAGGTCGCGTTAATGGCCTATGAAACGCCCCACCGAGACAGAGATTTGAACAGGCGATCTTTCTATCTCCAGTCAGATACGTTAACCACTAAGCCATCAGACCGGCCACTAGTGTAAGTGGCAATGTTATTTATATAAATTAGTTTCGCTTATATTTCAAGCTCCTTCCTTCAGTACTGGTTGTATTGTCTAGTACAGCGTTTCTCAACCTGTGGGTCGCAGGCAAAGTAAATGTAAAAAGCAAGGATTATGGGTCGTAGAATACAATAAAAAACACAAAACTTTTAGTGAGAAAGCTGTGCTTGTTGATTTTTTAAGAAAATTGTCGAATCTTGGTTGTATTTTGAGACGCAAATTACCGAGTCATTTTCTAACTGGAGCGTGTTTCCCTTTTTTACTATATTTCAAGTAATTTTCGTCATAGAGTCTATTTTTTTTGGTGGTTTTGATTTGCTTCCGCATTGTCACCTGTAGCATACGTGGAGGGCTGCACAGATCTTTTGAAAACTCCATTTCATCCTCACTATCAGCGAAGCTGGTCTCTACTTGCTGGCGTATTCGGGCAACTGATTGCACTGAACGAAAACTAACTGTCCCTCTGTGGCCGCTAAACCACCTTCTTGCCACCATCGCCACCACCGTGGCAAAGAATATATCGCTGCACGCAGTCTGCCCTCTATTATCTTGTACAGTATTTGATTTGATTTCTTGATCAGTAGAGATAGACTGAATTCAAAGAAAATTAAATGCGTCGTTTTTGAAATCACTGACATAGCTTTATTACGGGCCTGGATAGTAACCAAACATTTTTTATGGACATGGGGGGTTGCCATTTTTTTTTACTTTTAAAGAGGTTGCGTATTCATAAAGGTTAAGAAACACCGGTCTAGCAGATTCTATTCCTGAACCGTATTTTCAGCTTTGTTATTTCCTCTGCCTGTAGTACGAGGTGGTGTTCTATTAGCAATTACTATTTTTAATTTCTTCAAAACTCAATCATAGAAGAAGCATCAAACTATCCCGCCTTGCCATTAGAACGCAATATGCCTCGCCATTTTTTTTACAGGTGTCGTTTATTTATCCACATTTAAAGTAATTTCGTGGTCATTTTCCCGTCTTATTTGGTAGTTTTAAATCATTAAAATTACTTCCTATTTGTCGTAGGTGAAGCTACGAATTATGTTTATAAACTCCACAATGTCAAAAAATGTCTCATATTAACATTATGGTATTTTATTCCGATAAAATATGACTCTGACAAGGCTGTGTACTCACGAAATTATTCAATTTTGACAAACTTTGGAATTACATTACTACATCTATCCAGGAAAAAAATCCGTTCTGATTAAGGGTAATTTGACATATAGGACCATTTATTTGTATTACCTTACAATTTATTAGTAGATCACTCACTTTTTTGAGCATTGCCAACTATGGCAATATTCACTTAATTTGAAACGCAAAAATATTTTTTGAAGGATCCATCACATCATTCACCTGGAGTGATTTCGGAAAACCATGGCAAACCTAATGCCTAACGGGGATTCGAACCCGCGTCCTCCCGATTGCGAGGCGAAGGCGCTAACGCTCACCCACCACGAGCCTTGGGATACAAGTGTATTTTTTTCAGCTATGACGAAAATTTTTATTTTTTAATTATTAATTCATTCAGAAAGATATTTCCACACCTGAAATTCCAATTTCCTTATTCAATAGAATTCATTAAATACAGTCCAAATTTTTCCGCATCGTTTGGAAGCTACTGTACAACCGTATCAAATTCTTAAGTGTGTCGAGTTAGTGCGTATTTTTACTAACGTTTGCCTGTAAAATGATAAAAAATAAAAATAGATTGCACTTTAAAATATCTTTTAATTTTTGTTCCCAAATATTCTTCACTGAATGGTGGTTCCTTGAGTCTATCCGCTGTTTCACAGAGTTGTAAATGCGAGATCTTGATACAAAAAAAGGATAAAGAAATACAATTAGAAAACAGAAAATAAAGGTAAGTACAGACCATACGCACTACACTGGGGAGGTGAGTAGGTTAAAAAGGTTAGTAAGAAGAGAACATAACAGAGTTGAGAGACAACAGGGTAGTAGGGAATACTTCAAACAACTAAACAAGGACTTAATAATAACAAACAAGGTAGCAAGAGATAGGTTTATGAAAAGTATTGTCGAATCTGAGGGTCCATTGACTGATGCATCTAAAAATCTCTATGACTATGATAGAAAACTGAGGGGAAGGGAAGGTGTTGAGACAAGTATAGATAAGGATGTAGAAGAAATAACTAAGGATTTGAAAATGGAAGAGATTTTAAGTAACTGGTTTAATAAGACCATTAGTAACAATGATTCGGGAAAGGGAGCGTGTAAATCGTAGAACGAACTTATCCACACAATTAGATATGAGCATACTAAAAAATCTGAAATTCATCCTGAGGATATCACGAAAGAACTAAGAAAGATGATAGAAGGGACTGGTGTAGATAATATTACTACGGATATGTTAAAGATACGAAACGTTATTTAAAGCGTTATTTAAACGTTATTTAAATTGTGTTTCGATACTTGCTAATTACGAGAGGACTGGAAAAGTGCGATAGATGTTGGACGGGGTGCAAAGAAGGGCAATATTTGTTTTTGTAAATTACCGCAGGGCACAATCAGTAACCGACATCGGAAAAGTGCTGGAATGAGATTCATTGGAAGACATGAGGAGAGTGAAGAAAGTCATTGGAGTGTGCAAGGCGTAAATGATGATTAGGCGTGGAAATATAATGGTGTAAGAATTAGGAGAAGTTCATGGAAGGGAAAAGTTGACCGTAACCACATACTGCACTCGATTTCAGGCATAATGGTCTGAAAAGATTTTCTTTCTTAAGTAAGGGGGTCATGGATAAGTTATCAAGAGAATTAATGAATAATTTACTAAAATGCTGAAAGAATTTAAAATTAAAATATGTAGAGGGCAAACGTAGGCGGGTATAGGAAAGGAAAAAATGGGTGTATTAGGAAACTGTACCAGGAGCGTGCGCTCCATTGTAATTAAATTAAATCAAATCAAAAATTATAAAACTATTTACATTCTACAACATTTAGAGATTATGTTGCAGAGAGAGCGGTTTTCACCTTAAGAAATGATCCACAGCTAACCTCCAATGACACAGCCTGTTTTCCACAGCAGCTACCATTTCAACCATGAAGAGTTACATGTGGTACTGGAAACTACACACTAGTAAAACGTTTACTTTTTTATTTTATTTCATTTACTAATCTCCGGCGTTCTCGCCTCGCATTCGGGAGGACGGCGGTTCGAATCCCCGTCCGGGCATCCAGATTTGGGTTTTCCATGGTTTCCCAAATCACTCCAGGAAAATGCCGGGATGCTTCCTTCAAAAGGCCATGGCCGAATTCTTTCCCATTCCTTGCCCACATCCTTTCCCGTCTCTAAAGACCTCGTTGTTGAGAGACGTAAAGCAGATTAAAAAAAAAAAAATCGAAGGAGGCATACTACAGCTGCGTGTCCATTACGCGCGGTAAATCCTGGAACACTGGCTTGCGCGGCAGCCGTAGATATTACGGTAATGGATGCTCCGTTTGTTCGCGAGGCGACTCGAAAATTGGAGCGGTCGAATATGCCGCGCTGCGAGCCTCTACTTGGCTCGCGCGCACTTGAGACGGAAGTGTCTTTGTCGAGTTGGCTCGCGCGGCACAGCGATAGTTTGCTACATGCATGACTAAAAGTGTCACATTTTAATACAATTGTACGGTGCTAAAGATTTTTTTGTGGTATAACAAATATGCAGACTAATTAAGCTCTGATAGTATCATCTCCATTATCACAACAATCATCATTGGAGACTCCAATCAACGAATCTATAAAATCGCTAAATCACATGATTAACTCGATACATTTTAAATAAGTAAGGTGTAAGTTCTCTTCATGAATGATAACAGAAAACTGAATAACAATGAAAACGTAAATATAAAATGGGTATTATTTCCTTATCTTTACTCATTCTTTCAGTACTTTGTATGATGCATTAAAAACATCTGTAACTATTCTCTAAAATGATTGATTTGACACTGGGAAAAGGTATTGCAGGCTAGTTTACGAGTCTCCAATTGTTACAAATCTTGAAGATACAGCGTCATTCAATAACTGAAATCGCCTCCAGAATTTGAGTGTTCACTTTATTCACACTTGGCTCAATTAATGATTTTAAGAACTCTAAGTCAACCTTTGTCACTGTCGTAATATTTGTATCATCAATACATTCATATGTTTTGTCTTCCATAAGTTTGACACTATAGTGTATTCTATTAATACAATTTCCGTATCCACCACGTCCATGGTGGCTTCACGAAAAAACCGGCCTGCATTGTTTTCCGCGCAATCCTGGCTGGGTTACGTTGCCTGTTCGACGAACGTTGGCTAGCACTGTGGGAACTTGGTATGGCCGCGCGAGCCAACGTTCGAGGTTTTGCCGCGAGCAGTGGATAAGCCATTGTGTCAGAGGAAGGGCAACCAGTTCCTTTCCTCTGGGACCTACAGTTTAACATGGCATCGGAACCACAGAACGACCTGGCATAGCTCATATGATCAAACACAACTCTTAAACGTTCCTCACTGTCGAGGCGCCCCAAAAACACAACGCATTAAAAATTCCTGCGATTCGAACCCGGGACCGGAGCAGCGAACTTTTAGAAAGCAAGCGCCTTAACCACTGAGCTACCAAACCGCACTCGAAATACATACTTTTCTTTATGCGTGCTGTCAACTCATTTACTCGTGGATGCTCAGCTAAATACATATAAACTGTTATTAAATACCGGCTGTTGTTGGCTGAGCAGCGAAAGAATGTGACAGATATCGCTACATCGTGACCAAGATTGGTGTTTTATAAGAATAGATGTTGCTCCTAGGTATTTAGCGGAATCTATCGTAGTAAACATTATTGATGAAGTAGTGCCACCTTTGCGCTAACAGCAGATACAGAATTGACGAAACAGGTGTACTTCTCTTACATTATTCAGTTATGTTGAATGGCATAATTTTTGGGGTAATATCTTCACAAAGTAAAAAAGTTTTCATAAAGCATAAAAGATTTTTTTTTAACTGCTTAACGTCTCTCAACAACGAGGTCTTTAGAGACAGGAAAGGATGGGGGGCAAGGAATGGGAAGGAATTCGGCCATGGCCTTTTGAAGGAAGCATCCCGGCATTTGCATGGAGTGATTTGGGAAACCATGGAAAACCCAAATCTGGATGCCCTGACGGGGATTCGAACCGCCGTCCTCCCGAATGCGAGGCGAGAACGCTAACCGTTACACCGCCACTCTCGGTGGCAGAAAAGAGCTATTAGGAAGCTGTGTAAGGTGAAACCAAGAACTTCTTGCAGGCACTCCTTTCATAATCTCAATAATCATACCATAACCTTTAGGTATATATAATGTCAAATGTGCCTTGTAACAGAACATTTTAAAATGTCTACATCCAATTCATAGGTACACAATTTCAATAAAATAAAGAAAAATAACTTGTACAAAACACAAACATCACTGTCATTAGTACATAAAGGAGTTAATTATTCTGCGACACATCTGTTTATTAAATTTCATAAAACTATAAAACAGTTTGTAGATAGTAAAGATGATGTAAAAAAAAATGGGAGGGCCTACCAAATTTCGCGATAAATCTACAACAAAAAATAAAGAAATGGAGTATTGGAGAAAAAAGAGCGAAAACTTATTAGAGGAATTCAGTGTTCCAACATCAAGAATGGCGTCCATTAAAAGACAAAAAAAAAAAAAAAACTACAGCAAAACAAAGAAAATCACCGAAACAATCCGCAAAAGAGGGGCACGATAATATGGTCACGTCAAACGAAAGTAGCAGAATAGGGTATCAAAGAAAAAAAATCTTTAATTTATTTGATTCAAAACCAAAAATTACAACATCCTGGTTTGTAAATATTAAACAAGACCTTCATTTGATGAGATGATTTCAATACAGATCTGTTTCGTAAGAATTTAGTGACAAATGGGACAAGCCGAGACGAACACTCCAAAAGAAGACGTGGTGCACCTTGGACAGAGCAATGCAAACAGGCTCATTCAAAACGAACGAAGGACTTCTGAGCCCAAAAGTAGATGAAACTCATTGCCAATTGCAAGAAGGCTTAATGTGATCCTATTTGGCCTCAAACAATCCTCTTTAATAAAATGCGTTGCCTGGAGACTGCGCCCTCACCTCCATGAATCGGCAACCTTCGGCGAGTCTCGATAATGGCCGAAGTGTTAGTTACACTGCTTGCCACAACAGCGCTGCTGCGAAGTAAATTATGAGACAATTACTGTGAACCTTGCAATCCGTTTTGACGTACCATTCAGTGATAATGCTAAAATTAACAAACAATTAATGACGAGATATCTGGCACAATGGCACCAGGTGGTACGGATAGGGCTAAGGTAGACAGGCCACTAGGATGCGCCTAGATACTGTTCGGAAGGAAAAGGTTTCGAGAATGTATCAGCTTTGAGAGGAAGCCTCAAATTATACAACAGAAACGCTGGCCATCTCAAAAGCCCTGGAATACGGATTACGGTCACCCAGAAGGACCATTCTAATACTAACGGAGTCCAAATCACCCCTGAAAAAAATATGATCTTTAAAAAGTAACAATGGAAATGATTTTTTGCTAATGCAGATCATACAGACCTGAATTCAAATCACCAACCTTACCAAAGAAGTTATATTTATATGGATAAAAGCATATGACGGCCTTCCAGGAAACGAAGAGGCAGACTGCCTAGCAAAGAGTGCTATGAGAAGCGGGGAGGAAGAGAGATAGGTATAAGGCCCAGATATCACAAACTTCCTTAAGAAAAAAATGCAGTGAAATGTGGGATAGAGAATGGTCGGATACATCACAACTTAGAGGTCGCCACTACGCTTGCATCCACTCCCAGATGCCAACATCCCAGTAGCATCAAAAAGGCACTCCATCTAGAGGACTAATAATTGCAATAGCTATATTAAAGTTCAACTATGGTTTTTTCCCTCGCATCTATACAGGATTAAAATAACTGAATCTCCATTGCGTGATTCTGAAGAAGGTGTAGAATGCGACATAAATCACATGTTCTTCGGTTGCAAGAAATACTGAAACAGCATCACAAAGACTTTTATAAAAGGACATCCAGTCACCAATCAACATGAAACATTTACTGCCCACTGGAAATGTTGTTATAGATCGAGTAATCCTATCTTTTGTCAGAAATAATAACCTAAAAGTTTACAAAAGTACAGCTTTAATTGGTATGCCTGTGTGACCAAAAGGTTAAATGCCAATAAATAAATTAAAAAAAAAATTAAATAACTGAACTGACTTTACTTGCGCTTAGACTGTTGAAAGAAATTATAAATTTCAAAAGTATAAGTGAATTTGTTTTTTCTTTCACTTATAGTCTTATAAAAGAAACTGTAATTGCGATGTCAGAGACAAAAATAATTGTCTGTTGTGGAATTAATTGCACGAACATACGAACAGCAGGAATAAAAAAATAAATAATGAGAGGCAATCACACTTTACAAAGTTACAATCGTAAGTTCGTTTAAACTTTATGTTGCTTTTAGTTTATTTGCGACAACTAGATGCAGAAATTCATGTCAGTAGAAGGGTATTCGATGTTCACGCTATATTATCTGTATCACTTATAAGAACTGGGTTAAAGCATAGCCAAATAATTTTTTTGGCAGAAGATATGAAACAATGAAATTTATTAAAAACGTAGAGAAAGTTTACAGGAAACGTACTTAATCACGAAATGTAACAGTAAAATAAATAAGAGTTATCCGTTTTCGAAATTATACTTTTCATTTAAAGTAAAATTCATTTATTTTTAAAAAAATACTAGCCAAATACTCCGATAATCTAAGCAGAGTAAGGTAATCAAATCACGAAAAAATTGTTAAAAATGATTATAATTCGTTTTTGCTTACAATCTTTTCCAGAATAAATTCCTATTACCATAGTAGATAATGCCCGTAGTTTATGACATTAAAACTAGTATTTGTGTCAGTGTCGTATTTGATTCATAGGGATTTATTGCGTATAATTATAGATTTTAATAAATGTAATATTCGATGGAATTAGAGGCAGCCAAGGCAGGCTTGCAAGCGCTAGCTCAGCGTGAACTTGTTATTCACAAAACCTGCTGATGCGCTGAGTCAATCGTTAGCACCGATTTGAACTGGCTAAGGACGTCTATAGAGTCTACCTCCAAAGTAAAGATATATTTCTCGTCCTCAGTCCGCGAGTAGCTTTCATCGAATCATTATGGGTAACTAACAGCTAGGCCAACTCTCTTAAGCTTCAGTCTGTACACCATGTAGGCCTTCGTAACATCCTGGGGCCAGGCATTCCATCTAGCCATTCAGTGTCCATTCAACCAGTCTAACTTCAATTACATGCAGAAGCATCATTCATAGGCGTAGCCGGACAGATCCTTGCAGGTCATACTATCAACTGTATTGCCTACAGTCTTCATTGATCATTAAATGGGATTCTGTGAACTGTTAGCCGCCTGTTATCATTTATCAGGATAGATTCTCAACTAGCCACTTAACACGAGCTAGTCTTCCTTATCCTGGGTTGCTGAGCCTATTAATCAGCTGTTGTCAAACTAATCCTGGCTTAACATCATATTTAATAGCCCACTAGACTGGATAGAAGAGCTTTGCATCAAGATACAAGAGATTTCTTCAGCTACACAATCGCTACGAGGTTAGTAAACTCTCCTCTAGATTCCCGCCACATCAGACGTCCACAAATCAACCACTCGGCTACCCTTTCGGCTCTGTCACTTAGACAGGACTCTTACATTTGTATAAAAGTTGAGGGATTAACTTATTCGCTACTCCTTCAGCTCTATTAAATAATTTGAGCAAAAGAGTTAATCTTATTTAAAATGACTTTTGAAATATTCAGTAGTAAAAAATTAATGTTTATTTTTTGGCTTTGTAACATTTTTTTAAAAGTTTCTTCACTATGATTATTATACACATTGTATATATTGGTCATGACATGTGTCAGATCCTAGAGGTTCTTCCTCCGTAGGGATCTAAGGAACAATTATAAATAAATAAAAAATAAAATAATATTAAAAGCATATTCAGACCTAAATTGTGTTAGTTTTTTACTTATAAGAATGGCTTCTCACTGTTTAGCGTTTAGTTACACCGGCTTGTTTTCACACCAGGTCATTATAAGTAGGAAATGACTGCGGGAAAGGAACGGGAAGGATTTTGGATATGGTTTTTTGAAGGATCATTCGCCTTTACTGATTTGGGGAAACCATAGAAAACTCAAATCTGGATGGCGAACGGGGATTAGAACTAGGGTTGTAACGGAGCTCATCTTAACGGATGCTGATGTTCAGTGCTTGACATCCGCGGATGTGGACATTTTTCGGAAGCGGAGGTGGAAAAATAAATTTGTATTTATTTAGATTTTAATATTTTATGGAAAATAAAAATCAAATTCTATCTTTTATCATTACATTTTGTCTTATCTTATTGTATCTTTTCTCATGTCCATATAATACTGCCTCATCTGTCAACAACTGAATTAATCTGTTAACAAGTGAATTAAATTATTTACATTACTACGCACGCGTCTAGAAACCAATCTTTGTCATATGAACTTTACGCGACTAATTCAAGCACCAACACAAGGCCACGTCACCGCACATCTCCGTGGTCGCTTACTACTTGTAGGACGCAGTGGATGTTGTTGGAGTCCCTGACCACCAAAACAGGTTCCTGCTGCCCAACAAGCTTTGGATATTGGAGGAAGCTATTGTAGGAAATATCCTACGAGTCTGCGATAAGAACAAATGGTGTCCCACTAGAAAGTATGAGTGGAGAGGACTGCTTGGAACATTTTGTTGGACCACATCTATTAGCGTGAATGGGTGAGCGCATCTTACGATAGTTCTTCATAGATGTCCTGTAAGTTGGGCCGTAAATAGGCCGCTTTACTTTACATGCAAGTTCAAACTTGTAAATTCGTCAAATAAATATTTGCTAAGGCTAAGCGACGATGGGCAGAATCTTGTACAAAGAGAAAAGAGTAATATATATTGCAATTTAAACAAAACATTCCGCGGGAAATGCACCACTTTCGGGACATTCCAGAAACTGGTACTAAACTGTTGAAATTTACATCGGTCGCTTCGTCAACATGTCCTCTTCACGTTTTACGTTCATACTTTGCGGAAAAGTTACCAGTAATTTAATTAAAAAAGCCGAAATATAACAGTGACGCACAGCCGTTAGACGCCGCCAACGTTGAAAAATCAGTTACAGTCTCTTAAAATATTGATTTAATCCTTTGTTGTAATGCTTTCTGGTCATTTCAGCTTTTCTCCGTTGTAAAGAGTCGCACAAAATTGACAAATAGACAATATTTATCCGAGTTGTAACACGGTGATGCCCGCTATCTTACATAGCAACGAGCAACCAGAGATAATCGATTGCTTCCTTTGTAAACAAATAAGTCATTTCCGGGATGAGTGCCGCATAGCGAAAATTTCGTAAATTTTTTTCACTTGGTCCAGGCAGTGTTTCAACCTAATCATAATTTCTCTGTTTAGGTTGAAATGATCTCTGTACCGATAATTTTTATGTTATTTTTGCAGTGCTGATAGCATTTCGCAGTTGCTCAGCCTCTCATATTTCGACAATTTTAAGTAAATTTCTAGCAACTTTTCCGCAAGGTAAGAACGGAAAATGTGAAGAGGACTTGTTGGCGAAGCGATTGATGTAAATTTCAACAGGTTAGTACCAGTTTCGCGAAGGTTCCGAAAGTGGTGCAGACCTCACATCCGTCTTACATCCACATTAAAAATAGCGGGTGCGAAAGGGGATGTAGGATTTTACGTGGGTGTGGATATCCGTTACATCACTTATTCGATCCTACGTCCTCCGGACCCTTCGCCGACCATGGTGGGTCCATGAGCTTCCTGGAGACTACAGTTCCTCGGCGCCGTATTGTTTGTTAGACAATGCGAATCTGTCTCCGGGCAACAGCAGCGGCGGGGCGAGCAGAGGCGGCTGGAAGACATCAAACACCGGCAATGTCTGCGCTGAGGCTGGTGACAGAGTCCGCCTGCAGGGCCGTATACGGCGCCTCCGCGCACAGCCAGAAGCCCTTAAGGGCCTCCTCGCTGATCCACACCGACGCCACCTTGAGGGCCGAATCAGAGGTAAGCCACAAGCTGCACCACACTGCCGCTATCTTACACGGACAGTATTTACGACTGCAGACGTGAACTGTATTCCAGAGATAATATACAGGAATTTACTAGCTCGTTACATAGGCAGCCGTGACAGGAGTAGTTGCTCACACTGCCACTAGTCGGCACCACTATCGGTATATTGGGGATTCTACGATAGCCGTTGCGCCGCAATTTGATAATTGATTCTTATGTAACTTGACGAGACAAATTGAAAGTAAAGAATATTTATTTTTTTTTGATATCTCGCTTAGTGTTCGAGACATTGTTTCTCAAAATTGACGTGGTTAGGTTGAAATGCGGCCTGGATCAGAACAAAAATTTCGCCATAGCCAAATTAGATGAATTCGTATGTAACGCGACGAGACAAATCGAAAATAAACAATATTTTTTCTGATATCTCGCTTAATTCTGGAGATATTGTATCTCAAAAGTGAGGAGATGGGATGGGATCTGGCCTGGACCAGAAAAAAAATTCACCAATATCTACACAGTGGAAATACACTATAGGTGTTTTATTTTCTTCCTAGTGCTTGTTGTTAGGTTGAAATACCGCCTGGACCAGATGAAACGTCACAAAAAGCACAAGCAACTATACCTTTTAACTGATTTTGAACATGCTACAACTCGAAAACCAAGCGAGATAAAAAAAAAAAAAAATATTTTCGATTTGTTTCGTCAAGTTCTTCAAGAATTCATCATCAGATTGTGGCACCATGGTAATGATGGAACTGTCAGTATATTTGATCTTAATCATGAAAAATATAATTTCCTGTCTGATACATTATCATTATTGGTTCGAATCCCCGTCCGGGCATCTAGATTTGGGTTTTCCATGGTTTCCCCAAATCACTCCAGGTGAATGCCGGGATGCTTCCTTCAAAAGGCCATGGCCGAATTCCTTCCCATTCCTTGCCCCCCAACCTTTCCCGTCTCTAAAGACCTAGTTGTTATAGGAGACGTTAAGCAGTTAAAAAAATTAATAATAATACATTATTATTCGTAATTTCATATAATTCGGTAGGGGGACTGCACGACTTTTGGAATCTACTAGAAACTGGTACTAACCTGTTGAAATTTTGATTAATTACTTCGATAAACTTGGCGCAAAATTTAACGATAGTTTATGTAACTCTACGAGAACAAGCGAAAGTTAAGAATAAAATGTTTTGACATCTCTCTTAATTCTCGAGATATCTACCGTCAAAGATTAGCTAAAGCTATGGTTATTATTATTATTTTGCTCTTCGGTTCACTAAAAGTGTATGGCGGAGGGTGCAATGGCAGAAGGCGGCCATAGGCTATTTTGAGGAACGAACCTGACATTTACCTGGAGCGATCTGGGAAAACCATGGAAAATCCATTTCGGGATGGCCGGAGTGGTTTACCGAGAACTATTCTTGTCGGATTATAAGTTTACTCGCTCAGTAATCCTTTCTATTCCAATCCTTAATCGTTTGTGGAAAAAACGAAAACAGAAATGAATCGGATCTGTTCCTGATTTCTCTTATCTTATTTTCTCAGTCATTTCTAGATTTGAATGTTGTTGGTAGTAATCTACTTTTTGTGTCTTTGGCGACGTTTTCTTTCTGGGCCAGCCTGCATTTCAAACTAAACACAACAAATAAGAAGAAATCAAAATAAGCATCGGGCATGTCCATCGTGTAGTTGCTTGTTGCTTTTACGATACATCTCGAGAAATCAGAGAGACATGGAAAATTTTATCTCGTTGAGTTACACAGAGAATGCGCCATGAAATTGCGGCGCCACGGTTATCATAGAATCCTCTATAATTATCTGACATGTCATGCATGACCTTGGATTTAGTCACAGTGCAGCAATAGAAACACAATCTGTTTATGTTTAGGGGGTTCTAGCATAACCGTGGCGCCACAATCTGTTGATGGATTCCTATAGAAATCGACGAAACAAACCGAAAATGAAGAACAATATTTTTTGATATCTCACTTGGTTCTCCAGATACATTCAATGAAAGGTGATGTGGTTAGGCTGATATGTACGCTGAACCGGAAGGGAAATTGGCAACGCCATAACTTCTAAAATTTGCCACACTCGTTTTTGAGTATATACTTTGGTATAAAAAGTTTATATGAAAGGAAAAAGAAATATACGTTACACATGACGGTATCGTGTGTCAAAAGTTATGTTGATAGGTTGAGATGCGGCCAGGACCAGAAGAAAAATTTACCTTGTCGCCATAGTTCGACGATGTATTCTTATGTAAATAAACGGAACATTTCCTTCTAGAGATATATTGTGTCAAAGGCGGTTTGATTAGGAAGAAGTGATACCTGGACCAGAAGTAAAATTTCTCTTTGCGCCGCAATTTTAGGAATATTTTAAATTACTCTATTTCAAGATCTTGCGAGGTATCAAAAGATGTCGGTCTTCGCTTTCACTATCTTTGGCGTAAATAATGTTATTGGACTTGGTTGCTGTTGTGTACTATTCTTTCTGTTGGATAAAATAACTTTTCTTTCGCATGACGTCTAAGGAACATTTATTTTTGCTTTCATTTATACGTTTTCTTGAAAAGTATTTCCTAAAACAGGTATGGAAAATTTTAAAGCTATTGCACTGTGACTTTTCCTTCTGGTCCAGGATGCATATCAGCCTAACTACACCACCTTTCAGTCAAGATATATCGAGAACGAAGAGAAATATTAAAAAATTATATTATTTATTTTTGATTTCTTTCGTAGAGCTCTATAAGAATCTATCATCAGATTGTGACGCCACGGTAATGATAGTGCTGCCCTGTTTAAGTTGTGATGCTGCCTGGACCACACAAAATAGTTCATGAAATAGTTCGTCCGCAAATTGCCTGTTATGGTTACGTTTGCTGTGATGCAGGCTGTATTCTCCACACGTGACGGTACAGATTTCTGTTCCTTTTATCGCAGTTGGTCCTAACTTTCCACAGAACTGCAAATTTTAGAAACGCGATTTGTTTACGTTAAGGTTGTAACGCAGCCTGGACCTCAACAATAGCGATATAAATGGAAACACTATCACAACCGTGGTACCGTAATTTATGACAAATTCATAAGTAATTCCAAAAGGAAAATCGATACTGAAGAGTTAAAGTTTTTGTTATCTCGCTTAGTTCTCGAGATATGGAATATAAAAAAATTAGTTTTAGGTATAGTTCCATGTGCCTTTGACGCCGTTTTTCTTCTGATTCGGGCCGCATTTCAACCGAACCACAACTGGTAGTAAGAAAAAAAAAATACCCGCAGAGTATAGTTCCCTGTGATTGTTTTTTTTTTTTTTTTTTTTCATGCAACATCTCATCCTCACTTTTGATAACGATGTTTCGAGAACCAAGCAAGGCAAGATGTCAAAAAACTGTATTCATTACTTTCGATTTTTTGATTTTTGGTGAAGTTTTTCTTCTGGTCCAGGCTGCATTTCAACGTATGCACCTAAATTCTGATAACAACGTTCCAGGGTAGATAGAACCGGTAAAGGGGCGTACCAAAATTTGCATTTTTCACTCCCTCACGGATCCCCCCCGCCCCCAACCATCCACCACCAGCATCCACCCCCACCGCAGAAGTGGGCTCTTCCGAGCTACCTGCCATTACAGCAGGATGTTGAGGTAAGGCGCGTTTCGCCACCCATTAAGAGTGCCCACGGGGAGGCACGCGGAGTCAGCGCCCGCCACGACCAGGCCGAAGACCCTTCCAAAACCTGGCCGTATAGCCAAAACCTCTCTGTGTAACCCACGATCCACCCAGACACCTCGGTTTCCAAGTTCGGCGCAGATACACCCCTTTGCATTCCACAACTTACGCAGCTTCTTGCACTGGGACATGCACCGGATGCGCTTTCGCCTAAACACACCCGACACTTGTGTTCTGTATGAGTATGGGTTCCCACACACTCGTCCAAGCTCCATAGAGCACCATCGTAGAGCATACGTCCCCACAGCGATCATCGGGTGAAGCTGCCTCGGCCCCGGGCAAGCCCGTACGCTACTAGTCCCCAAGTATAAAAAGGGACCTATTAAGGTAGCAGCACTCATATTGGCAGAGTTCCCCTCGCCACCTGATGGGTACGGTCGGGGACGCTTTCGCGATTTCCCTCCTCCACATTTACTACTGAAGTATGCATCCTTTACCCGCTAGCAACACCCTCAGCCTTATGGGTAAATGCCGTGGAGTTTGCACCGGGGGGCCTCACTATCTGTCCGTATACTTATAACGATATCTCGAGAACTAAGTAGATATCAAAAACTTTCGATTTGTCTCGTCGAGTTGCATAAGAAACCATCACAAAATTGCGGCGCCACAGTTATTAAAGAATCCCTTTTTTGTGAAGAGCCATCTTTGTCGTTCATACTTTAACAAAATCGATAAATGAGGTATTATTTTAAAGATTAAGCTCTTCGCTTAGGTAAATTCATTAAATAAGAGAGAAATTTTTCTGAATTGAACCAGTAAATGGCAAAATAAGGAGTTATCACACCCCACTAGATAGCAGCACTACATATCGAAATTTTTCTCACGGGTCATGATCGCATTGCAATCCAAGATTTCTACGTCCACCTGCTATTTGATTGAAAGGCAATTTTTAAGTATAATTGTTAGTAGTAGAATATGATTCTGTCGGGTCGCCAATCGAAATATGGCCACAAATATTTTTTTAAATTTTTTTCTAAAATAATCCATACATTTAGTTCACTTGTTTTATAAATAAATTATAATTCATTTCAAAGACAGACATGTAAGGAACATACAACGTTTGGGTTGCCTATTTAAAAGTCGCCGCAAGTAGAGATTGGCTGATGTTACAGATAGCGCACCACAGCGACTGACAGACACTCTTACATTTCTTCAACAGCTGGTAATCCCTACTAGCGGCTACTTTTACATAGGCAATCCAAACGTTTTACGTTCTTTACATGTATTTGAAAGAATCATAATTTGTTTAAAAATTAGTGAACGATTTTTAAAAAATTTATTTAAAAATATTTGCGGCCATATTTGAATAGGCAACCACGCAGAATCATATTCTGATACTAATAATTGTGCATAAAAATTGCACTTCCATCAAATAACAGATTGTCGTAGAAACAGTGCAGCCGGATTCAATTGACAAATAAAATACTGTTGCTATAAAATGAGATTCGTAGATCAGAGAGGTAGGCGTAGACAAAGAGTGATCGCATTATCCCATGTCAACATCAAATGTTCGCAGTCATAGTCACATGTTAAAGTTTGAAAACTGATTCAGAATATGCGACTAAATAAAGAGGTTTGTGATGTAAATATTTTTCAATTTAAAGTTTTAATTGTAAATATTTTGTAGTGTCGTTTACACTTGAATTGTAATGAAAGTGGTGTAACGGTTAGCATACTGGCCTCGCATTCGGGAGGACGGCGCGGCGGTTCGAATCCCCGTCCGGGCATCCAGATTTTGGTTTTCCATGGTTTCCCAAATCACTCCAGGCAAATGCCGGGATGTTTCCTTCAAAAGGCCATTGCCGAATTCGTTCCCATTCCTTGCCCCCCATCCTTTCCCGTCTCTAAAGACCTCGCTGTTAAGAGACGTTAAGCAGTTAAAAAAAATGTAATCAAAATTAAATTTTGTTTCGTGTTGTAAATTAGCACGAGTATGTTTAACGTGTGCATAAACGTTTTCTAACGGTTTCGTATGACGTTATATGCGTATTGCTACATACCTATTTCAGTTGACAAAAACAATTGCTAAAAATGACCGGTTCTTCTTTTGTCCAAAATAGGGATGTAACGGATATCCGCAAGTGTGGAACTTTCACGTGAAATCCTACATCCTTTTTCGCATCCACATCCTTAATTTTATATTCCAGTATATATTATTCTTTTCTCTTTATACGAAATTCTGCCCATAGAAGTTGTTTTTTTTCCTGAGTATCTTACAATAAAAGTAACAATGAACTGAACGGTGTTACTACCTAAGCGACTAATTTACAAGTTTGGACTTGCATCTTAAGTAGAGCGGCCTATTCACGGTCCAACTTACAGGGCATGCGTATAGAACTACCGTAGGATGAGGGCACCCATTGACGCTACTTGAAGGGGTCAAACAAAACATTCCAAGCAATGTTTTCCACTAGTACTTTCTCGCGGCACACCGTGTGCCCTTATCGCACACTCATAGGATGTTTCCTGCCGGCCTCGGTAGCGTAGAGGCTAGAGTGCTAGCTCCATGTACCGTAGGTCACCGGTTCGAATCCGGCCACGGGCATGGATGTTTAAGTGTTGTGTGTCTTTGTGAACGTCCTGTCCGTCCTGTGGTGTCCATACTCATACTTAGGAATTAAAAAACGCACTGGAGAAACTAATTCCCTGGAAGAGATATCATAAAACACATTGAGCTGGCTGAATGGCTTAGTTGCCGAAAGCCATAAAAACAAACAAAAAAAGGATGTTTCCTCCAATAGCTTCCTCCAATATCTGTAGCTTGTTGGACAGCAAGGACCCGTTTTGGTTGCTTGGGAGCCCTACAACGCTCAACATGTCCTCCATGTAGTCCTGAAACCCGGTTCACGGCCCTTCAAGAGTTCTTTATCGAAAATCGGATCATCGTATGTCTTACTGGTTGTACTGTGAATGAGCCACTAGAGCTGTGGGAAGACCGGTGGCGAGCACTGAACTAAGCGTAATGGGTGAGTGGTAACGCTCTGTCCTCGCTTTCGGGAGGACGCGGGTTCGATTCCCCTTCCGGGCATTCATGTTTGGGTTTTCGATGGTTTCCCCAAATCACTCCAGGTGAATGATTCATTTGAAAGGTAATGGCCGAATTCCTTCCCGATCCTTTCACGCCTCTAATGACATCGACGTCGATGAGGCGTATAGCCATGAGCAAAAAAAAAAAAAAAAAAAAAAAAAAAAAAAAAAAAAAAAAAAGCGAGCACGATGTGCGGTGATGTGGCCTTTTGCTTGGCTCTTGAATTAGTTGAACCACTAACTCCGCAGCAAAGGTTGTTTTTAGACGATTGCGCAGTTACGTAAATAATTTTATTCAGTTGTTAAATAATCCCAAGTTTTTTGTTGTTGAAAGATGAGGCAAAAAATAAATGACTAAGTCGGCATTATACGGAAATAGACTTTACTTATGAAAAAATGTAGAAACTGGTATTAAATATACATTTTTGTTTTTTTACAAAATATTAAAATTAATAGAGGTTGAAAAACTGACTGTTCGATTGGAAGTAAAACGACAAAACTTTATTGCAACAGATCAGAGAGTTTACACAAATATAACCAATTATCAAAAGTTTGATCCAACGCCTATTCCTGACAATAGTTAAATTTGTTAAACTTTTTTTATATTCTAGCAGATACACACTTCGGCTGCGAGAATTAACTTACGTTACGTTGACCGAGATTCACGCACAAACCAACACTGAATGTAGAAGAATAGATTGACATTACCATGTAAGAGGTTTCTACATTCCATACCTATGAGGAGACGAATAAAGAGAACCTCATCCTTTCTCTCCCACTGGAAGGAGTTGATCCACGGCTGCGAGGGCTCATTATAATAAGACCCATGCAGCTCTGACCTCTCATTCGGGAAGACACGGGTTAGAATCCCCGTACGGTCATCCAGATTTCGATTTTACATGTTTTCGCCAAAAGGGCAATCCATAAATTACATCACACGTTAAGGGAGGGAGGGGTCAGCAGAGTGTGACATAGTGTGACAGTGCTGGAAACAGTCATAAGCTTCGTGACGTCACATATACACTGATCAGCCAGAACATGACTACCTATATAATAGCCGGTATGTCCGCCTTTGGCACGAATGACAGCGGCGACGCGTCTTGCTTTGGAAGATATGAGGCATTGGAGGGATTTGGCAACACATCTGCCCACACAAGTCACCTAATTCCCATAAATTCCGGGGAGTGGGGCTCTGTCACCACGTTCAATCACATTCCACATGTGTTAGATTGGGTTCAGATCTGGCGAGTTGGAGGGCCAGCACATCAATTGCAACTGGTCACTGTGTTCCTCGAACCACTCCACCACACTCCTGGCCTTATAAAATGACGCATTAACTTGTTGAAAATTGCCACTGCCATTCGGAAACAAGGTCGTCATAAAGGGGTGTACGTTGTCTGAACCTGTGTACGATACCTACTGGCCGTCATGGTGCCATATATGAGCTCCACAGGACCCATGGATGCCCAATTGAATGTTCCCCAGAGCATAATTGAGCCGCCGCCAGCTTGTCACCGTCCCGCAGTACAGGTGTCAAGAAGTTATTCCCCTTGAAAACGATGTATTCGCACTCCCCCCCCCCCCCCAATCGGCATTATGGAGAAGGTATCGGGATTCATCATATAATGCAACGCTCTGCCACTGCGCCAACGTCCAGTGACGACGGTATCGTGCCCATTTCAGGCGTAGAGGCCAATGTCGTAGTGTTAACATTGCACACATGGTTCGTCGGTTGGGAAGGCCCATCGTTAGGAGTGTTCCGTGCGTTGTGTGTTCAGACACACTTGTACTCTGCCCGACATTAATGTCTGGTGTTACGTCCGCCACAGTATTCCGCCTGTCCTGTTTCCCAGTCTACCCAGCCTACGACGTCCGGCATCTGTAATGAGGGGTGGCTGTCTAACCCCTCGACGTTAGGACGTGGTTTCGTCAGTTGTTGAAGACACTCGTTACTTCACTCCTCGAAAACCCAACAAGTCGTGTAATTTCCGAAATGCTCTTTACCAAGCCTCCGGGCCATCACAATTTGCCCTTGGTCAAATTCAGATAGATCGCCCGCCTTCCCCATTCCAAACAAGGGTAGCACGGTCACTGATATTACATGCACCATGCGTGTGTCTGACTAGCAGTCATTCATCGTCAGGTGACACTGCGATCGTCTGGACGGGTTTATATCGATAATTGGTAGTTGGTCATAATGTTGTCGCTGATCAGTGTATAACTTGTATCACTTTTCGGTACGTGTATCTATGGTGTCACATGTCAGCCGCTTTTGACATACACTGAAAGGCGAATACCGCCTTTGATGCTTTGACAAAATAAGACCTTCTTATTTACTAATTTTTTTATGGCATTTGGCAACGGAAGCCATACAGCCAGCTCAATGTAATTATTATAGCTTTCAGTGTAGAAGTCGTCATCCAGTATATATATATTGTATTTTTCCAATGTATAGACGCCACAGGGCGGACAGGACATTCACACAGACACACAACACTTAAACATCGATGCCCGCGGCTGGATTCGAACCGGTGGCCTTCGGCACGCGGAGCTAGCACTCTAGACCCTACGCTACCGAGGCCGGCAAAATAAGTCCTTCCGAATACTTATTTAGACGATCGTGTGGCATCTGTGGTCTACATCTTTCATCATGCTGGCCTCGGTTGCGTAGGTCGCCGGTTCGAGTCCGGCCGAGGGCATGGGTGCTTAAGTGTTGGGTGTGCAAATGTCATGTCCGTGTTGTAGTGTCCATGTGTCAATACTTGATAGCAACAAATCACATTGAGCTGGCTGTATGGCATCAGTAGCCGAATGCAAAAAAAAAAACTTTCATCAGACAAAGCCACTAACCAAAACATGCAATCACATAAATGACTACAAGATGTTCTACCCCCACGCGAAGATTCGTCCTTAAAGAATTCAGACTAGATGTGAAAGGGAATTTCTTTGTTTGATAAAAAATGGCTGTGCTAGATGGTTTGATGAAGAAGACGTTGACACATCGAATGTTCCTAATATTAGCCAAATCGAAAACTACGTAACTGCTATGCCAGTCATAAATAATAAAAAAAGAATGCGTTCAAAGTCCATGGAAACAAGATGATTAAATTTTGCATCATTCATTTGATGTGTTATGTTTTTTCAATTTTCTAAAATGTTTGATTTATTGTTGATTTTTTTTTAAATATTTGAAATCGAAACAAATAAACGATTTCGAAAGTACTGTTTCAATTTAATGATTTCTAAATTAAAAATAGCAAATAATGTGACGTCACACCAGACGAAATGGGGGTCACAAAAATGTCACCGCCTGTGACGAGGAAAAAAGGTCCTCAAAGACTCATGGAAATTGCGTGACGTAATTTGTAGATGGCCCCGAGACGAATTTTGGGTTTGGTTCCTTCGCAAGGCCGTGGCCGAGTTCCTTCCCGCTCCCTGCCCCCAATTCCTCTACTGACCTCGAAGACAACGAGGCGTAAAGCAATAAGGAAAACAAAAGATAAACCATTAGCTCTTTCTGCTGTTCTGCCTTACTAACTTGAATTGCACTATCGGCTGATTGGTCTATGAAAATCGAAGTATGATGATGGCGGTGATGATTATGATGATGGTGGTGGCAGTGATGATGGTGATAATGATAATGGTGGTTGCGGTGATGATCATGATGATTTACGACGTTTCCGAATTTTCTCTGTATTAATGTAAGTAGTCCGCTCGCTCACTCAGACAGGTAATTCGATTCCGTTCTTTTGTGATCACGCAGGAATCGTCTTCTGGAGCATCTCTCATGGATAAAATCAAGAAGATTTTCAGCCGGAAGAGTAAGCCGTCTGGAGAGCAGCGGAAGTCACCGTCCCAGCGCTCCAAGAAGCCGCCTCCCAGCTGCTCCAGTGAAAGCTGCGACGGGACGTCATAACAGAGGTAAGCACCACGGCCAACATGACACTCTGTTTAGGTGTGGAGCGTAAGATACGATCAGTCCTTGGAAACTGAGCAAAACTAGCTATTTCTGTATTATAATATCAATGAAACATCACCACCACCAACATTATCATCGTAATCATGATCATCATAACCACCACCATCATCATTATTGCTAGACGTTAACGCTTTTGCGGGTCGTCCAGCAAATCCTCTTCAAGTCTGGCGGTCACTCCAGGATTTTTACTCCAATACTTGTCTCCATTAGCCTCCGTCTCTTTCTTCATATGGTCCAGCTATCATGCCCGTGGTCTTCCGACTGTTCAAGAGTGATGAGTTAGGCATTCTCCATTCCTCCAACTTGATCTGGGTTTTCCATGGTTTTCCCAGATCACTCCACGCGAATGCGGGGATGGTTCCTCACAATAGCCCATGGGCGCCTCCTGCCAGATCCCTTATAACCCTTCCAAACCATAACCCTTTTCGATAGGTGCAATGCACCCTCCGCCACACACTTTTAGTGAATCGCGGAGTAATAATAATAATAATAATAATAATAATAACCTCATAACATGCCCCAGCCACTGCAGTGTTTTCCTTGCTAACATCTCTTACAATGCTTCAACATCAATGCAACAGTTTTCTTAATTTAAGAATGAAGCTTTTCGTGGCAGTTGTAAATTAAATAAAAACCGATATCCGGTCATTGTTGATTCCTGACAGAAGTGAAAACTTGAAAGCTTAAAAATACGAACATCATATGCGCAACACGTTATTCTTACAGCTACAGATATATTGTTATTACAGCAGGTTGGTGAAGCGCACTCATAATATTTTACCCATCCAAAAAGCGTCCAACGCGCAACAGTTGATACTAAGTCGGTGACGGAAAGTCGTGAACTCAATAGATTCATCCCTATCAAAAAATCGCCCAACGCGTCTAAAGAACTTTTCACTTTAATAATTCCGTGAGTCGTAATGACCTGGTGACATGGTTTCTATTGGCTGCGCTTTCCGCCCCTGTCTTAACCCTCTTAACCTAACCCAGTTGCCCTGCCAGATACAGTTTAACGGGGAATCGAACCACGGAAGCGTTCTGGCGTACTACACATTGAACAGCAAGCTGTGCCAGAAGTGAGGGTCGGGTTAAAGGTCAATGAAAATTCCTGCCGAGACAGAGATTTGAAAATGGGACCTTTCGTTCGCCAGTCAGACACCTTAACCACTGAGCTACCAGACCGCAACAGATATACTGTTGTATGACATAAGGTTGATTGTACCTTGAAATTGATAAGAGTTTCTACTCTATTTAATAGTATATTAACATGTACTTCTGAAGAAGACCGTCTTAAGAAGTTCGAAACCGTTCAAGACTGATAGCCTGACTGATGCAACTGGTTGGCTGTATTTCACATCTATCAACTATTTACCGTTGCTGAGAGCAGTATGTTTAAAATCATATACTGTTAACATTAGCGAATTCATAAGATTCACCCACAGAAATTTTCACTTCAAAAACTAAAAATCTGTCTTAATCCGCAACCCGAAGGTTGCTCGAATCTTCCCGTAGCAGGTATACCTTTCTTCAGATACCTGCAGTTTAGCGAGGAATCAGAACCATGCAATTTCCCGACGTAGCTCATATATTCAAATAAAACTCCTAAAAGTTCCTACTTCCCGCGAGATTTGAACCCGCAAGCGGAGAGAGAACTTTCGGAAGCTGAGCTTGTTATGAAGAGGACTCCATTGTCCTGCTATTTCGGTATTCTGCGGGTGGAAATCTGTCCTCATATAAAGTTGTCCTCATATGTGGTTGTTCGCGGTTGACTTACAGTTACTATAAACGATTTGATAACTAATTGATTTACTAGTTGGACAATATTGGTATTTGGTCTCAACAGTGTAATGATTGGGCTCTAATGTCGTATATATTTCTCATTATACTTATTTTAATAGAAAAGGAAAAAGGTTACTTCATTAATGATTATAAATGTTATATGATATAAAAAAAGAAAAGAAATGGAATGTCTGCGGTCAGTGAAAGAAGTTATGTGTGTAGTGGTTTTTGTTTTAAAGAAAAGAGAGCGAATACTACCTTTACAAAAGAGAGCGATGGTTGAAAATCGAGTTGTTAAGGTTTGATTTCACAAGTTTTTTTTCTGCATTACATGAACTGCAAACACTCGACAGTGAATAAACGAGCAAAATTTTAGAAATGAAAAATAATTTTTGGGAAGAGAAGACAATCGTATTTCTATGTATTTTTGATGACTCACCTATTTTCAAATGTATTAAAAAGGATATATTAATGAAGGTAAATAAATTGATTTTGAAGACATAAAAGATGATACATGCCTCAAGTTTTTCGACTGTTACGACTTCAGTATAATTTGGAAATATATTGCTTACCTGGATAAGAAGTATCCTGTTCCATAATTTATGGCATAAGCTATCATTTCTGTGCAGTTTGGTTAAATTTCATAAATTAGTTTTTTTGCATGATGCGCGAACATACAGACAGACAGACAAAAATACAATTTTTTTGGATTGGCATCTCTATCATCAATATTGTATATCGTAATTATTTTTTTTCCAAATGAATTTCATGAACACTCACACGTTTTCTTCAATTTTATTATATTGTGTAGGATAGATTAGTGCAAGCTATGGCGCAAAAGACATAAACAATCGACACTCCTCTCTTCTAATTGTCAAAACAACAAGTTAAGAAAACCTTTTAAAATTTACAACGTTTTCTATTCTGCTAACGTATACAGGAAAACTTTTAGCTGTCTTTCTGGTGTTTATGGTTTTCGTTAAATAACTAAATGACGCCCCGTCGGCAATTTTTCTACACACCCATTTTTCTGCTTTCCTTTTCGTGCATAATTTTGCCCTCTACGAATTTTAATTTTAAATTCCTTCAGCACTTTTGGTAAGTAAGTCATCACTTCCCTCGATAATTTATTCGACTCCCTCACTCCCTTTTCTACGAAAGGAAATTTTCCAACACTCTTACGCCTGAAAAAGAATGCAAGCTTGTAATAATGGTCCATGCAACTCTCTTAATTCCACCAATATTTTTCCACGCCTTGCTACCATATATTAGCCTTGTACACTCGCAGAATTCTCTTCACCCTGCTCCTGTTTTCCAATGAATCCAATTTTATTTATTTAGTGTCAGAAACACATTGTTACACAATTAAAACTTAACTTAGTCCACAACCCGAAGGTTGGTTGGATCCTCTCGAGGGAGGCATATTAAGCCATTGTATCAGAGGTAGGACGGCCAGTTCCTTTCCTTTGCGAACTACAATTTAACGTGGAATCCGAACCACGGAGCGGCCTAACGTAGCTCATATGATCAAATACAACTCTCAAAATTCTTGCGCCTGCCGGGATTCAAGCCCGGTACCGGAGCAGCTAACATTTTGAAAGCAGGCACCTTAACCACTGAGCTACCAGACCACTCGTGTTACACAGTTACAAACATCAAATTGTATTGACCAAAACTAAGCCACTTCCAGTGCATTTTCTGATACCTCATGAAGATCATCTACCGAGCACGGTGCTGGATATAGTCGACACTGGAGCATGTGCTGAACAGTCTGATCTTCTCCGCAGTCGCACTTGATGTCATTGACCTCATCACCTTGCTATGTTGACTTTGGATCTGCCCACTCCTGATCTTAGCCTATGCAAAGACTTCCACATCAACCATCCCTAGTGAGAGCCAGGTGGTAAAGTTTCAGACAATCTTCCCCAGCCAGGGGGGAAGGGCAGCCTTATATTCCCACGGTTGTAACCTGGCTTTCACAATTTTAGTTGTAAGTTCCTGTGATGTTCTTACGAAACTTTTCCTGGACTTCAGTCTTTTCCTGTGTGGTATATGCCTTTGTGTTGGGCGAGTTCTTTCGTCATCCCCTTTCCTCCTTTCTTTGTTTGCTGCTATTTCTCTTCGGACAATGTTGCTTTTAACCTAGCAGTGGCTTCATTACTCGTGAAATGAAAAGCACATACATGTGTTTTCGCATGAATTGATATAAGCTGGTTTGTGCTATAGTATCTTCGCAAACCATAGTGAGGGTGCTTAAACTCGTGAAATGAAAAGCACATACATGTGTCTTCGCATGAATTGATATAAGCTGGTTTGTGCTATAGTATCTTCGCAAACCATAGTGAGGGTGCTTTCCACTGCTCCAGACTTTGCTCTGTGAGGCCAGAGTAAGATCACCAGCATACGGGAAACTCCTGCTGTTGGGGGATATAGGCTGATCATTGGTATATATGTTAAACAGTACCGGGGCTGGCACACTTCCTTGGGGTAGGCCATTCTTCCGCGGCCTCCAACTGCTACGCAATCCTTGAAAGATCTGCGATTTTGCTGAAGAGTAGCTATGAAGTTACTAAGACTGAAATTGCCGGACAGGTTGTAGAGCTTGTCTAGTAGTAGCTGATGGTTGATGGTGTCATACTCTGTTGACAAATCAACAAATGCCACTGTTGTAACCTTACGAACTTTGAATCCGTCTTCTATAAACCTCGTAAGATTTAGCAGTTGACATTTGCAGCTTTGACCCAGATGGAATCCAGCTTGTTCAGGAATAAGCAAAGGATCAACAACAAGTAAGGGCCACTTTAAGATAATTCTTTCAAGCAGTTTGTAAAGGTGACATAGTTACAAATTCTTTGAGTTGTTTTCTTCTCTGCCAGGTTTAAGCAAGGCAATCACTCGGCTTTTCTGCCATGTCTTTGGAATTTGATATCTGTTCACACAGTTGTTAAGGAGCTGAAGGATCCATTTCTTTGTAGTTAGACTGAACTGCTTAATTTTTTCTATCCTGCTGTCATCCAAGCTCGCTGATTTTCCATTTTTAATATGTCTAATTATTCAATGCTTATGGTGTTGTGAGGTCGTTACTCTCCTCCCGGTCTTCTTTTAGCAGTTTCGGCATTTTGGATTTGTGATTAGCTTTCCCATTTAGTAGTAGCTGGTGCGCAATTTGGTTGGCGGTAATATTACGATGGACATTGGTCTTAGTTGAATCATTTTTTAAATGCTACAAAAGTCTCCATGCTTTATGGCTGTCTCTTGCCAAATCTAAGTCTTCAACAGTTTTAATCAAATGATTCCGTTCTTACTCTCTACTAGTCGAAATGAGTTTGTTTCCTGTTTCCACCGTCTCTTCTGTTAATAAATTCCTGTATTATGTAATTAATGGAGCTTGATCTGACGTGAAACCGACACCCGCGGGGGTATACATTGTGGAACATCTCTCTACAGCCGTGGTGAAGATGTGATAGCCTTCTGATGTTGGTTCTCTTCAAAGAACTTTGGAATGCAACAGTTCTGAGAATTCCAACCAATTTGCCTTTTTGAAGTTGTACCTTCTACGGAAAGATACTTCCTGCGGTCTAACTGAGGCATATGTTTAACACATTATTGTCCTATGATGTGAGTTAGGTATTGGGGAACAGACAGATTTAATGCATTGGTCGCCGATACTGCTACTAATGAATATGAGCTAAGGGTTGGAAACTACGCCTCCGCCGTCCACTGCTGAATGATGCAGGTAGTTTTTGCATCGTGGATTAGAGAAAGATTATTTATTTCAGCCCATTCTTGTACTGCTACCCCATTCTCATCTTCATAGTCATAGCCGCAAACTGCTGAAATCACCGATCACAATCTGTGTGTGTTTATTATTGAAATTGGGTGGTTTGTTGACCGTGAATACAGCACAAGGTGGTTTATAAAGAGACGAAATGGTACAGTTCGTCGTTTTTAGATTGAGAATTTCAATATCATTTTGTTCCGTGAATGCGGTGGTCATTACTTGTACATCTGTTCTTCCGTATTAATTATGAGGTCTTCATGAATCCATTTTCAGCTCCTTTATCACATCAATTCCTGATTGTGTTTTGTAATAATTTTCATAGAGAAACCTACAAGCCACTCTTTGCACCCCCTTCAACTCTTGTATTTGGGCCCTATAGTCTACAACATCACCATATTAAAGCTATGTCCTGAACAAAGTTTTTAAACCCAATTCCTTCACTTCTTTGGTGATTTGACGAATCTGATGCTAAATATGTCGTTAGGTTACTTTCTTTGAACTTTTTCCCTGAAACACACAGTATTTTTTTAAATTTGTATATACTGTTTGAAAGACAATTTAGCAAAACGTGTAATGAACTCTGTTTAAAAATAGCTTGTCATTAATGTTTCAGATACGTTTTACACTTTTTTGTTTGGTAATTCGATGTAGTTCACAACCTGTGTGTGGAAGAGTAACTTCCAGCAGTTGTCAATTCTTTTATTATTTATTGGAGTCACGAGGTTAATGTTTTAAACCTGGTTTGAGAAATAATATGATGTGGCTTGTTTATTTATTTTATTTTCCAACTTACATTCAAAGTGTAAGAGATAAAAAGTTGTAAGAGATAAAAAGTGGTGTTGGTTGCAAAGACAGAGAAAATATTCATTTTCAGTTTAAGAGTTGAAATATTAATCTCGTCGTAGGGCTATGTACTAGCAGCCCATTATGGTCGGTAACTTGTGCCGTCTTGTCTGCAGGTGTTGGTGGTAGCTGTGACCTTGAAGACCACCGTGACCTTGACCTCACCAAGCTGATGACCCGCCCACGCAATTATCTGCTGTAAATAGAGCTTTCACTAAACAAAGTGAAATAAAACATACGTTAAAACAAACCTCTTCAGATGCCATTTGGTAATACATATGCGTTCAGAGCAATCTTAATTTGTGACTAAAGGTACAGCTATCTCTCTCTCTATATATATATATATATGTGTGTCCTATATAGACTAAAAAACGGCTTTGCCGATTTACGGGTAATTTTTACAAAATGGTCTGGGTTATCAGGTGAAGGTATAAAGTTACTGAAATCCTCTAACAGATGTGTAGAAAGACAGAAAATCTAAACAGACAAAATAGATTGAATCTATATATTTATGAAAGGCAATGTTCTTATGTGTGTCCACTAAGCATGTTAAATTATAGAACGATAGTTCTGCAGTATATTTTGCTATAATGTTATTGGATATTGGAAATGGAAAAATCATTTCATGGACTGTTATCCGTAGCAAGCTCCTGCGTAGGAAAATCATGGTGTTTCTTCGTATATATGCGAAATGGAATCCCCAAAAACATCGCATTCCAAGAGAATTGCAATGAACTTTATTCGTAAATTGCATAAAATTACAATTCATTTAATCTAATACATAAAAATAATAATGTCTTTGAAAACATCTAATTGTAACAGACGTCAATACTACTTGCGTTCTACAAATCAACATGTATAGTTTAATCTAGCAATAGCAAAGCAATGCCGGGTAGCTAGTATATGATAAAATTTAAATAGGTAGTTAGTGTTTTAACCGATACAGCGTTCTTACTTATGATATGCACCATATTTATTTATTTATTTATGGAAATGGCTTACGTGGGTCATCAGGGGTTGATTTCATTACTGTTAATTGTTTTGGGCGCGTTTTATAATTAATTTTGAGATTGTATAAACAGGGATAACTTTCCTTTTAGATGTCGATGATAGATACATAATGTACCTTCTGCTAACCTTACAATTTATAACTTCATTTGTATTTGAACAAAAGTCAATTACAGCTGAATATATCTGACACATGTAAGTTTACAAAGGAAAAAAATCATATGGAAAACAGAAAATTCTTCTCTGATATTCAGCTGTATAAGTTCTTCTGTCCACAACGTTACGCCAGCAACCTCCGATGTCTTCATCAGATGAGATGTCATAGCGAAGCCATCACTGCGACGACACAGTAAAGTCGGTCCTAGCGTTGGTCGTCATCTTCGCATCCTAACCACGCAGCTCGTTTGCTCTCCCATTCCATGGATTCTATTTATACGTCATGCTGATTAGCAAACGTCACATTCCACTAATGACGTCAACCGCGTCACGTCTGGTTTTGACGTCGTAGTAGGACGTCACGAGCAGGTGGTGTTCACGAGTCGTTGGGCACGTGATCTGCTCATCTAATGATCAAACATGTGTCCACAACGAACTGCCCAGTCGATTCGTGAAACCAACCATTATCCCCGGGTATCCTAAGCCTGTTAACAACTCGATCCCTGTCGTATTTCTACGTATGAATAGAATGATTAAATAATATTATCTGGTGGTTATATGACTAAGGAAATACATGTATAAATACCGTGTGATTACGCGTTATCTTATATCTTTAAACGAGAAATTCTTGTGTATTTATATTATGCTATCTCGGAAACGGCTCTAACTATATGGATGAATTTTCGTATTTAGATTACGTTTTGCTTTTTAAATTTGTTTAATTAGGTGTCTTCCCTGCAAAACACGATTTTGCAAAATACGAACAGTTTTTGTATTGGTATCACCGAAACGGATCTTACGCCTTCTCGTAGACGTTTCAGGTACCAGAAAGCCTACCGATAGTTTCTCTTTGGTTACAAAAAGGACTTCTTATATCTTTAAGCGAGCAGTTCTTGTATACTAGCTGACCCATGCGAGTATTTCGCACAGTATCGTGGTCAATAACTAAATGGTAATGTAATTACAAGAAAATAAGTAAGTATATTATTGAAGTAAGTAAATTCAAGTATTGTCGCATATAAATATCTTTATGCGATCTTGATAGATAAATAAATAGATAATTTTGTAGACTGAAGTTTTATTATGAACTTTCGCAGTTTATTTATCCCGTTTGTTTGCTTAAAAATCCTCTTGATACCAATAACGACCGTGTTTGTCACTATATCCGAAGATTTGCAGGTTCGTTTTCTATTCAAGATTCTATCAATGCTACTTTTCGCAACTATTATTTTCAAGATTCCCTGCTATTTTATCGCCACCTCTACCAACAATTCTCTTAACTTCTCTTCTTTCAGAGCATCTCTGGGCAAACAATATTTATTAAACTTTATATTCTTTTTTTTTTAATCATTTTAACTTTTAATTTACCAATATTATGGAGCTGCTATGTTACAGTATATTTATTATTGAAAGGTATTTTATTTTGAAGAGTAGTATTAAATATCAGTCTTACTGAAAAAGTGGTTGTCATTAAATACTAAATGTTAAATGGTAAAACATATATAAGGCTGGTTCAAAAAGTAAAGCGCCGGAGGTCTAGGAACAGAAACCAGTACTGTACCTGTATTTGAGAAGTATTGGCCCTGGCTGTTGAGGCACTTGTCCCACTGTGACACAAGACAGTGAATGGCTGTCTCGTAAAATCCCTAGAGCTCCGATGTGAACCGTTCTGCACTTACAGCTTGACGTCGTCGTCCGAGGTGAATCGTTTGCCACTCACAGCCTTTTTTAGGGGATTATAAATGGTGTAATCGCAGGGAGAGAGGTCTGGACTGTATGGAGGGTGACCGAGAACCTCCCACTTGAATTTCTGCTGATCGCTTTAGCGAAGTGTGCTCAAGGTTTGCGAGTGGTTGCACTGTTGTCCCGTGTTGCAGGAAGTCTATCAGAAGGGGGCCGTTTTGTTCAAAGAAGAACTTCAGCATAACCTTTCCTGCACTTGTGTGGATGGTCCTATATTTTCTTGGTGGTGCCCTCGACGCTTTCACTGGAAACTTTGTCGTTTCGATTCTGGTTCGAAGTGATGACATCAAGACTCATCTCCAGCCACCACTAGTGCCAGGAACTCATTCCCCTCCCTGGCATAGCGCTGCAGATGATCAAGACAGTGGGCCATTCGACATGCTTCCTATTGTGGGTGAAGACTGTGGGGCACCCATTCGGTGCATACTTTGCGCCAGTTCAGTCTTTCCGTCATGATGGTGTGAACACTCCCGACGCTCAGTCCGACCTCGGCGGCTACGGCTTTCACTGTAACCCCGCGGTCCTGGGTAACGAGTCCATCAACCAGCTGGACGATGTCATCGGTAATGCGGTGTGGTGTTCCAGACCGTGCATCATTGGATAACGACAGCCGTCCTTCCCTGAAGCGCTTGTGCTACGCCTTGACGCTCGGAAGGGACATACAATGTTCAGTCAGTTCCCCTTACTCCTTCCGCTGTCAGAAAACGAACAACACTTCTTTGGACATTTTTAGACGCCTCCATTTCACTGCTTATAACACGAATGAGCGCTGGATGACTGACGCAGGCTTCTGCTAGCTATGTAGTCACGTGACTTGTACTCGTGAGAGACTATCGGCGGGCATGTGGACTACGGCGCTCTTGTCGGAAACCCTGTATGTTACCGACGCAACGATATTACCATTCTGTTACCGGTTTGCATATTCCAGATTCCGGTCTGGTTTGTTTTTTTTTTTTTTTTTTTTTTTTTTTTTTTTTTTTTTTTTTTTTTTTCGTTTTTTTAACGTTCCTTATAAAAATAGGTATATTACTGGCGGCTTATGTGATTTTTCAAACTTCAATTTACATAACTTCTTAAAAAAAGTTTAACAGTTATAAAGTTATTATTGAATTTTTGAACATATGTGTCTTTAATACATAAATAAATATTAATTGAATCTAAAAATTCGTGAAAAAGAACGTACAGGTCTCCATACGAAAAAACAGATTCTGGTGAATACAATCCTGCACTTTGAAGCATCTGACCTTCTGTTTTAATAATGGCCATCGTAAAGGTTACTTTTATTGGGAATTGTTTTCTTATTATTTAGAAAGGCAAGGTTAGATCATAAGGTATGAGGATAATGCTATGTACGAGCATAGTTTTATTGCAGTGAATGAATTTAGGACTGATGATGTATTCGTCTAAATGAATTACCACTAATATTGCACCATTAATTAACCCCTGATGAGTATTAAGACTTCCATTTAATACGATAATAGGATTTCTCTTTAAAATCAATTTATGATATAGTAAACAGGACGATCTCTGGAATGGCATATCAATCTTACGCAAGAGTTCATGACAACTTCAAGTTTTCTAATATATGCCCATTGATTGATGGAATAATTACGAGAGGTGGACGGAAGGGAAAAGATGAGCATGACCACAAACTGACACTCGATTTAGGCATATTGGCGTGAAAAAAATTTCTTTCGTAGGCAAGGGGCTGAGGGATTAGAAGAAATTGTCAAGGGAAGTGATGAATTGCCGCGGGTAGTTATTTTGTAGCATAGGTTTATTAGCTTTAAGAAAGGCAGTTTGCTTCCTAGCCAGTAGCTACAACGGCGTACGACACACCGCTCTACCCGACGCCAGTGCTCAAGCACGCTGGCGAGGCAATCCTCACTGTGGGCAACTTAAAATTCACTCCTTGTTCACGAGGGAGACAACTACATAGTACGTGATATACTAGTCCAAACGGCGTGATACTCAGCCAATGAGAGAAGCGGATTCCCCACTTTCAGGGGCGACGGGGTCGCTTCTTGGCGGTAAGGATGCCAACCCAGTGCGAGATGTGGAATTAGGTAGGGCAGTCCTGCTATAAGCCAAAATTGCCATCTTTAGGCAAAGTGTATCATCCTCCCTTCCGCTGGCTCCGGAAGCAATTGCTACCACTTTGGATCGGAGGATCCTCTATTTCACTATCGGAAAAACTGATTCACGTACCTATCTTTGTACTGATTGCCAACAGTTTTGTAACAAATCCAGTTAAACACATATCTCGATATCATTCCAAGGAGCACCAATGTTCACATTCGAAGTAATTCTAAGTCTCTGTTTGTCTTTTATCCCTCGGTAGGTACTCACAGATGTCGACTGGAACCTGGAACCTCAGCCGGCAGTAAGTAAGAGCTGGGACGCACCCACAAGTTGGGGTAAGTGCCGCGGCTCGCTCGGCTAATACAGAATAATTCACCAAAAACGCTGAAAGAATTCAAAGTTGAAATTAGCAGAGAGAAAAAAATATGCGAGAAAAGAAAGTTTTTTTTTGCTTATGTCTTTACGCCTCGTCGACGTCGAGGTCATTAGAGGCGGGATGGGACAGGGGTCAAGGATCGGGAAGGAATTTGGTCATGAACTATTTTTTTGAAGGAAGCATCCCGCTATTCGCCTAAAGTGATTTGGGGAAACCACGGAAAACCCATATTTGGATGCCCGGATGGTGATTCGAACAGCCGTCCTTCCACATGCGAGGCCAGAGCGTAATAAAAAGGCGGATAAAGTAGTGTACACCACCTGATCAAGCACTCCATCACAGTTGAATTAAATTAAACTTGAATTTTGTAACAGTGCTTATCGTTTCATCCGGCGAGATCGGAATTTTGTGGTATGTTATTTAACACAATGCGCTTTAGAGATTATGAAAGGCATTGTCGGATTACAGCAAAATGCCCTGTTTCGTTTCTTGGTTTACCCTTATGACAACTATGACTTGGAGGAGAAAGTCGGCTGTCTCTCCTTGACCTTCCGCAAGCACTGCGTACTTCTGCAGAGGCGTCTGGTAGACGGTCGCCAGCTTTCCAGTCGTTGCTGCAGCAGTTAATGCGGCGCATAACAACCAGCGTAATTATCGGAGACGGCCACGCGTGAACAGCTTTCGTCCTCTCCTCCAGCGTTCGAGAGAGCATTCCCAATAGTGAGCCATGGAGAAAGAGAGGACACGTCACATCCACCAATCAGCTTAAAATATTCTGAATTTCCATTCTCATTGCCAGGAGGTAGTTGCGTTACGTTAATATTTAAGTAGACTAATGTGGTAGAATAGAAGCAGGTTCATATAAGAGGTCAAGTCGAACTGGGCAAACATCAAGATCTCTATACACATAATGCTGTAAGAGCATTTTTTTTCGGCATCTTAGGCCATACAGCCAGCCTGATTAATTTTTACAGCTAGTTAGACACACCACAGGACGGACATAATTTTCACAGACACATCACTTAAACACACATGCCCGCGACCAAAATCATACCGGCGACCATCGGCACGCGGAACCTAGTACTCTAACCCCTACGCTACCGAGGCCGGCGTGAGAGCATTTTCAGTGTACTGTTTAGTTGCGTCATACAACTAGGCTTGCCAAATGTTCAGATACCCCCGACCAGGAAAATAGGTAATTTTTCAGATTTCCATTGCTGGATAAGTGTCTGTAGGAAGGAGGAAGGGTGTATGTCATAAAAAGTAAATTCACATACATTACAATTATTTTTATAAATAATTGTTGTTTTATCAGCTGCGAACTAAGAAATATTAAAAATCTTTTCGAAACCGTGCCTTCTTCAGCACTACCAGTTTAATTCCTCCAACACACATTCATCAAAAAAAAAAAAAAAAAAAAAAAGTTTATAACTGCCGTTTTAGATGCAGATTTGGTCTTTCTTACATGAGCTTACGTAATCGCATGATGCTTTACTGCCTTTATGCCAACAAGTTTCACAGTGAAAGTAGTTTTACACATTTCGCAAGTGGTTCAATCATTTTCCTCCGTTCAGCTGGTCAGGGAATAAAGAGTTAAATGCGGTGTACTTGTTTACTTCCTACATATCTGGCAAACCAGTGTATGGGGCTATATATACACATAAACGAGACTATGAACTCGTAATGTTTAAAATTTTTTTAATAAAGTGGTCAGATCATTTGTGATTAAACATGAAAAAATTTGTGTAGTAAAAGTTGTGTTTGATTTAACTTAGGAAGTTATTGATAAAAATTTTACCAACGAGTATTTGGAAACGACGAGTTTTTCGAAATTGCTACAACATAATCAACGAAATCTGAGAGAACACGTAAGATGTCCTCGTTCTAGCAGTAAACGGCTGAAACTACATACATAAGAGTAAATTAATAATAACTAGATTAAGTAAAGGTCATTGAAAGTGTATGGTTGATAGTTGTATATAAAAGTAAACAAAGAGGAGTATTTTTTTCGAGAAAGACTTTCCGAATTGTATTCCCTCCAGAACTACATAGTCCTTACTAGCGATTATGTTCATGTTTGTAAATATATTTGTATAAAAGTAAGGTCTATTGAAATCTATTGATAACCATGGCAATTTAGTTGATAGGTCAAATATCTTTGGCAGACAAATGAAGAGAGGATATGAAAAAGAATGGTTTGATGGAAGTACGAAAATTCTACAACTTATACGAAAGAGGAGGTTTTTTCTTTCTTATTATTCAAAAAAAAAACGAAGCTTAAGACGAAATTGTATCTCTTGTTATTGTTGAAAAGTTTTTGAATAGTTACTAATGAAATGTATACGACATGAGGCCACAAAGAAAAGGATATGATATATGGCCTGTAATTATTGTGTGTCAGTAGGAAAGTATTAATTGTATATTATATAGTTCATGTAAGATAAAAAATAATTTGTATGTTTGATTATTCAAGTAAAATTGAACGAAATATTCCAGAAAAAATGTAAGTAAATATTTAATGATATAAAGATTAGCATTTTTCAGATATTGAACTGCTGGATGAGCACCAAATATTGAAAGCCAAAAAGAAGAAATTTAAATGATGTTAAATGTGTGGTAAATGTAAAAATGGAAAAGGTAAAAAAAAAAAGAACGAAACCGCGAGCATGCGTACGGAAAACCATCGCAAACACAAAGGGGAAAAACACTTACACCGTTTGAGGTTACGATAGGTAGGTTACAACGCCACTCGTTTTACATTGCCGGTAAGTTATGTTTCAAATAGTTGATCTAGTACTTAGCAAAAACTTTTTAAAAAATCTATGTATGGAGCTCGACACTTTATGGTAGCGAAGCATGGATTTTAGGCGTTCCAGAAAGAAGAAAAATGGAATCATTTAAAATGTGGTGCTATGGAAGGATTCTGAAAGTGATGTGGACAGATAAAGTACGAAATGAACGAGTTTTGGAAATGGTTGGCAAGAATACAAGTCTGTGGAAGAGGTTACAGAAAGTAGAGACAGGAGGTCACTTTTTGCTACATGCATGATTTGTTAAGTTTTTAGTGGAAGGGGCTGTCGAAGGGAAAAACTGTAGAGGAAGGAAAATTAGAATCCACAAAGCAGATAATTGAGGACGTAGGTTGCAAGGGATATATTAAGACGATAAGGTTAGTGTAAGATAGGAAGGCATGGAGGATTGCATCAAACCACCCGAAAGATTGATGAAAGGAAATAAAATGAAAAGATTCGAATTGAGCGGTTGTTATTCCCTTCACACTATTCTGAATACCCTTTTATCGTTAAGCAGGCAAAATACACTTAAGAGGCAAAGAAACTGGTAGAGGCATGCGTATGCAAACACAGAGATATATAAACACTCAGAGTACGGCGCTGCGGTCGGTAACGCCTATATTAGACAACAGGTTTCTGGCGCAGGCGTTAGATCGGTTACTGCTGGTGATCACGATTTAAGTGAGTATGAACGTGGTGTTACAGTCAGCGCACGAGAGATGGGACACAGCATTTCAGAGGTAATGATGAGGTGGGGATTTTCCCGTACGACCATTTCACGAGTGCACCGTGAATATCGGGAATCGGTAAAACATCAAATCTCCGACATCGCTGAGGCCGAAAAATGATCCTACATGAACGCCACCAACGACGACTGAAGAGAATCGTTTAACGCGGCAGAAGTGCAACCCTTCCGCAAATTGCTGTGGATTTCAAAGCTGGGACATCAACAAGTGTCAGCGTACGAACCATTCAACGAAACATCATCGATATAGGCGTCCGGAGCCGAAGGCCCACTCGTGTACCTTTGCTGAGTGCACCACACAAAGCTTTACGCCTCGCCTCGGCCCGTTAACACCGACATTGGACTATCGATGACTGGAATCATGTTGCCTCGTGTGACGAGTTTTCAATTGTATCGAGCGGATGGCCGTGTACGGGTATGGAGACAACCTCATGAATTCATGAACCCTGCATGTCAGCAGGGGACTGTTCAAGCTGATGGAGGCTCTGTAAATGGTGTGGGCAGAGTGGAGTTGGAGTGACACGGGATTTCTGATACGTCTAGATACGACTCTGACAGGTGACACGTACGTACCCATCCTGACTGATCACCTGCATCCATTCATGTCCATTGTGCATTCCGACGGACTTGGGCAATTCCGGCAGGACAATGCAACACCCCACACGTCCAGAATTGCTACAGAGTGGCTCCAGGAACACTCTTCTGAGTTTAAACACCTCCGCTAGCCACCAAACTCCCCAGATATGAACATTATTAAGCATACCTGGGATGCTTTGCATCGTGCCGTTCAGAAGAGATCTCCACCCCTTCGTACTATTACGGATTTATGAACAACCCTGCAGGTTGCATGATGTCAATTCCCTCCAGCACTACGTCAGACATTATTCGAGTCCATGCCACGTCGTGTTGCGGCACTTCTGCGTGTTCGCGGGGGCCCTACGCGAAATTAGGCAGGCGTACCAGTTTCTTTGGATCTTCAGTGTACAACATCTGTTATAGCAAGAGTAATAGCCCCGCGAATATAAGCACCTGTTAGTGACGACAGTGGTTCACAACGTTTCACCGTCCTAGTAGCTTGAGCGCTATCTCGATGAAAGCTGTCACGACTTCTCCCCACTGAATAAAACTGGGCATTCACATCCGCTCTACTGGGCTACAGGTATGTACACTGCCAAATGTTTCCTTACCTTACCAGTAACCTGTGACGACAACAACTGTTTCAAAAAAGTGAATTGAATCGTCTTGTCTAATATTTCATATTGAAGAATTTGACAGGCAATAACTTTTTTTTTTTTAATTGCTTAACGTCTCTCTAACAGCGAGGTCTTTAGAGACGGGAAAGGATGGGGGGCTAGGAATGGGAAGGAATTCGGCCATGGCCTTTTGAATGATGCATCCCGGCATTTGTCTGGAGTGAGACAGGCAATAATAAATATTTATTTATTTATGGTACGATATATAACAAGATATACAAAAGATATGGACCAATGTCCACATCACAAGCTCGTACAGTATTATATCGATAGATGTAGTGTTTTGATCAATTCAATTGAATCTTCTTCTTCTCGTGTCGATGACAGCATCAAATGTGAGGTAGTTTCCCCGCCAATGGGTTGGCCTGTCAGTAGCTGATTGGAGGTCAAATTGAGATATATTCATTCCGATTTGTGGTCATGACAAGAGATGTACCATATGCAAACGTAGGCTTGAGCCGCCAGAGTCAGTTGATTCTTGGCTGTCCGGGTCGCGCCGCGTCATATTTCTTGTAGACGACGTTTCGACCCTCATTCTGTGGTCTTCTTCGATCTGTGGTCTTCTTTCAGGGCTGACCTCAGAATGAGGGTCGAAACGTCGGCTACAAGAAATATGACGCGGCACCACTCGGACAGCCAAGAATCAACAGATGAACCATAGTTTTCCTCTCTCCACACGAACATGAGGTATCTGACTGTACTGTTCTCCAAGATATCCCCATGAGGGAAAAGTAGTTTTGCTATGGCTAACTCCGGCTCCAAGCTTGTTTAGTGACTTCCTTATGGGCCATGGTTGTTCAGTCCCAGGTGGTAGACCCTCTTTTGGGTTGATCCACTCGATGTCATGTTGAGCTCTCTTTTCCTAAGCCAATATTCTTTCATAGCTTCTTGCTCCATTTAGTGGCTCCGATGTCCGTAGGAAGCTTGATCGGGACTTTAGTCTCGATGGCGCGGGTGTACACCCATGTACTGGGTGTCAGGCGTCTTCGTTTACTCTAAGACTTGACACGATAGTGGCAACTTCCCAGCGTATGTCTCCAGGGGCGATGCCAGCTAATATCTAGACCATCTCAACAGACGATGGTCTGAGGAAACCTTTGATGAGCAGGCATGTTCTGTGGAGCGCAACGTCCACTGTCTTAGCATGACTTGATTTTTGTCATACAGGACATGCAAAATCTGTTTCGGAGTAGCATAATGCTAAGGCAGAGGTGCGGATGACGCTTGGGTTAGCTCCCCAGCTAGATCCGGTTAAGATATTGTTGCGTGATAATACTTTCATCTTTACGTTGCGACAGTGGTTTTTAACGGTGAGACCTCTGTGAAGAGGTACGCCGAGTTATTTTGTGTTTACACTGTGCAGAAGTGTCGACCTATTCCAGGTCACATTCAGCTTTCACTTAGTGCATTTATTGCGCAAGTAAAACGCGAAGACTTATTTTTTTGCTTGTGGTCATTGTGCTTGTAATAAGTTCCAAGAGATTCAACAACTGTTCTAAGTCTACCTCGACGACTTCAAAAGCCACATGTTGAGCAGCTAGGGCATCATAAAGGACTTGCAATGACTGTCCAGGGACTTTATCATTGGTGTAGATATTAAATAAAGTAGGGACAAAAACGCTGCATTGAGGAAGTCCACTTTTCGATATGTGTGGATGGCTTTTTGAATTATGAAAGCTGACGAAGAATTGGCTATTGTTGAGAAGTTCGTAGAATATTTTTGTAAAATCGAAATCCTGTGTCATGTTGCATATGACGCAGGATTGCATCGTTGTTTCTTTGGTAAGCTAGATATGGTGGATTGTCTGCAAGGTGGCTCCACAGTCATATTTTTCTGAATCTGCCCATTCCCATTTGTGTAGCAGGTAGCCGCACCTACCTTGTCCTATTTGAATCCGACTGATGATTCCTCATTGCCGTCTGGAGAGATCGAATCCTTGTAACCGAACTGAAGTGTCCTCAACTAGATGTTTATTGCCTACCGACGACTGCTCGCATTGAGTTATCCACAGGTTGTTGAGGTTGATAGGAGATCCTGTAATGTTGATTGCTGGGTGCTAAAATCCTAAGTTGCTTCGTAGGTATATAACCTTCAGTTGACCTACACGTGACCCCTGGGTAGTGCTAAGAAAGCAACAACGATAACATGAGACCAGATTGTCTCAATAGACCTCTCGGTCAAAGGATACACAAAAAGGAAAAGAAGGTCCTTTTTTATACATCTGATCCTGCACCAATAAAGTTTGCTATTTTAATAATTTTGAAGCAAATATTGAACTGCAAGAAATAATTTATCTTGAAATACGATTCCTTTAAAATGTATACAATATGTTTCTGAAAATTGCAACACAGAGAATACAAATATTATGAGCGACAGGTTTATCTACGTCACAGTTTCCCCATTACCTACAAAGTATCGAAGACGATACATGACTTAACCAAACAAAGATCACATTTCACCGGGACAGAACTGTTTGCATTAGTGAAGATATGTTCCTAAACGATACTACAATGTACTTAACATACACAAACATATAATTTGGTCATGCCTAAGTAATCTATTACGCAAACATTTACGTGCAAGCACAGAGAAAACCAATTCCCTCAACAACTAGTGCACGAGTAAGAACGTTTTAACCGTAACATGAAAACATGCAAGAAATGAAGTCACGCTATGGTTACATAACTTCGTGAATACAAGACACTTTCTAGTTCGTTTTTGTTCCACGCTGGTAATTAGGCTTCATTAATATAGATAGCTACGAATCGTTTAATTCAAACGTCCTAGCGTGTAATCATTATCTCCCATTAATTTTTTAACGTATTTCTTTCAGTAAAAGGAACTGGTAAAGATTTCGTTACTATAGTAGATTCAGTTTAATGAACAGTCTATAGAAGAGAAAATATTCGTAGTCATCATATAATTATTTATTAACACGCTGTTGTACGCCATTTCCACCAGTTGCTTGTTAAAATACTAAATCTTTACTTTAGAAGACACCAATGCAACAGTGGTTCAAATTACGTTTCGTATTGGAAAATCTAGAACATTTTGGGTGGATCATGTTTTTCGACATATTGAAAATACACTTTTAGGTAGAATATAATAACTACATGAAAACGTATCTTCAATGTTTCCATACATAATTTGCAACTCCTGTATTTCAGTACCATTTCGATCTCTTATAATATTTCTATTACAAAAAATTCGAATCCATAATCATTCTACGAATTAGAAAATAAGTGATTCCTATATCAGTATGTTCGGTAACATGTTTCAGATATGTTTCAAAGAGACATGTGTGTTAAGCAGATTGCACCAAAATACATACACATAAGAATGACAGATAATAAAAGCCAATGATATCAGCAAACCTTCATATGTACGATTAATTAATG
>JARYHS010011408.1:199166552-199192178 GCA_031002005.1 Vandiemenella viatica
GAAAATCCCGCCATCGACACCAATACACTTTGCAGCTCTCTTCGCAACAGTTCGTGTAACTCTTCTGAGTACGTATTGCTGTCCTTTTATGAGGGTAGCATTGTTTACAATGCCAGCGAGTAATTTGTCTCTTGTGTTTATTTTTTCTTTGTACACTTCTTTTTTCAACAATCCTCACACACAAAAATCTAATGGGATAATGCATAACATTCTAGCGTCGGTATCTCCAAAAGGAATAGACATGTTTATATGAACTTTTTTACTCAGTATTTTTCTTACTTCCACCTCCTTCAGTATTTACAATTCGTTCTGAAGCACCCTGTATTTGCGACCCACATTTTTGGTATCAAATACAGGAGTTGGATGGCGTGTAAAACCCAAACTAACAAAAAGAAATCATCTTGATGTGAAATCGGAAAGCTAAGAAATTTAGGATAGAAAAAAAAAAAAATGAGTATGAATTGAATTGAATTGAACAGCGATTGTTCCCATACATACTCTTCCTTAGTTATTTATTTTACCCATTCTTCTTCTAATTATTAGTATCTTATATACTATATGTGTAAATTCTCCCATCCTTCAGAAGGAAACGGGGGAAAAAAACAGTTGGCATTGATTGGAGACTGCAGATAGAAGTGAAAACTTCGGTAGTAAGCGCCTTATCCGCGGAGCTACCAGACAGCCTTGTTTTGGAGTACACGTGTGCTAAGAACTATTAAAAACGGATAGAAACTGTGGGTTTGTATGAACAGTGTTGACAGGAATTTAGTGAGAAAGGGGGGGGGGCAAAAGGAGGAGAAGGTTTAGGTTTTTGTAAATCAAACGTATTTTTTTTTTCTATTTGCTTTAAATTATACGTATGCAAAGGTCCATCGAAATCGGATAAAAATGTTGGTTTGTACAAAAATTAAGGGTATAAAGGGGGACGGGGAGGTTTTTTTATTTTTTTTTGTCAGAGACATTTGCTAAGAAATAATACATAAATGTGCGAAATTTCGTGGGGATCGGTCAAACGGTGTCGACTGCAGCTATGTGTAATGAACATTAAGGGGGTGGAAGGTGGAGAGTGATTGGGGTTTTGCAAACCAAATATAGACAGTGTTTTTCTTTTTGCTTTAAAATAAACATGTGCAAAGTTTCTTCCAAATCGGTTAAAAATTTTGGTTTGTATAAAAATTAAGGTGTGTAAAGGGGCACGCGTTTGTTTATTGGATTGTTTGGTTAGAAACCTGCTCCATGAAAAAATACATGTATGTGCCAACTTTCATGGTAATCAGTCTGTGTATAAGTCCATTAATCTCGGATATATATATATAGTTCCTGAATGTCGATAAAGGACTTCTGGCAGAACTGGAGAAAAAAGAGAGAAAAAATAGAGGAATTCTGGGTTCCATCTTTAAGAATGGTGTCCATCAAAAGAGATCCAACAGAGAAGTCTACAGCAAAATAGAGAAAATCACTCAAACAATCCGCAAAAGACGGGCTCGATTCTATGGCCACCTCAAACGGATGGAGGAGAACAGACCCAAATATGTAATGCCCTGGTTCGTAAATATTAAAGGAGATCTTCATTTGATGGGGCTAGAACCAGAAGATGCTTTAAACAGAGATATATTTCGGAAGAAGTTAATGCCAATTGGGACAAGCCGAGACGATCACTCCAACAGAAGACGCGGTACACTCTGGACAGAGGAGCGCAAGCAGGCGCATTCAAAACGAATGAAGGAGTTCCGGTCCCAAAGGAAGAAGGATCTCACTGCCAAATGCACAAAGGCTTAACGTGGTCCTAGTTGGCCTCGACAAATATATATATATATACCAACATCAATTTTTATATAAGAGATGGATATATTATGTTTCTATTAATTCCAGGAATACGCTCATCTTAGATTCCTGATACCTAACATTTGAATGTATCTATTTTAACCTGTTCCTGGTAGTGACAAATACAGAACGCGTTCTAACTGGTCTCAACAGGTTCTCAACAGCAACGAGTCACCGCTCATCTTCAACTATTACCATCGATGCTTCAGAGACAAAGGTCAGAATTTCAGATAGTAGCGGAATACAAAAACAAATCCGTTTGAGATTTTTAAGCAGAATTTAAGCTGCATTGCATTTCTTTGAGAGCGTGCCAGGAGACAAAGACTCTCGTTTCTGAGTGTGGCCACCAAAGGCGCCGCCTCACGGTAGCCTGGGATGCCACCTGTTCTGCGGTCTGTCGTAAAAATATCGCTGACTCATATTTCTCTTCCACATCGTAAGATTGAAGTGAAAGCTCCGAGACACGATGAAAGTAGCTGTCACAAGAGCGCCTCGAGGTTTTGGACTGTGCGTTAGTTTTCAGATCGTTGCAGGGTATGACTAAGTGCGAAAGGCCATATAACTGGCAAAAGGTATTTTATAAATACTAATTCTATATAACTGAGCAGCATAGAGTCTTCGTTGCCGGCCTCGATAGCGTAGGGGCTAGAGTACTGTCCCCGCTTGACGAAGGTCGCCGGTTCAAGTCCGGCCGAGGGCATGGGTGTGTGTGAATTTTGTGTCCGTCCTGTAGTGACCATACATAGAAGATCCATACTGGAGAAACTGATTCACTGATATATGATATTCACATTTAGCTGGCTGTATGGCCTTAGTTGCGGAATGCATGTTTTATTAAAGTTTCTTCATTGTGATCATTATAGGCTATACATGATTTATTGCAGGATGATCTTGGCTCCATTTAGGGGACAAGTTCCTATGGTGTTAGATTTTTATTGCTAGAAATGTTATATAAAAAGCCGCAAGTTACGTAAAAGATGTCGCAAAAAGCCCGGAGTAAGGATAATATGCCGGGTAAGCCATCACAATACCATTCTACCTTTGGACCCGTCTTATAAAGAGAACCAACCAGCAACATGTTTAAAAAAAGCAACAAAGTAATGGGAGGGAAGGTTAATTGTGGGAGACTACCTACCACAGTTCCTCCGACAGATTTTTGTTTGTGGTTTAAACTTGTATCACTTTCTTGGGTCATCATATTTCAATACCGTCATCAGCATGTACATCAGGTTCTTCCGTTCTGCCCTAGGTTTTATTCTGAGCCTGCGAAGCATGTAAAAAAGAAGAAAAAAATTATTGATGCCAAAAACTTTTAAATAAACAGACAATAATTGTCTGCTGCAGCTTAATTGTGTTTGTACGTGAAATTTATGAACAAATCATACACAAACTGACTGCAGGAGAAACAAAACCTGAGTGATCTATATAAAATTTCATAGACTAACACACGCTGTCTGTCTAGTGGTCTAGCTGTCACAGTCCGACTAGTTTTCAAAAATTTCATGGTAAAATATGTTTAGTATCCTATTTCATTCCTAACGATACACAGTACTTCCTTGTCAAATTTCATGAAGATCACTTTAGCCGTTTAGTCGCGGAAAAATAACAAATAGAGTTACTTCCATATTTATAACGTTAGTATAGATTCCAACGAGAAATCAAGTTTGATTTCTTTCTGTGATGTTCTCATTTTAATGTTTATTTGAATTTCGCTGTATTAGATCCTTTGCACTGTTTTTATTTGCTTATCACTTACTCCTCCTCCAAGGATAGGCCAACAGCTTGTTCCGACATTAGTTTTTTCCACCATCTCTTCATTGGACATTGAATATCCGCTTCTAAGAATGGGTTATATTTCTTAACATCTGTCCACTGTATAAATGACAAGGGCTTTTTGCTGAACCTTGGTGGATTTACTGATGCAGTGCAAGTGCAGCCGTTGAAACTCAAGAAATGCCTTAGATGACACTGCATCTATTAATGTAACCAACAAATCGTACATAGATAAAAGAGAGGTGCGAAGTTTTACTGTATACATTCGACATGAGCATTATTTGTTGCGCGACAAACATCAGAACGGAAGTCGGTGCTACATACGTCTTATCTTTTATGTACGAATCACTACAGGTATAAATTGCAGGTGGTAAAATCTATAGCCTGGGAGGCCACAGGCGATGAACAACATCCTCGTGTCCACCTTTTTCAAACCATCGTTCTGTAATTCTTTAATTCAGGTAGTTTCGTACCTCATAGTGAAAGTAAGGTGAGCTCTTCCATAAAAATAAAATCATTCCAATTTTCCTGAAGTCGGGGAAACAACCAGTCCTCAAGTATGTCCAGATTGTTACAGTTTTCTCCATGAAACAAATAAATGTCTATAAACAGTAATAGCGAGCGCTCTGGTGGTTCAGTGGTCGCCGGCCCTGGTAGCGTAGCGGTTGGCGTGCTTGCCTCGCGTTTCCAGGGTCGCCGGTTCGAATCCGGTCGAGGGCATGGGTGTTGTGTCCGTCTTGTGTTGTCCGCAATGAGAAAAACGATAATATAGTACAGACAAAAATTCGAAGAAACAACGATAAACTTACAGATGGCTGAGATGGAAAAAAAATGAAAGCCAAATTTTAAAAAAAAAAAGTGGTTAAGGCGTCTGACTGGAGATCGAAAGGTCCCCGGTTCGAATCCCTGTCTCGGCGGGGATATTCAAAGGCGCTCAACCCGACCTTCACCTCTGATACAGCTTGGTGTGTAATCTGAAGCACGCCAAAACGCTTCCGTGGTTCGGATTCCACGTTAAACTGTAGGTCCCCTGTACCCGGTAGGATTGCCGGGTTAGGCTAAGGCGGTTACCTTAGGGGCGGAATGCGCAGCCAGTAAAAATCCTGTCACAAGGTCATTCCGACCACACGGAATTATTATAATTATAACAGTAATAGCGCAAAACGCATTCATGTTCGATGCCAAAGCAGCGATTCTCAGAACCCCAAATTCTGACATTGTGGGATACTGTAACACACAAGAAGACTTCTTCTTCGGCCTCGCCATTTCCAAACAACAACGCCGTGGGCGGCAGAGAATGGAACTAATAGACGGGAATTACAATCTTTGAACCTTTTATAGTTTGTGGCAAAACCCTGCTTCTTCTTTTTGAATAATCCTGCATTTATAAGCACACCTTTCGCTTAGAGTGATGTATGTCCCTTCCAACAATGTCTCACCGTATACTCTCTCCGATTCATGCCAACTCGTTCCACATGCACCACATCAGTCAAACATGTAAATCAAACCATTGTCCGGGGGTTACAAGCCGAACTTTCGCGTGCACATTAGTGAACAATACTTTCCTGCCGTAAGCACTAGGTACAACAAAACTACCGACTTCGGCGAACCCTTTCTCGCTTGAAAACCTGGGAGATTATGCAGGGCCAAAAAATTAAGGAATTTAAGTTTATAAGTTTGTTATTAATACATATCGATAGTATCCAGCCTTGTAACTGCAGTTCATGTTATTTAGTGTCCTGATTAGTGTTGCAAAAAATGTTTTTTTTTCTGGATTGAAAAAAAAAACCATGAAAAAAAAACTATAAAAAACACGTTTTTTGTCTGGGCCATGTTTTTTTTCATAACTGCTAAATCTTAAATTTGAAAGGCATTGATTGTTTAATATGTCTGTTTTAGAGATTATACTAAGTACTTATCTTAATTATTAAATCTACTATATTCTTCTGGTTCAGTAGAAAAAAATTACGAAAATTTGGAAACATTGACTGAAGTTTCCTTTTACGAAGGGGAATTCCCAAAGAGGCAAGGTTACGCGAGAAGGGATCCCCATTCCCAATTGTTTGGATTGATACTCGCTATTTGAACCAGTGCTATCAGCCCTACGGATTTATTTGTAGATTTACGGATCTTTTCAAAAAAATATGATTTTAAATTTATTTAAGGTTTTTTTGCCTTTTTTTAAATTTCTTATTATGCTTTCCTTATATTCGTATACTTGTTAAACTCTCAGCGTATAGTGATACTGAGTCATTAACTTGTCTGTAATTATGAATCGTTTCCTTGCAACTGTTGGCGTAAACCAACAATTGAAAAGAAATAACGCTCCTATTTTGTATGATAATAGATTTAAATTCAAACATAAAAGACCGTAATACAGAGTTATCAGCACAGTCTTTATGCACAGTGTGTACTTTGCTCACAATTTAAAATTGCACTCTTAAAATCTTTTGCATACAATACAAGAACAACCAGTAAAAGAAAATGTAACTATTTCTGAAGTTATGGATCTAGAGGAGACAGAAGAAGAAACAGAAAATTCCGACACATACCGAACTAGTGTTGATAGTGCTGATACGAGTGAATGTGGAAGAAAAAAAATTATTTACCTGTATAGATACATTTATGAATCATTATGTAGGATATTAAATCATTCAGTTAGATTTAAAACACACATGTAAAATGTAAGTTCTGTAAATAAAACTATAATTTATCAACTATATAATTTTCTGAAAAAAAATTAGAAAAAAACACGGGTACTAGATTTTTTTCATGTTTTTTTTCTTCACAAACCTGAAAAAGAAAAAAAATCAGTTTGCAACCCTAGTCGTGATGTACCTAATTATTCGATACAATCAGGGGTTTTTATGTGAAAATATCCGTTCATTCGTTAAGTATCGCAAAAGCTAATAACTGGGACTGATAATGCGTTAGTAACGGTTGAGTCCACAACGGGAGGAGCATGTCTGTACGAGCGCGTCGTGTTGCATTTGTTTCACCTGTGACGTCACCGAGCTAGTGTGGGTGGAAGTTGGCGATTGTTTGGAATTTGCGCTGTATAAAGTTATAAATTATCGTAATTAATATTGTTAGATGCCGATGACTATGGAGGATGTGTCTTAAGTGTACTGTGTTGTTAGTAGAAATGAAAGAACAGAGACGTAGAAACACAGTAAAGGTCTGTTCAGGCCAACCCGTATAAAAATGACGGATTGATCGAAGATTTCTGGCTCATAACTAAAATAATAATGTACCATAACTCATTTCATCTGCTGTTAAGACAAATGTTAATATTTCTGCACGAAAATAAAAGGTTGCATCGCACGCGCATTAATAGATTCACAGTATAGCGGTATAATCCTGATTCCATATTTATTTTCTTACTATAACAGCAATCAGAGAATTGAAATTATATATGTATAACGAATATAAATCAGCAAAAAACAATTATTAAATAAAACATCAACTAAACAAACCGGTGCATGTCTCAGCGTATTATAATGGCCACTAATCCGGATGTATCGTATATATACTTTCTGACGTCGCCACGTGATTTCGGTGAATATTACAGCAATTTAAGCTTTTGGCATTTTTCCATACTCATGAAACACATATATTTATACATCTGCACAGATGCAAAGAAAACATAACGCGTTACGTGAACTGACTCAAGACGAAGTGTGCAGCGAATATTCACTGTTTAACATGAACTTAAGAGACAGCGGACAATACAACACCACCATATTCATGGTCATACCATTGTTTGAATATGGTGGTGTCGTTTGGGATCCATAGTTTGGGAGGGCGTGCAGAGGAAAGTAGCTAGATTTGTCCCTGGTAATTACCCCAGAACATAATCAGTAACCACCGAGCGGGGCAGTGTAACGGTTAGCGTTCTCGCCTCGCATTCGGGAGGACAGCGGTTCGAATCCCCGTCCGGGCATCCAGATTTGGGTTTTCCATGGTTTCCCCAAATCACTCCAGGCAAATGCCGGGATGCTTCCTTCAAAAAGGCCATGGTTGAATTCCTTCCAATTCCTTGCCCCCATCCTGCGATTCACTGGAGTACAGCAGGAGGATGAAGAGAGTAATGGGAGTGTATAAAGCGTATATTAGGAATGAGGCGTGGAAATATATTGGTCGGAGAATTAAGAGAGGTACCTGGAAGGGAAAAGATGACCATGACCATAAACTGGCACTTGATTTCAGGCACAAGGGAATGGTAAGATTTTCTTTCGTAGGTAATGATATCAAGGATAGCAATAAATTACCAAGAAAGATGATGAACAATTTACAAAAAAAAACGCCGAACGAATTTAAATTTGAAATTTGTAGAGGTCCAAATAGATGGGTGAGTACACTAAAGGTGAGAAAATAGGTGTGTAGGGAAATTGCCACCTGAGCTTTCGCTCCATCGCAGTTAAATATAATTAAAAATAGTAGGTGCTTGCGTCAAAGCATTGCATTGGCGGATCTAGGAATTTTCCGAGCCGGGGCAAAAACTGTGAGATTGTCGCCGCCGCCAGAAGAGGAGCTAAAGGCCCGGATACACTAGGGGACAAATGTAACGCGCAACGCTGAGTCTGGGTGACGCTGCGACGTTCCCCGCTGTCCCACTACGTTGCGTGCAACAATTTGCGCGACATCTAGGTGCCGCGCGGCATGATGTGTGTTGCCGCTTCCAGAGCGAAAATATCGCGCGTCATCCCGCATCATTTGTACCCGAGTGTAGTCGTGTGCGCATCGTGCCATATCAGTGCTGTGGGCAAACGAAACAGTGCTTCAGCTAATCCAGCTGTACTAGAATAATGGGTTATTGTGGGACGCTTCGAACCGTGATTATAAAAAAACAAAATGAAGAAAAATTACGCTTTGGAGGATATTGCCAATTCTGTAAAATTACTAAGTAAAAGAAATAGAGGCCAAAGTGCATTACTCCTCTCGCAATTTATTCGTGAAGAAAAGAAGTTAAAACCTGCAAAAATTACTGGTAGCGAACGAGATGATGTGAATTCTAGTGCATGGTTTGCTTATGAGTGGGGTATCAATCTGTATAGTACTGCATCCAGTAATGATGAGCACTTTGAACAAATAGTCAGACATGGATTCATCGAGCACCCAATAATTTTAAATTTCGACCACTATTCACATATTGCATTCTTAAGTTACTGATTCCTATTGATATTAAATGAATAAAAACATTTATTTATAAAAATTTAATACATTTTTATTTACTCACCTACCTTTAAAAAATTGTAATGCATTTACCGGTTCCTTACAAACTTCTGGTATTACTACACTGCTCAGTTGTCTTGACGCTCTAAAAGTTTACGACAAGGAAGCATAGGAGTCTCCAGTAGACAGGTATTGCAATATAATTGCAAGTCTGACCAACAGCGTTCCGAAATATTGTGTCTTGTTTGGAAATGACAGGTCCAATCATTTTTAACAAAGTTTCAAATTCAGATGTTGACAGTCTAGTAAATTTTCCTAATGATCCGGCAGACATTTGAAGGTAACTCAGAATATTAACTCTTCTTTCTCGCTGTAAGTAATTCCGCATCCCCCATCTTTTATTTCTCTCACATTTTGTTGAACTACTTGATATAAGTATGTACGCAGCACTAAAACGCTGCCTCCTCGGGCAACATTTCTACAACAACCGACTAGTGTGTCTGCTAAATGTTCCGCGACAGTGTCCCCGGGTGTTGTTGAGCGGCATGTTACTCCATGTGTCCCCTAGTGTATCCAAGGCTTTAAGAAACCGTCGCTGCGACGTAAATTTTCCGCCCTTCAAACATGTTTTGCCGCCCCCCTGAACTTGCCGCCCTGGGCAAGTGCCCCGGTTTGACCTCACTTACAACCGGCACTTAATTTTCTTTAAATGCGCATCCGCAGAATGCTGTGTGCAAAGTAGTTTCACTACAGTAATAACATTTTGAATCTTTTATTTATTTTGTCGGTAATGGGATACAGCGATACCTCGCACTTAGCTCGAGCCTCCACCTGTTGCTCCTCCGCCCACTCGGCCGCCGCTCATTACATTAACATAATGAGGAAAGTGCGGACGAAGAGAAGCCCGGAAGGTCAGCGGAGCCTTGCTTTCTCCGTCGCCTATGCCACATTCTTGTCAGGGGCGGACACGGACCACGCAACGACAAGCTGCGATTTAATAATCTGAATCACTTCATGTAATCACAAATCATCCAGCGTTGCTAAAAAAAAAAGCACTGTGTCCGCGCTTTCAAACTGTGAGAAACATTTTTTTTTTTTTTTCTGTCGTCAGTCTTTCGACTGGTTTGATGCAATCCTCCATCCTTTCCTATTCTGTGCTAACCTCTTCATTTCTACATACCCCTTACAGCCCACGTCCTCAATTATCTGTCTTCCTCTACACTTCTTACCTTCGACTGTTCCCTCCACTAACAAATTAACCAATCCAGCATGTCTCAAAATAAATGACCTACCAGCCTGTCTCTTCTTTCTCTAAGCTTCTTCCACAAACTTCTTTTCTCACCCATCATTTCCAAAACTCGTTCATTTCTTACTTTCTCTGTCCACTTAATTTTCAGCATTCTTCTGTAGCACCACATTTCAAATGCTTCAATTTTCTTTATTTCCGGTATTCCTAAAGTCCATGTTTCGCTACCATAAAGTGCTGTGCTCCACACAAAGAATTTTAAAAAGTTCTTTCTAATTCCTAGATCAATATTTGAAACTAAAAGGTTTCTCTTTTTCATGAATGCTCTTTTTGCTAGTGGTATTCTGCTTTTAACATTATTCCTGCTTCGGCCATCGGTTGTAATTTTACTTCCCAAGTAACAGAATTAACTTACTTCTCCTATTGCATCCGATCCTATTTTTATATTTAATCTACTAGTATTGGTGTCATTTCTGCTACATTTCATCACTTTTGTCTTGCTTTGATTTATATTCATTCCAAAATCATCCTTCAGTATTTTGTTCATGCCATTCAGTAACTTCTCAATATCCTCAGCCCTCTCTGCTAACAAGACAATGTTATCAGCAAATCGTAGCATACTGATTTTTTCTGTCTGAAAACTTATGCCACATGAAAATTTTTCTTTGAGTTTATTCATTGCTTCTTCTACGTACAAGAATATGTAATTTGAGAGGCTTACATGTCCTCGGGATACCCTTTGGGTCTTTAATGCAGTGGTTTCCCGTTGTCAGAAACTATCTTTTGAATTTAGAGTGTTATCAAAGTTTTTCCTGAAAATACCAGTTTCTAGGAAGTCTGTCTATAACATTTCTCTCGGAAGCTACAAAAGGGCGTAACTGTTTATGTAACTACTATCCGTTTACTATCGTTGGCCACGTCTTAAGCAATTCAAAATTAAACCACTTTTGCTTTTTTATCCTCTTTAGTAATTTCCTCAAAGGACGAGGAACATTCTTTCTTTCGCTTAGAAATAAAGGTTAATTATAATTATATGGTGGGGTCAGAATTGCCTGTTGAAGGCTTGATGTGTCAATATCTTGGCATAACGTTTGGTAACAAACTCAACTGGGCAGATAACATTGGGCAGGTGGTAGGAAATGTTTAAAAAATCCTTCATTTACTGGAGAGGGTGGAGAGAGGATGTGCCAGAGTAGTTAAGAAATTGGGTTACAAAACATTCGTCAGACCATTGGTAGAATATGGTGGAGTAGTATGGGACCCACATTTGTGTTATCAAGTACAGGAATTGGAGGGTGTGGAAATAATCGGAGTCATTAACTGATATGACAAAGGAGCTGGATTTGGAGTTATTGGGGGAAAGAAGGAAGGTGAAGAGAGTGTTAGTAATGTACAGGGCATATGTTGGCGATGTGGCTTGGAGGGATACTGGTCAAAGAATTAGGAATGGTGCATGGAAGGGGAAAGACAACCATGTCCACAAGCTGTCGCTCGGTTTCATGCATGGGAGTGAAAAAATTTTATTTTGTTGGTGAGGGTTTCAGGGATTGGAACAAATTACAAAGTGAAGTTATGAATAATTTACTAAATCGCAAAAGTGAATGGGGGAGGAATTTAACACTCCAACTATAAAAGAAAATTTAAAAAATAATTGTCAAATGGGATAATTAGATGACTAGAGGAATTGATACCGGAGCGTTAGCTCCTTCGCAATTAAATTAATATTAATGATAATAAATGGCTTTTAAGACTATTTCTAATTATAAAGATAAAGCGTCGATCTCTCCATCGCTTTGCTTTCTTCGTCTGAAAAAATAATACATGCTATACTTTGCTTATATTTCTTGATTCGTTACTTCAAGAATACTATCAGTTATATGACCGCAACTAAACTTTAGCACATTTTTGTTTCGCAGCTTCTCAGATAGTACGAGGTTTTACACACACGTAACTTTTATATAAATAATCAACCTGTTTCCATGACTTTTACTACTTCTTTTTAGCTGCTTCCGTAGCATTAAGCAAGCTTTCCAAATACTTTAGTAGAGGACAGTTGTTTTACACAAGCGGTAGAGCACAGCACATGGGGTCCAAATATGTTGGATATATTTATAATAAAACCTGATGAAAATGATATGAGGTAAGAGAAGCAATCGAAGTAATACGTGATCATAATGCAAGTCTGATGGATATATTTAATAAACCAGAGGCTAGAAGTGAAGGGGAAAATGGGTACAGTTATAAAAAGGCACAAATTTTAGAATTACAGATACTTCAGGAAAAGGTTAAACAAATGGAAGGATGGCACAAGTAAAATGGGAAGAGTCAAAGAAGATACTAAAAAATGATAAAGAAATATGCATTCCAAAATAGAAGGTAAAGTTAAGTACAGAACCTGCATACTGCAACAAGGTGGATAAACAGGTTAGTGAGGAGCCTAAGCAGGCCCTGTAACATTACAGAGACAAACACTATTAGTCTGCCTGTATCCATTCTGTTAGTTTTCAAAATTTTCATAACAAAAAAATTTGTTTATCCCGGAAAAACATGTTATGTCTTTCCTAATGTTACATAGTATTTACTTGTCAAATTTCGTCAAGAACGGTTTAACTGTTTAGACGTGAAAACGTAACGGACAGAGTTACTTTCGCACTTATAATGTTTGTATAGATCATGCTATGAATTATTTTCCAGATGTTTGGCCTTTTCACAGACTCAGTTTGCTGGATGTTGAATTTATTTAGTTATTAGGGGAAAAAAAAATCGTTTTTCTAGCGAGTTATCATATACTTTCTCAGTGACGGGTCAGTGGCTTTGAAGACGATCTCATTCCTCGCCGTACGTTCAGAATGGCAGTTGGCAGCGACTCCCTGTTCGAGCCTGTGTCTCTGTCAACTGGATCACGTAGCCGTTGCGACACAATTCGCTTTCGAGAACTGTTGGCTCACCGTTGCGAAAATTCTGCCAGGCGTCACGGCAAGCCGGCCACTGCAGGGATTCTCGGGGCTACCAACTACTCGCTGTCGGAAGAAGCTGTGTCTCCGATCTTCGGGACAGTTTGAGGGCTCGGATAATTCTTCCACCAAAGTCTGTGTAGGCAAAGGATTAGGTTTTCGAACAAAGGAAGCTGCAGCGACCGGTTTCAACACGTGGCCGAGTGGAAAGCCTCGAATCAGCAGTAATGTGAAGGCCGACGAGGTGAAGACACGTGTACAGGACACGTTTAGTACCTCTGGAACAGAATCGGTGGATGAGAAAGAATGCGGAACAGAGAGATTCACCCAGACTCCTTGTAATTGCCCTATGACTCAGATTCCTACTGACTGCAATCCTAAAATACCTGATTATTAGGTTTCGGATCTTTTATGAAATTTCCTTCCTTCTTTTTGAGCTGTAATGCTGAATTAAACACTGATTAAACGTTTATCATTGTATTTAAATGTATTTTATACAGCATATAAATGCGTATTCAGAACACTTTCCTAGTTTTGGTCCAATTGCGATAGTATATTTGGTCATACTAGTGATCGCCCAGCGATCGAAATTCGACCGTAATTCATTAAGTTGTTTAGTTTCTTTCATGAAAGAGTAATAATCTAGTAATTCTCTGCATTATCTATAAAATTAAACGATACACTCCACTCGTGACTGTATGCTAAAATTTAGCTTCTAATCTAACCATAGCAAATGATGAAATGTATTTATCGATGGTTCATTTAGGCCGGAAAACTGCTTTAGCTTTATGAAACATGCGCATTTAAATGTATCTATCAAAATAATTTCGTCATTTTGTGTGTTCGCTATTTAAATTTGGTCTATTATCATTTTGAATTTTACGCAAATAAGTATTCCTTATTTCTTGTCTCTCTCTCTCTCTCTCTAACGAAATTACTGAAATTAAAAAATCAAAAGACACTTAACCTAAGTTTAACATTTTAAGTAATCAAATGACCAAATAGTATCTGGCAGAATCGCTACATTCCTTTTCAAAGTATTCCTTTCATAACTTCAAACACTAAACTCTACTTTGTGCGAGTCTTTCGTTTTACCAAAGACCAAAGAGTGTCTCAATGCGGGGAATTCACGTAAGAACGTTGGCTCTGATTCTATTTCACGCGCGCACACACGTTCGCAAATTAATTTTTATTTGAATAATCTATTTGTAACATGTATTAACTATTCTTATTATATTTTTGGGTGGAATGGGACATTCTCCACCAGTTAAAGAACTGTTACTGACGTGTTGAAATTTGGATTAACTGTTTCCTTATAGTGTCCTCTTCACGTTTACCACTCTCCTCTTCCGGAAAAGTCGCCACGAATTAAATTAAAAATGCCGAAATATGGGATGCTCCGCAACCGCGAAATGTTAGCAGCACTGTAAAAATGACACACAAATTATCGGTACAGGGATTATATCAACCTAAATAGCTTCGTTTTGTCATAGTGATCATGGACTAAGAGTAAAAAGTTTACGGGAAATTCGTTCTGCGCAGCCCATGTCGCAAACAAGAGACAAACTGCGCATTTGTTTACAACTGAAGCAATCGATTATATCTGACTGCTTATATCGATTCCAAGGTTTGTAAAATATATTATATATAATTTTAGCTTTCTTTATTTCTTTAAGTTCCTCCGTTTGCCCAATATTCTGGCCGCTAGCTGCGCTATCTACCAGCCCTCTTAATGTTGCTTCTACATAAGTTCAGAGATTAATTTCGACTGTTTTGTTTCACCAAAGAAGACAAAGTAAGGCCGCTAGCTGCGCCATCTACCAGCCATCTGAGCGAACTACGTAGGCGAGCGAGCGTTTTATTTTACTTAATTTAATGTATTTGTAACGCATATTATCTATAGATTTTAGCTTCCTTCACGTCTTCTCCATATAATCTTTGCCAAATCTCACACTTCTCCGTGCGCGAAATATTCTTAAAATGAAACATAAGTTTTCTCTTAGCGTATTAATATATAGATGGCCCCTTTTTAATAGTACCGGGAATCACTAGAAGATTTAAATAAAGAGAAATTAAGATAATTATACATTGGAGGAAGAAAAAAAAACTAATTGTCACTGAATTGGTGAGAATTCACCAGTCGCGAATTAAAGTTATACATTATTATCACTCTCTAAACTTTCCGTCCGCCTTTTAATCGCGACAACGTAGCAGTCGTTAAAAGTGTGGAAACCGAGATAAGTCAGGCAGGGGCAGGGTGGATAGTTCGCTAAAGAACAGACTTGCTAAAGTGTTGAGTGGGAATTCTGGATATAAAACTATATGTAAATTTAACACGGCGTTGAAACTGTTTTGACTGAAGACGACCCCAAAACTGCAGTGACTTGATTCTGCCTAAATACGCTCCCGTGACATCTTTCGATGTCGAATAAAGCTTCTCACAGTACAAGACAGTTTTAAGTGACAGTAGAAGAAAATTCCTCTTCGTGAAGTTGAAGATGCATGTGTTGATTGATATACTGCAAATAACACAAAAATAAACAATGATATGTTCTCTGATCCACAACAAATTTCTAATAAATTGACATGTAAAAAAAAAAAAAAAAAAAAAAAAAAAAAAAAAAAAAAATTCTAGTAATTTATTCTTTAGCAGGAACATGAAAAAATTTAATTTCCCAACGTTATAATACGTGCACTAATGGAAATTATGCTGTCTACATGTAGGCGACATTACTTGATAAAATAAATGATGTGTAACTGAGCACGTTTTGATGCACAATAAATTTGATAGTTTGTTTGTATTTTGTCATTTTATGTTATATTTTCCCATTTTTAAGATTTTTTACATACATGTTTATCTATTTTATGGTCATCGAATCCTAGTGATTGTTGTTAAAGTAATAAATATTATTAAATTAGTACACAAATGTAACTATTGTTGGATGTTATAAACTTTCGAAAGCATTTTGCCACTCGTCGGGGTGTCGTCAGCGTATACATGTTTGTTTGTTGATTCTATTTGTGTTGAGGGGGGGAGGTATGCGCTGATTAATTATAAATTTGTATATTTTTACAATGAATGTGTGGTATATGGATCGATGAAAATGGTTTAAATAAACTTTAATAAGATTTAAAGTCAGTAAGGTACCGGAGATTTTACTTAAAAGAGAGTTATTAAGTATTTCGTGTAAGATAAAAAGTTTTTAATGGGATTTTGAGTGTTTAGAATTGTTTAATTTTGTCAGTTATATGTTTAAATGCATGTAACTATTTCTTAATGTCATTTCACGTTTCTTTATCGGCTAAGACATTTTACGAGAGTTTAATAGTTTTTACACTATTTCTATCGTTGGATCGATTGTCAGCGCTCCAGAAACTTAGGGGAACACTTTTAATGTTCTCTCGGGCGGAATACCAAGTTCTTTGTTGTTACAAGGATTTTAAGAAAAATCTTTGGCAGATATCTCATGTTTATCTATGAATGTTTTAACGGAATAAAAGTTAACTTAAGTGTGATTATTTTTGAGATGTACGAGAAGTTTAGTGACATATTTTGGTGAAGTATAAACTTCCTGGAGACCTGAAAAATCTACAACTCTTTTTAAAATAGTTTAGAAAGCACTATGTTACGAGTAGTCTAACAACTGCAACTTCTGTTGTTGTCCGTCTGTAGCTTACGGAACCATTTATTCCGGTTTATAGTAATTACTTCTTCAGCTCATTCAGCTTTGCTTCTCTACACGACAATTTTAAATTTGAAAGTAATTCCGTATGTTTGATACGTTTCCACGACTAAACAGTTAATCCGATCATCATGAAATTTGACAGTGAAATACTATGTATCATTAGCAAGTATGTGGGACATATTTTTTCTGGATAAACAATATATTTTGTCATAAATGTTTTTAAATCTAATCGACAGGTGACTGAAAGGCGGATAGCGTGTGTAAGTATCTATTACTATCGGTGGCTCAGGCTTTGTTTCCCTGGTAACCAGTTTGTGTATCATATGTTTATAAATCTCATTTACAGACACTACTTACTATATGGTATGGATATGGATTTCATGTGTAGTTCCAAAATCACACTATCCCAACTCTGTGATTTTTAGACATCTTTTAAGATAGTTACACATTTCTATACCCAATTCTAACAATACGTGCGCGGGCGTCAGCTTTTAACGTCCCATTTACTACAGAATTTAATGATGGGCTTCTAGATTGCTCACATGCAGTGTACAGGTATACATCATTACTGTATTGTTAAAGGCACAAGTGGCTGCCACGTATAGTGGTAGAGCTTGTAATTACCAGACTTATTGGTATTTTTCATTTGACGGTTGAAGTGACTGAACGGATGAATTAACTTTGAAATGTTAATAGTCACAAGAAGACATACTGTTGAATATTGCAATCTTCTGACGTGGCGTAACCCAAAGGAGAGCAGCTCGATTTGTCTCTGGAAATTACGGCAGGACCCATTCAGTATCGGACATGATAAAGGAGCAGGATTGGCTGTTGTTGGAAGAATAATGAATAGAGTGCTGGGAATGTACGAGTCTTACGTTGGTGATGGGGCTGGGAGGGATATTGGTCGATGAATTAAGAATAGTGCATGGAACTGAAAAGATGAGAGTGGGCACTCGATTTCATGCATAAGGGAATGGGAAAATTTTCCTTTATGGGGAAGGGTGTCAGAGATTGCAGTACATTACCAGGTAAAACGACGAATAATTTAACAAAAACGTTGAAGGAATTTAAAATTAAAATACGTAAATGGTAAAAAAAGAATCGTGGAGGAATTTAACACACAAATTAAATAAGATGATAATCTAATATTTTAATAAGCAACTGTGTCAGTTATGACGTCGTTTGTCACGGCATGACGTAACTTTATGGCGTAGTGCAATGACGTCACGCTTTACGACATTATTCTTGGTAATGCGCGTTATTTAATAACATTTCCAAGCATCCGCGAATAAATTGACTGACAGAACAATGAAATAAATGTATTTATTGTGTTAAAATCGACATATTAATCATCAGATGCTTATATTTACATAATATTCTTTTGATATGTAGAAGTATTTCTTAAATTCTTTGCCCATAGATATGTAAGATTTGTATTTCGAGCATCAATGTAACGAAAGTTTTGGTTAGATTGGTACTTAGCATGGATCAGAATTACATCTGGAATTTAACCTTAGGGCAGAGAGCATGAATAATTTTTTTTTCAAAATAATTTAAACTGTGTTATACTATTTAAATTATTAATTCGTTTGAACGGAAATAGTTGTACACTGATTGCGATTTGTGTATCTTACACTATACTTAAAATAAATATAAACGTGGCATAATGTAAGTTTATAAGATTTATTTTGATTTCCTTTTCTTTCACTGTGTAATATTATTGAACCTATTATTTCGATAACTATTTCAGCCATTCAAACGTTTTAATAACGGTCTGAATCACTAATAACAAAAAATAAATGTATAAAAAAACGCTTGAAAATATTTCATCAAATTTATATAGCTATGTATTATTACTACTAAAACGTGATACAGTTCATGTATTAATATGCGTGAGATTGAAGTATTGTACTGGCGGCAAGTTTATCGTAGTACGTGGTTAGATTGAAATGCAACCTGGACCCGGAAACCTTTTGCTACAGCGCAAGGCACGAGGAGTTACATTGAATTTTATTTTATAACAATTCTTTTTAGTTGCTGAGACATGAATTCTCAGAACGCTGAAAGAAAAGTATGTATTTCGTTTAAATTGGCATATTAACTATCGGTTTTTTTTGGTTTTTTTTTTTACTGAAACCATTACATGGTTTGAATTAAAGAAGTTCCAGATTGATCGCGATATATGAGGCCTAAACCAGATTTAAATATTACGTGGCATAGCGTAAGTTGTTAAGATTTGTTTTTTACATCCTTCGTTCAGCTGGGGTCATTATTTCAATCGATGTAAGCTGTCTCAGTCGTTAAAATATCGATCTTCATCAGACGTATTAAGAAAGAAAAGTGTAAGAACCTGTGAATATTTGGGATCAAGTTTATATCGCGATGCATGGTGACACTGACATGCGATACAGGGAATGTATTAATTCACGCTTCATTGAAACTTTGCATTTCTAGCAGCAATATTAGTGTAAAATGTGGTTAGGCTGAAATGCAACCTGGACCAAATTGACAACTGAAGATACAGCACAAGGGACGATAAATTACAACGAGCTTTATTTTATAATAATTCTATTTGGTTAAGCAACTCCAGAGAAGTAAATTACCTTAACTCTCCGTTAAATCCGTCATTTTTGACGGGCTTTGTGGCTAGTAAAATTATAGTAAGTAGGGCGGTCTGATAGATCAGATGTTAGGACGCTTGTTTTCAAAACCGGTTGCTGCTCCGGTCCCGGGTGGATGGGCGCAGGAATTTTGAGAGTTGTCATATGAGCTACGCCACGACGTTTCGTGGTTCGGATTCCACATTCAACTGTAGGTCCCTTCTAAGGACAACAACTCTTGTTGTAACACGATGTGTACACTTCTACAGCAAAATTGAAACTAAAACACAAAATTCAAACTAAGACAAAGGCTTAACGTAGTCCGAGTTGGACGAAGCGAACATACATAGAGAAAGGAGTAAATAAATAACTAGGGAAATTCCGTCGAAGGTTGTTATCCATCGCACTTAAATTCAATTTAGTTGAACTTTCAGCTGGGGAAAATAGTTCTGAAAACGAAGTTTCAAACAGTTTTGTAATATAAACTATTTTATTTAACTAATAGATTATACTTGATCAACCACTTTTTACTATATGACCATGAAATCTGAATTTCCGGCCTCGGTAGCGTAGAGGCTAGCGTACTGGCTCCACGTGTCGAAGGTCGCCGGTTCGAGTCCCACCGAGGGCACCGTTGTGTAAGTGTTGTTTGTATGAATGTTGTGTCCGTGTAGTAGTATCCATGTGTTGATACTTGATAGCAACAAATCACACTGAGCTGACTGCATGGCTCCAGTAGCCGAATGCCATTAAAAAAAATCTGAATAGGGTCATCGTATATCAAAAACACAGGTTTCTGGGTTTATCAAAATTGTAATAACTTCGACAAGGATTCTACAGCAAACAGTTATTTGCTAGCTAAGCTGCCACTTCTTCGCTACAGCAATGATGCTGTTATAACAGTGTCTCGTTTAAAGCGAATTCTTAATACTATAGTCATTGTCTAGAAGGAGTTTACTATCAGTTTACAATAATGACTCCAATACTTTCCCTACATCTCGTGCAATTTAAATAATACTTCTTCTGTCTCGGTTTCTTGCACTAAAGATCACTATCAACTTCCCCTTTCGTATCTTTGCTCTGCTATAATTGATAGAATCTAGTTCCCATGACTACACTGACAAGGTTATAGCGGATGTTATCAATCAAAGTAGCTGTCTGGCAGCTCAGTGGTTAAGGTGGGTGTCTGGCGAACGAAAGGTCTCCGACTGGAATCTCTGTCTCGGCGGGTATTTCCATAGACCATTAAACCGACCTTCACATCTAGCATAGCTTGCTGTGTAATGTGATATACGCCAGAATGCTTCCGTTGTTCGGATTCCACGTTAAACTATAGGTCCCTTGTAGCTGGTAGCACTACCGGGTTAGGATAAGTGCCGCCACGACAGGAGCGGAAAGCGCAGCCAATAGAAACCCTGCCACCAGGTCATTACGTCCACATGGAATTATTATTATTACACACTGCTTTTTTTCCCTTTTTTTGGTTATGGCTTTATGTCGAGGTCATTAGAGGCGGTAAACAACTGGGCACAATGTACGACGAGGAATTCGGCCATGGCCTGATGAGGGAAGCATCCCGGAATTCGCCTGGAGTGATTACGGGAAACCATGGAAAAACTAAATCTGGATGCCCGGACGGGGATTCGAACCAAAGTCCTCGCGAATGCGAGGCCAGAGCATTTACTGCTCACATACCACGCTCGGTGCCAACACTAGAGTTGTAAATTTCTTTTACTATAACTAAGTCCTGCAAACTCGATGAATTTACAGAAGCAAAACATAGAACGGCTAAATGAGCTGGAATGATCGATGCTAGTTTTCATCAAAAAAGACAAGAAGATTGTTACGATGGCCACAGACATCCTAGAGAAGACAGCATCCTTCAAGTTGCAGTGTGCCGGCCATTTTGCTCGGATGGAAGACGAAAAATGGACAAAAGCAGTTTTGGAATGAACCCAACAGATGACCACAGACCGAGAGGAAAACCAGCAGATCTAACGGACGATGACATACGCAGGGTTGTCGGAGTTAACTTTCAGAGGATCACCCAAGATCGTCCGACCTGGGGAAGACAGCTCAAGTTGTACCTGAACGCACGACTCTAAGAGGCCACATCATTTAATGATTGAACTCGCTGATGATGATGACGACTAAGTACTCGGTAGGTTCAATTTATAAACAGAAAATTTTTCTAGCTAGTTGGTGAAGGGATATTTATGAACATATATTTGCACTGAAGAACATTAACCTATGCCTTCAACTACATGAAGATATTAGAAACTTACAAATTAAGTGTGACGCTTTGGCATCATTATTACACTTATTTAAAAAATATTTATCTTCTACTTATTTTAAAATCACGACTTAAAGTCCATTGATGCTATAGGATAAAAAAACAAAAGTCTCAGAACATATTTTTATTCCAGATTTCCTACGACAGAGATTTTAACTGTTGTACTTTTTAATCAGGTGGACAAGCAAGCATATACAAGGGGTCTGGGCTGAAACATTGATCCCAGACTACAGTTTTAAGAACAATTCTGGCATTTTCTCTGAACCAAGTTGTTAAAATCTACAAGAAACATTTTAACACAAAATATGTTTGCATAGACTGAATGCGATACGCAGAGAAATGGTAACACTATTGTAGCTTATGTTAGATTCTGCTTAACGACTCACAAAGGTCGTTAACCCCAATTACAAATATGTGTTACACATCCACCATTTTATATCTGGTGCATAATATTTTAAATTTAATTTTAAATGGGGACAGGAATGATTACTATATTTCTTCTCCTTCGAGTCAAATTACAGTGATCAAAGGCAAAACAATAGGGTGAATCGGAAGACAGGAGTCTACAATTAAACAAAACAACTAAATTCAACAAATGTTGTACTGTCGCACTTATTAAATAACAATTATTGTTTTAGTAAGCAACGTCAGAAGAAATAACTATAATAATCATGTACAAAAAAACCTATCGAGTTGGGAAATTCGCTGTAAAATTCTTCTGCTCTTCCTGGAAACACGAAAAGGAGTTTTCCAAAAAGAGAAAAAATTACAACAGCTAAATACTAGTATGGCTCAGTCTTATTATTCAGTACACTAAAATGATAAAATACAAAAAAATATTTATTGTTATTAAAGCCCGCCCCGTTGTCTCAGTTGGTTGCGGCACCGTGATGGTGTCCGGCGCTGACACGGGGTTAGCTAGTTCCAGTCCTGGTGGTGGACTTGGCCGGCAGAGTAGCAGAGGCGGTGGTGCACGGTTCCTAATCACCATTATGTTCTTTGCATAGTTTGTCATGAAGTGGTTGAAATCCGTCTTGGCAAAAAGAGATGGTAAAAAACGTATTTCCTCTCTGGTCTTAAGGAACACGACAAGGTAATCATCGTTGAATGGTAAGAAATTGTGTTTGAACACTGATTAATTGAAATAAGAAAGGTAAAAAGTATCAGCGTATGAAAAATTACCATATGCCAGGAATACACCGAAAGGATAGGTTATAGCCTGAAGCAAAACAGTACTTCATATTATAAACTCTTGTCACTATGAACATTTTTGCGATACTTTAATGATATATATAGAATTTAAAACGAAACGAGAGTATCAATTCACGTACTGTCTTCAGATCCCTGTACTAACGATTTTCCTTGATTTTTCTATTTAGATCTTACTGTTGAAATACATATGCAGGCTGGAAACATAGATAACAAAGCAATCTGTTACGAGATGAAAAACTGTCCCAGTATTTGGTTATTCTGTTAAGGGGACTTGGCCCTCCCAAATTTCTCCGGCTGTCCGCTTTACTTTCTATCGAGTGAATATAGCGACTCGTTTGGCAGCATTTCTCTACACTTCGGCATCCGAAGCTGTCTCCGGTTAACGAACACTAACTTCTCATTATAGCCTGAGTCACTTTCGGAAAGTCTCTTTCTCTGCGATGTTGTTAACAGTATCCTAAACGCGCAGTCAAACAACTCCCTGTAAATCTATTTAAACGCGATATCCAACCAAGGAGTTCGTTCCCCATAGTATAAATTGTTTTGATCACTTTATGTTGATCTTCTGCTTATGTTTCAATTTTACGTTAGAAACAAAGTGCCACCTCCGAACGAACTTTTTATCTTTAACTTTATCGTTCCTTCCATAAATTAAATTCTCTTCGTTGTGCATATACAATATTAGAAGATTTTTCCACTCTCAAAAGGTGAAGGAATTCGGACATTGGCTTTTGAAGGAACCATCTCAGCATTCTCCTGGAATTACTTCGGTATTCCATGGAAACAGAGCTATAGATAAAGTTTATTCTGAACTTTGATAAAAGAGATTTCTCCTATTCTCTTCGATTTTGACTATCAAAGGACCACAAAAAGTAAAAGTAATCCCGTGCATTCATCTCGATGCTTCTTTTCTTGACTTCCAAAATTTCTTCATCCTTTTACTTTGCTGTTTCCTCCATTCTTGGGTCTAGATGTATTTCCTCTCCTGATTCTCCTGTAAACACTGGAATATTTTTACCGATCTTCTGAAAGTAGCTCTGTCTCTTATTTTATCTTATGTATTCCGATTTCTGTCGTATCTTTCTTTACTCCTTGGATCCACTGGTTGCCCTTCTTACTCTTGTAAACGTGGGAGAAATTTTTTTTGTCTGCTGTTATTCATTCTTACTATGTGAGTAAAAATACTGATTCTCCTCTTTGTGATCGTTTCTTGGTCCTCGTATAGATCTTTATTCCTCTAGTCCGATATTCTCGTTTTTCAGTGGTTCCTAGATTTTTCCCAATATTTTTCCTCTATCTCTTCTATTCCTCCAGTTTTCATAGAGAAGATACATTTTTATGTATAGAGACCCTTTTAATTGATTACTGTGTTGCAGTGACTGATTGTCTGATTTTTATTTACGTTGAAATTCTTCTTATTGTATGTATTTTTAGCCAACTGATATATTTGCTTATTTATCAAGCCAATTAATCTGAGATATTTAAATTTATTAACCCTGTTAATTTTTTTCAAACTCTGTAATTGGTACTTTGCGTGAATCCTTAATATTGGTCATGAATTTAGTCTTTTCAAATGATATCCGAAGTCTGACTTTTCCTGCTATTTCTCAAGTAGTTTTATTTTATTTTCAAAAATCTGTTTCATGTCATTCTCAAATATTTCTCACTGTCTTTATGCCCATGCTCTGGTAATCACACCACAACAGCAGGAAATTTAATAAAGACCTGCTTTTTGTTTTCGTTGCGAATATGCTCTCAAGCTCTTATTGAGAATAACTAACTACAAGTATGATTATCTTAATGCAGCCAAATATCTTGACATTAACGCTGCTAGTAGCAAAACTCCACAAAAACTCGCGTCCTCCAGAATTACTGCGGTAAACAAGGACCTCATCACTAATTCCTTCAATAAGTTACCTGCCAGCGATTTTCTTCGTACTTATGATGTGTATATATTATCTGATTCACTACAAATTCAAACGATATTAACTACTTCATTAAGAGGTTTCAGTCTAACGCATAATTAAACAACCAGTTTTTGGGGTTCGGTGGACGGAGGGGTGGGGGAAATTGTTTGGGGAGGGGGGTGTTGAGTAATAGCCTACCCCCAGGTGAAGCTAATTTTAATTAAATCAGCCAACTTCAAAAATTTTGTTCAGATCACATCTCTTAATCTAATGTTACTTCTTCATCCACTATTATTCCAAGGAATAAATCAGGCGTTCTTTAACAAAATTTGGAGGGAAAAGAGTTTTACATGACAAGGCAGATAATTAAATCGGTCATATAAGAAAATCAGGAACAAATTAAAGGCAAGTTCGCCCATTGTCAACACGATAAGAACTTACTTTTCCATTTTCGAAGCTCCAACATACTATTTAATAATAATGCATTCTAAGAAAATTTTCCGCATACTGAATATTTCTATTACATTACATATAACAGTTGTAGGTAAATTGTAGTACAAATGTGCATAATTTCTGAAGAAATAAAAACCTCCTCATTTGCTCCTATAGTCGACAATGTGTTAGACATTTTGTACCTATATCGATAACTTTTCCCAAGTGGAAGCAATTACGTACTCACACAGGATCCCACGGGTATCAAATAGGACCCAGGTCCCACAAATAGTCAGCTCCTGGCAGTTTCAGAGAAGCAACTTTAAACTAATTCTTTTTTTTGCAGTCATCTGTCTGTCAACTGGTTTGAAAAAATCCTCTACCTCTTCATCTCAGCATACCCCTTAGAACCAACATCTTCAGTTATATATTCTAATATCTGTCTTCCTACCTTCGGCTCTTCCCTCCACTAACAAATTAACCAATCATTCCAGTCGGTGATTTTATGATTGTATCCTCCA
>JARYHS010011408.1:199193178-199262704 GCA_031002005.1 Vandiemenella viatica
GCCGGAAAACTGCTTTAGCTTTATGAAACATGCGCATTTAAATGTATCTATCAAAATAATTTCGTCATTTTGTGTGTTCGCTATTTAAATTTGGTCTATTATCATTTTGAATTTCACGCAAATAAGTATTCCTTATTTCTTGTCTCTCTCTCTCTCTAATGAAATTACTGAAATTAAAAAAATCAAAAGACACTTAACCAAAGTTTAACATTTTAAATAATCAAATGACCATATAGTATCTGGCAGAATCGCTACATTCCTTTTCAAAGTATTCCTTTCATAACTTCAAACATTAATCTCTACTTTATCCGAGTCTTTCGTTTTACCAAAGACCACAGAGTGTCTCAATGCGGGGAATTCACGTAAGAACGTTGGCTCCGATCCTATTTCACGCGCACACACGTTCGCAAATTAATTTTTTATTTTAATAATCTATTTGTAACATGTATTAACTATGCTTATTATATTTTTGGGTGGGGTGGGACATTCTCCACCAGTGAAAAACTGTTACTGACCTGTTGAAATTTGGATTAACTGTTTCCTTATAGTGTCCTCTTCACGTTTAGCACTCTCCTTTTCCGGAAAAGTCGCCACGAATTAAATTAAAAATGCCGAAATATGGGATGCTCCGCAACCGCGAAATGTTAGCAGCACTGTAAAAATGACACAAAAATTATCGGTACAGGGATCATATCAACCTAAATAGGTTCGTTTTGTCATAGTGATCATGGTTACTAAGAGTAAAAAGTTTACGGGAAATTCGTTCTGCGCAGCCCATGTCGCAAACCAGAGACAAACTGCGCATTTGTTTACAACTGAAGCAATCGATTATCTCTGACTGCTTATATCGATTCCAAGGTTTGTAAAATATATTATATATAATTTTAGCTTTCTGTATTTCTTTAAGTTCCTCCGTTCGCCCAATATTCTGGCCGCTAGCTGCGCTATCTACCAGCCCTCTTTGTTGCTTCTATATAAGTTCAGAGATTAATTTCGACTGTTTTGTTTCACCAAAGAAGACAAAGTAAGGCCGCTAGCTGCGCCATCTACCAGCCATCTGAGCGAACTACGTAGGCGAGCGAGCGTTTTATTTTACTTAATTTAATGTATTTGTAACGCATATTATATATAGATTTTAGCTTCACTTCTTCTCCATATAATCTTTAACTATGCCAAATCTCACACTTCTCCGTGCGCGCAATATTCTTAAAAATGAACATAAGTTTTCTCTTAGCGTATTAATATATAGATGGCCCCTTTTTAATAGTACCGGGAATCACTAGAAGATTTAAATAAAGAGAAATTAAGATAATTATACATTGGAGGAAGAAAAAAAAACTAATTGTCACTGAATTGGTGAGAATTCACCAGTCGCGAATTAAAGTTATACATTATTATCACTCTCTAAACTTTCCGTCCGCCTTTTAATCGCGACAACGTAGCAGTCGTTAAAAGTGTGGAAACCGAGATAAGTCAGGCAGGGGCAGGGTGGATAGTTCGCTAAAGAACAGACTTGCTAAAGTGTTGAGTGGGAATTCTGGATATAAAACTATATGTAAATTTAACACGGCGTTGAAACTGTTTTGACTGAAGACGACCCAAAACTGCAGTGACTTGATTCTGCCTAAATACGCTCCCGTGACATCTTTCGATGTCGAACAAAGCTTCTCACAGTACAAGACAGTTTTAAGTGACAGTAGAAGAAAATTCCTCTTCGTGAAGTTGAAGATGCATGTGTTGATTGATATACTGCAAATAACACAAAAATAAACAATGATATGTTCTCTGATCCACAACAAATTTCTAATAAATCGACATGTAAAAAAAAAAAAAAAAAAAAAAAAAAAAAAAAAAAAAATTCTAGTAATTTATTCTTTAGCAGGAACATGAAAAAATTTAATTTCCCAACGTTATAATACGTGCACTAATGGAAATTATGCTGTCTACATGTAGGCGACATTACTTGATAAATAAATGATGTGTAACTGAGCACGTTTTGATGCACAATAAATTTGATAGTTTGTTTGTATTTTGTCATTTTATGTTATATTTTCCCATTTTTAAGATTTTTTACATACATGTTTATCTATTTTATGGTCATCGAATCCTAGTGATTGTTGTTAAAGTAATAAATATTATTAAATTAGTACACAAATGTAACTATTGTTGGATGTTATAAACTTTCGAAAGCATTTTGCCACTCGTCGGGGTGTCGTCAGCGTATACATGTTTGTTTGTTGATTCTATTTGTGTTGAGGGGGGGAGGTATGCGCTGATTAATTATAAATTTGTATATTTTTACAATGAATGTGTGGTATATGGATCGATGAAAATGGTTTAAATAAACTTTAATAAGATTTAAAGTCAGTAAGGTACCGGAGATTTTACTTAAAAGAGAGTTATTAAGTATTTCGTGTAAGATAAAAAGTTTTTAATGGGATTTTGAGTGTTTAGGAATTGTTTAATTTTGTCAGTTATATGTTTAAATGCATGTAACTATTTCTTAATGTCATTTCTTTATGTCGTTTCTTTATCGGCTAAGACATTTTACGAGAGTTTAATAGTTTTTACACTATTTCTATCGTTGGATCGATTGTCAGCGCTCCAGAAAACTTAGGGGAACACTTTTAATGTTCTCTCGGGCGGAATACCAAGTTCTTTGTTGTTACAAGGATTTTAAGAAAAATCTTTGGCAGATATCTCATGTTTATCTATGAATGTTTTAACGGAATAAAAGTTAACTTAAGTGTGATTATTTTTGAGATGTACGAGAAGTTTAGTGACATATTTTGGTGAAGTATAAACTTCCTGGAGACCTGAAAAATCTACAACTCTTTTTAAAATAGTTTAGAAAGCACTATGTTACGAGTAGTCTAACAACTGCAACTTCTGCTGTTGTCCGTCTGTAGCTTACGGAACCATTTATTCCGGTTTATAGTAATTACTTCTTCAGCTCATTCAGCTTTGCTTCTCTACACGACAATTTTAAATTTGAAAGTAATTCCGTATGTTTGATACGTTTCCACGACTAAACAGGTTAATCCGATCATCATGAAATTTGACAGTGAAATACTATGTATCATTAGCAAGTATGTGGGACATATTTTTTCTGGATAAACAATATATTTTGTCATAAATGTTTTTAAATCTAATCGACAGGTGACTGAAAGGCGGATAGCGTGTGTAAGTATCTATTACTATCGGTGGCTCAGGCTTTGTTTCCCTGGTAACCAGTTTGTGTATCATATGTTTATAAATCTCATTTACAGACACTACTTACTATATGGTATGGATATGGATTTCATGTGTAGTTCCAAAATCACACTATCCCAACTCTGTGATTTTTAGACATCTTTTAAGATAGTTACACATTTCTATACCCAATTCTAACAATACGTGCGCGGGCGTCAGCTTTTAACGTCCCATTTACTACAGAATTTAATGATGGGCTTCTAGATTGCTCACATGCAGTATATACATCATTACTGTATTGTTAAAGGCACAAGTGGCTGCCACGTATAGTGGTAGAGCTTGTAATTACCAGACTTATTGGTATTTTTCATTTGACGGTTGAAGTGACTGAACGGATGAATTAACTTTGAAATGTTAATAGTCACAAGAAGACATACTGTTGAATATTGCAATCTTCTGACGTGGCGTAACCCAAAGGAGAGCAGCTCGATTTGTCTCTGGAAATTACGGCAGGACCCATTCAGTATCGGACATGATAAAGGAGCAGGATTGGCTGTTGTTGGAAGAATAATGAATAGAGTGCTGGGAATGTACGAGTCTTACGTTGGTGATGGGGCTGGGAGGGATATTGGTCGATGAATTAAGAATAGTGCATGGAACTGAAAAGATGAGAGTGGGCACTCGATTTCATGCATAAGGGAATGGGAAAATTTTCCTTTATGGGGAAGGGTGTCAGAGATTGCAGTACATTACCAGGTAAAACGACGAATAATTTAACAAAAACGTTGAAGGAATTTAAAATTAAAATACGTAAATGGTAAAAAAAGAATCGTGGAGGAATTTAACACACAAATTAAATAAGATGATAATCTAATATTTTAATAAGCAACTGTGTCAGTTATGACGTCGTTTGTCACGGCATGACGTAACTTTATGGCGTAGTGCAATGACGTCACGCTTTACGACATTATTCTTGGTAATGCGCGTTATTTAATAACATTTCCAAGCATCCGCGAATAAATTGACTGACAGAACAATGAAATAAATGTATTTATTGTGTTAAAATCGACATATTAATCATCAGATGCTTATATTTACATAATATTCTTTTGATATGTAGAAGTATTTCTTAAATTCTTTGCCCATAGATATGTAAGATTTGTATTTCGAGCATCAATGTAACGAAAGTTTTGGTTAGATTGGTACTTAGCATGGATCAGAATTACATCTGGAATTTAACCTTAGGGCAGAGAGCATGAATAATTTTTTTTTCAAAATAATTTAAACTGTGTTATACTATTTAAATTATTAATTCGTTTGAACGGAAATAGTTGTACACTGATTGCGATTTGTGTATCTTACACTATACTTAAAATAAATATAAACGTGGCATAATGTAAGTTTATAAGATTTATTTTGATTTCCTTTTCTTTCACTGTGTAATATTATTGAACCTATTATTTCGATAACTATTTCAGCCATTCAAACGTTTTAATAACGGTCTGAATCACTAATAACAAAAAATAAATGTATAAAAAAACGCTTGAAAATATTTCATCAAATTTATATAGCTATGTATTATTACTACTAAAACGTGATACAGTTCATGTATTAATATGCGTGAGATTGAAGTATTGTACTGGCGGCAAGTTTATCGTAGTACGTGGTTAGATTGAAATGCAACCTGGACCCGGAAACCTTTTGCTACAGCGCAAGGCACGAGGAGTTACATTGAATTTTATTTTATAACAATTCTTTTTAGTTGCTGAGACATGAATTCTCAGAACGCTGAAAGAAAAGTATGTATTTCGTTTAAATTGGCATATTAACTATCGGTTTTTTTGGTTTTTTTTTTTACTGAAACCATTACATGGTTTGAATTAAAGAAGTTCCAGATTGATCGCGATATATGAGGCCTAAACCAGATTTAAATATTACGTGGCATAGCGTAAGTTGTTAAGATTTGTTTTTTACATCCTTCGTTCAGCTGGGGTCATTATTTCAATCGATGTAAGCTGTCTCAGTCGTTAAAATATCGATCTTCATCAGACGTATTAAGAAAGAAAAGTGTAAGAACCTGTGAATATTTGGGATCAAGTTTATATCGCGATGCATGGTGACACTGACATGCGATACAGGGAATGTATTAATTCACGCTTCATTGAAACTTTGCATTTCTAGCAGCAATATTAGTGTAAAATGTGGTTAGGCTGAAATGCAACCTGGACCAAATTGACAACTGAAGATACAGCACAAGGGACGATAAATTACAACGAGCTTTATTTTATAATAATTCTATTTGGTTAAGCAACTCCAGAGAAGTAAATTACCTTAACTCTCCGTTAAATCCGTCATTTTTGACGGGCTTTGTGGCTAGTAAAATTATAGTAAGTAGGGCGGTCTGATAGATCAGATGTTAGGACGCTTGTTTTCAAAACCGGTTGCTGCTCCGGTCCCGGGTGGATGGGCGCAGGAATTTTGAGAGTTGTCATATGAGCTACGCCACGACGTTTCGTGGTTCGGATTCCACATTCAACTGTAGGTCCCTTCTAAGGACAACAACTCTTGTTGTAACACGATGTGTACACTTCTACAGCAAAATTGAAACTAAAACACAAAATTCAAACTAAGACAAAGGCTTAACGTAGTCCGAGTTGGACGAAGCGAACATACATAGAGAAAGGAGTAAATAAATAACTAGGGAAATTCCGTCGAAGGTTGTTATCCATCGCACTTAAATTCAATTTAGTTGAACTTTCAGCTGGGGAAAATAGTTCTGAAAACGAAGTTTCAAACAGTTTTGTAATATAAACTATTTTATTTAACTAATAGATTATACTTGATCAACCACTTTTTACTATATGACCATGAAATCTGAATTTCCGGCCTCGGTAGCGTAGAGGCTAGCGTACTGGCTCCACGTGTCGAAGGTCGCCGGTTCGAGTCCCACCGAGGGCACCGTTGTGTAAGTGTTGTTTGTATGAATGTTGTGTCCGTGTAGTAGTATCCATGTGTTGATACTTGATAGCAACAAATCACACTGAGCTGACTGCATGGCTCCAGTAGCCGAATGCCATTAAAAAAAAATCTGAATAGGGTCATCGTATATCAAAAACACAGGTTTCTGGGTTTATCAAAATTGTAATAACTTCGACAAGGATTTCTACAGCAAACAGTTATTTGCTAGCTAAGCTGCCACTTCTTCGCTACAGCAATGATGCTGTTATAACAGTGTCTCGTTTAAAGCGAATTCTTAATACTATAGTCATTGTCTAGAAGGAGTTTACTATCAGTTTACAATAATGACTCCAATACTTTCCCTACATCTCGTGCAATTTAAATAATACTTCTTCTGTCTCGGTTTCTTGCACTAAAGATCACTATCAACTTCCCCTTTCGTATCTTTGCTCTGCTATAATTGATAGAATCTAGTCCCATGACTACACTGACAAGGTTATAGCGGATGTTTATCAATCAAAGTAGCTGTCTGGCAGCTCAGTGGTTAAGGTGGGTGTCTGGCGAACGAAAGGTCTCCGACTGGAATCTCTGTCTCGGCGGGTATTTCCATAGACCATTAAACCGACCTTCACATCTAGCATAGCTTGCTGTGTAATGTGATATACGCCAGAATGCTTCCGTTGTTCGGATTCCACGTTAAACTATAGGTCCCTTGTAGCTGGTAGCACTACCGGGTTAGGATAAGTGCCGCCACGACAGGAGCGGAAAGCGCAGCCAATAGAAACCCTGCCACCAGGTCATTACGTCCACATGGAATTATTATTATTACACACTGCTTTTTTTCCCTTTTTTTGGTTATGGCTTTATGTCGAGGTCATTAGAGGCGGTAAACAACTGGGCACAATGTACGACGAGGAATTCGGCCATGGCCTGATGAGGGAAGCATCCCGGAATTCGCCTGGAGTGATTACGGGAAACCATGGAAAAACTAAATCTGGATGCCCGGACGGGGATTCGAACCAAAGTCCTCGCGAATGCGAGGCCAGAGCATTTACTGCTCACATACCACGCTCGGTGCCAACACTAGAGTTGTAAATTTCTTTTACTATAACTAAGTCCTGCAAACTCGATGAATTTACAGAAGCAAAACATAGAACGGCTAAATGAGCTGGAATGATCGATGCTAGTTTTCATCAAAAAAGACAAGAAGATTGTTACGATGGCCACAGACATCCTAGAGAAGACAGCATCCTTCAAGTTGCAGTGTGCCGGCCATTTTGCTCGGATGGAAGACGAAAAATGGACAAAAGCAGTTTTGGAATGAACCCCAACAGATGACCACAGACCGAGAGGAAAACCAGCAGATCTAACGGACGATGACATACGCAGGGTTGTCGGAGTTAACTTTCAGAGGATCACCCAAGATCGTCCGACCTGGGGAAGACAGCTCAAGTTGTACCTGAACGCACGACTCTAAGAGGCCACATCATTTAATGATTGAACTCGCTGATGATGATGACGACTAAGTACTCGGTAGGTTCAATTTATAAACAGAAAATTTTTCTAGCTAGTTGGTGAAGGGATATTTATGAACATATATTTGCACTGAAGAACATTAACCTATGCCTTCAACTACATGAAGATATTAGAAACTTACAAATTAAGTGTGACGCTTTGGCATTATTACACTTATTTTAAAAAAATATTTATCTTCTACTTATTTTAAAATCAACGACTTAAAGTCCATTGATGCTATAGGATAAAAAACAAAAGTCTCAGAACATATTTTTATTCCAGATTTCCTACGACAGAGATTTTAACTGTTGTACTTTTTAATCAGGTGGACAAGCAAGCATATACAAGGGGTCTGGGCTGAAACATTGATCCCAGACTACAGTTTTAAGAACAATTCTGGCATTTTCTCTGAACCAAGTTGTTAAAATCTACAAGAAACATTTTAACACAAAATATGTTTGCATAGACTGAATGCGATACGCAGAGAAATGGTAACACTATTGTAGCTTATGTTAGATTCTGCTTAACGACTCACAAAGGTCGTTAACCCCAATTACAAATATGTGTTACACATCCACCATTTTATATCTGGTGCATAATATTTTAAATTTAATTTTAAATGGGGACAGGAATGATTACTATATTTCTTCTCCTTCGAGTCAAATTACAGTGATCAAAGGCAAAACAATAGGGTGAATCGGAAGACAGGAGTCTACAATTAAACAAAACAACTAAATTCAACAAATGTTGTACTGTCGCACTTATTAAATAACAATTATTGTTTTAGTAAGCAACGTCAGAAGAAATAACTATAATAATCATGTACAAAAAAACCTATCGAGTTGGGAAATTCGCTGTAAAATTCTTCTGCTCTTCCTGGAAACACGAAAAGGAGTTTTCCAAAAAGAGAAAAAATTACAACAGCTAAATACTAGTATGGCTCAGTCTTATTATTCAGTACACTAAAATGATAAAATACATAAAAAATATATTTATTGTCTCAGTTGGTTGCGGCACCGTGATGGTGTCCGGCGCTGACACGGGGTTAGCTAGTTCCAGTCCTGGTGGTGGACTTGGCCGGCAGAGTAGCAGAGGCGGTGGTGCACGGTTCCTAATCACCATTATGTTCTTTGCATAGTTTGTCATGAAGTGGTTGAAATCCGTCTTGGCAAAAAGAGATGGTAAAAAACGTATTTCCTCTCTGGTGGAAAGTCTTAAGGAACACGACAAGGTAATCATCGTTGAATGGTAAGAAATTGTGTTTGAACACTGATTAATTGAAATAAGAAAGGTAAAAAGTATCAGCGTATGAAAAGATTACCATATGCCAGGAATACACCGAAGGATAGGTTATCCCGAAGCAAAACAGTACTTCATATTATAAACTCTTGTCACTATGAACATTTTTGCGATACTTTAATGATATATATAGAATTTAAAACGAAACGAGAGTATCAATTCACGTACTGTCTTCAGATCCCTGTACTAACGATTTTCCTTGATTTTTCTATTTAGATCTTACTGTTGAAATACATATGCAGGCTGGAAACATAGATAACAAACAAGAGCAATCTGTTACGAGATGAAAAACTGTCCCAGTATTTGGTTATTCTGTTAAGGGGACTTGGCCCTCCCAAATTTCTCCGGCTGTCCGCTTTACTTTCTATCGAGTGAATATAGCGACTCGTTTGGCAGCATTTCTCTACACTTCGGCATCCGAAGCTGTCTCCGGTTAACGAACACTAACTTCTCATTATAGCCTGAGTCACTTTCGGAAAGTCTCTTTCTCTGCGATGTTGTTAACAGTATCCTAAACGCGCAGTCAAACAACTCCCTGTAAATCTATTTAAACGCGATATCCAACCAAGGAGTTCGTTCCCCATAGTATAAATTGTTTTGATCACTTTATGTTGATCTTCTGCTTATGTTTCAATTTTACGTTAGAAACAAAGTGCCACCTCCGAACGAACTTTTTATCTTTAACTTTATCGTTCCTTCCATAAATTAAATTCTCTTCGTTGTGCATATACAATATTAGAAGATTTTTCCACTCTCAAAAGGTGAAGGAATTCGGACATTGGCTTTTGAAGGAACCATCTCAGCATTCTCCTGGAATTATTTCGGTATTCCATGGAAACAGAGCTATAGATAAAGTTTATTCTGAACTTTGATAAAAGAGATTTCTCCTATTCTCTTCGATTTTGACTATCAAAGGACCACAAAAAGTAAAAGTAATCCCGTGCATTCATCTCGATGCTTCTTTTCTTGACTTCCAAAATTTCTTCATCCTTTTACTTTGCTGTTTCCTCCATTCTTGGGTCTAGATGTATTTCCTCTCCTGATTCTCCTGTAAACACTGGAATATTTTTACCGATCTTCTGAAAGTAGCTCTGTCTCTTATTTTATCTTATGTATTCCGATTTCTGTCGTATCTTTCTTTACTCCTTGGATCCACTGGTTGCCCTTCTTACTCTTGTAAATGTGGGAGAAATTTTTTTTGTCTGCTGTTATTCATTCTTACTATGTGAGTAAAAATACTGATTCTCCTCTTTGTGATCGTTTCTTGGTCCTCGTATAGATCTTTATTCCTCTAGTCCGATATTCTCGTTTTTCAGTGGTTCCTAGATTTTTCCCAATATTTTTCCTCTATCTCTTCTATTCCTCCAGTTTTCATAGAGAAGATACATTTTTATGTATAGAGACCCTTTTAATTGATTACTGTGTTGCAGTGACTGATTGTCTGATTTTTATTTACGTTGAAATTCTTCTTATTGTATGTATTTTTAGCCAACTGATATATTTGCTTATTTATCAAGCCAATTAATCTGAGATATTTAAATTTATTAACCCTGTTAATTTTTTTCAAACTCTGTAATTGGTACTTTGCGTGAATCCTTAATATTGGTCATGAATTTAGTCTTTTCAAATGATATCCGAAGTCTGACTTTTCCTGCTATTTCTCAAGTAGTTTTATTTTATTTTCAAAAATCTGTTTCATGTCATTCTCAAATATTTCTCACTGTCTTTATGCCCATGCTCTGGTAATCACACCACAACAGCAGGAAATTTAATAAAGACCTGCTTTTTGTTTTCGTTGCGAATATGCTCTCAAGCTCTTATTGAGAATAACTAACTACAAGTATGATTATCTTAATGCAGCCAAATATCTTGACATTAACGCTGCTAGTAGCAAAACTCCACAAAAACTCGCGTCCTCCAGAATTACTGCGGTAAACAAGGACCTCATCACTAATTCCTTCAATAAGTTACCTGCCAGCGATTTTCTTCGTACTTATGATGTGTATATATTATCTGATTCACTACAAATTCAAACGATATTAACTACTTCATTAAGAGGTTTTCAGTCTAACGCATAATTAAGCAACCAGTTTTTGGGGTTCGGTGGACGGAGGGGTGGGGGAAATTGTTTGGGGAGGGGGGTGTTGAGTAATAACCTGCCCCCAGGTGAAGCTCATTTTAATTAAATCAGCCAACTTCAAAAATTTTGTTCAGATCACATCTCTTAATCTAATGTTACTTCTTCATCCACTATTATTCCAAGGAATAAATCAGGCGTTCTTTAACAAAATTTGGAGGGAAAAGAGTTTTACATGACAAGGCAGATAATAAATCGGTCATAGTAATAAGAAAATCAGGAACAAATTAAAGGCAAGTTCGCCCATTGTCAACACGATAAGAACTTACTTTTCCATTTTCGAAGCTCCAACCATACTATTTAATAATAATGCATTCTAAGAAAATTTTCCGCATACTGAATATTTCTATTACATTACATATAACAGTTGTAGGTAAATTGTAGTACAAATGTGCATAATTTCTGAAGAAATAAAAACCTCCTCATTTGCTCCTATAGTCGACAATGTGTTAGACAGATTTTGTACCTATAATCGATAACTTTTTCCCAAGTGGAAGCAATTACATACTGACACAGGATCCCACGGGTATCAAACTAGGACCCAGGTCCCACAAATAGTCAGCTCCTGGCAGATTCTGCAGATTCAGAGAAGCAACTTTAAACTAATTCTTTTTTTTTTTTTTTTTGCAGTCATCTGTCTGTCAACTGGTTTGAAAAAATCCTCTACCTCTTCATCTGAGCATACCCCTTAGAACCAACATCTTCAGTTATATATTCTAATATCTGTCTTCCTACCTTCGGCTCTTCCCTCCACTAACAAATTAACCAATCATTCCAGTCGGTGATTTTATGATTGTATCCTCCATTTCCTAGCTTCTTTGACTTAAAATAGCCTGTTTTCTTTCCTCTTTGCTGCAATTCACACAATGTTACTTTCACAAACTACTTTCCTCATCCACCATTTCCAAAAAACATTTATTTCGCAGTTTATATGCCTACTTGATTTTCAAAGGCTCCAATTTTCCTTCTTTCTTGCGCTACTAAATCCCTTCATAAAATAAAAAAAAATTAAAATATTGTTTAAGATTTTCCTTTGGAATATCGGCCGCCTTTACAAAAAGTACTTAAAAAGTGATGGATTTCACTACGTGCCTACGACATAATACACGTAACTTCTGGCTCTTAAATATGGCTTCGTATATAGCGAAGAATGACACTAAGTGATAATTCTACCTTTCTAGCGCCGCACCGCAACGTAAATAGAAATTATTGTTGCAAAGGGATCGTCCAGTTTATAATTATAACTCAGTTTTTAGTGAACAACTAAAATTCGACACCCCTGTCGATTTAAGGAACATGCAAGAATTTAGATATCCATATTCGACACAGAGGTTATTCATAATATAAATAATCTTCTCCTTTAAAAAACGAATGCATACGCTTATTTATTTCATTGTGATGATATTTACCTATTCACGTTCAGTAGAAAGTATAGCATGAATTCTACTGATAGTTAAAGTACTTCCCGATGTTGAAAGATAAGCGCTTGTGACTATAGTAATCACACGTTCTACTAAAACTGTTCACCATCGACAAACGAGAACATCACCGAATACGTGAACCGGTTCGGATTGACGAGTAAACCTGACAGTGTTGCTGGTATTCTGTATCATCGATTTCCTTAAATTCGAACTTGATACAGCTTCCGCCCTATGTACTCAATTTTTTTTTAGCTGCTTTACGTCTCTAAACATCGAGGTCTTTAGAGACTGGAAAGGATGAGGGCAAGGAAGCATCCCGGCATTTGCCTGGAGTGATTTGGGAAACCATGGAAAACCCAAATCTGGATGCCCGGACGCGGATTCGAACCGCCGTCCTCCCGAATGCGAGGCCAGAACGCTATCCGTTACACCACCACTCTCGGTTTATGCACTCAACCTCACACCAAATACCACGCCTGGTTGAAGATATTCCAACGGGCTTTGAGCTTTAACATCACACATTGGCTGCTTTCCTCGATTTTACTCAGGCATTTGATAAAGTATGGCACTCCGGTTTCCTATATAACCTTAAAAACACATGAATCCAACTATATTTATATAAAATCTTAAAAAAGCCTTCAACAGATACGAAGTTTCAGCGTAAAAGTGGGCTAAAAGATATCCAAAGCACAATTAATAACAACAGTGGTCCCACAGGGATCTGTCTTACCAACTCTTTCAAATGCCTCGACTGCACAGTACGCTGATGACACAGTCATATACGCTTCACACAACGACATCCATATCACAACGCAACAACCTTCAGGAAGCATTAACGCAAATAACAGAATATCTCAATCACTGGCGTATGTCTCTATATCCCGGAAAATGCCAAGACAAAATCTTTACACTTACACGCCCACTAAACATCATGGGAAATAATATTGCGTGGAATCTTTATAATCAATCAATTAAATACCTCGGGTTCCAACTTGACAGGTAGTTAATATGGAACATGCGCAATGCACATCAATAATAAACTAAACCAAGCCTATGCCAGATTACACAAACTGTACCCAGTGTTAAATAAAAATCATCACTAAAAACAAAGTACTGCCTATTAATTTAAAAAATTATATTAAGGCCATTAATAACATGTGCATGTCCAATATGGAGATGTGCTAGTCGTAGCAAATTACATCGAGTACAAATATTTCAAAACGAATTACTCGGATTAGCGTTGAACGCACAATGGTACATACGAAATAGTCAGCTACACAGACAATTAAACGTTGTTTACATTTACGAATTTATAAAACAACGATCAAAAATTTTATCAAACGAATCAGTGTAGTACCTAGTGCGCAATTTTACTATCTAGGGAAAACAACAGGCCAAACTAGTCAGCCTTCTTCAAGATAATTTTCGTCAGCGCTCAAAACTAAATGTATACCATAAAAAGGCGTAATTATTTTAAGCCATTGTAATTTTAACTGTTTTAATCCTGATAACTGTTTTTACTACTTTTTAATACTGGTATTACGGTTGCTAATATTGTCATAAACTATTTATTGTATCACTGTTCTGTAGTAACTGAGGGGCCTAGTAGGATGACCTCAACCGTGATAATACGTAGGTTATGTTTTGGAAAATTCAACATTGTCCTGTGTAGCAAAATTTGCTGAACGATTAATAAATTTATATAAACCAAAAGAACTTTACACAATTTCAAGTTGACTATAGGTGTTCTGACCACAACAGGCGCGCTTACTTCATGTTGTCAGTCTTAGGCCGGGCGCACATTGACGCGCAGGCGGCGCAGCACAGTTTCTGTGTGTCTATCTTTTGGGGCGGAACAGCGCGTATTGAGACGCAGCGCAGTACTGCGCCGCACGTGGCCTGTGCCACGCTGTGTTCACGACACAGAAACTGTGCCACGCAGCTCACTCGTGCCGGTTTTTGCCGTAACACTTCTTGCGTTTTTTATAATCTTTCTTTACTTATAATCATTTTCAACTATGGAATAAGAAAAATTGATTAAACTGGTGCGTAACCAACCTGCGATTCACAATATCAGTCATAATAAATACATAAAAATTAAATTTAAACAAGAAATTTGGACAATCAGCCCAACAAGTGGCGAGTAAATTCAGCATTTATTTATTATACAACTGTCCACTTACAATTTTCACTTTTATTTTCTCTTTTTGAATTCATTTTTAATAAAAATTTGAAAAAAGATTGATATATAGGCTATTATTACATTATTTGTTTTCTTATTTCTTATTATTTGTACTACATCATTCAATAGGGCACACGTCCTACTGAATTGAGCTCTTCTCCTTCTTCTCACTCTTCAAGGCACCTCCGTCCAACTCCTAACGAGAGAGGGAGGATTCTTCTTAAGACAATTTCCAGAATAATTTGTTGAACACTGCTTTTTTAGTTTCAAGTGTTTTTTAAGTTCTGTTATGAAGTTTTCTTTAAAATATAATATGAAATAAAAGAGAAAAATATTGTTATAAATGTCATGTACCGTCAAACGCTAAATAATTAAATCAATAACCACGAAAATACTGCGATATTATCTTCAGTTTTGATAGGTATTTGAGCGTTGTCGAGAAAATAACAGGTTAAATTATGGCGTGAATCTCCACTCGAGTAATCCGGAAATAACCTTTTGAGAATGCTCTTGTCACTGCAAAAGCCAGATGAGAGTTTCTTCATTTCATAGTTTTATCTAACTCAGCTTCTGTTAAAGTAATAACAATTTTCCAAGCTCGGCATCCCATTCTGATTTAGAAATCAAAAATCGAGTTTTTGCATCGACATGTTTTTGGTTACGCTTTTTTGTCGGTTTCTCGCACAACACAACAATGCTTTGTAAACTGCCGCATGAAACTGAGCTCTTATATGCGCGGGTAAAACTGCCCGACACAGTTTCATTTCTCTGCTGCCATGCCCTGCTCTGCACTGCTCAATGTGCGCCCCGGGTAAGAGTTTCTCCGCGTAACATATAAAAATCTTATAATTTGCTTCCTGAGATATTATCCGATGGGAAACTGCGCACCTGAGTTATCTACAATGGAGAATGCAGCCTCAGTTTCACTGCTGCTGCCGTGAACCCATCGAGCGTAAATCAAGGGGAGGTTACCTTTCTACAGCCATAAAATCCAAAGAAATTACTCACTCATCTGAAACTCTTCTTGGCTGGCAAGAACTGTTGTAGGTCTCAAATCGAGAGAAGAAATACAATGACTGAAAGACTTGCCTTTTCTTTGACTTAACCATAGTACCACTCACTGAACAACGTTTAGAGAATAATAATTTTTTGTATAAGTAACATAACTTGTCATGAAGTTTATCGCGTGTAAGTCTCTGTAATGTTACATCGGTCACACAGGCTTTGCTTCTCTCGCAGTTTGTTTGTATAACTTACAGCTTTCTAGTAATAAAATTCTAAGTTAATGCGTATGGAGCCGTGGGTAACAGCTAATGAGTTAATAAATCTGTTTCGTGTTCACTCGTTGGTGAAGAAGTGTCTTGTTTATTTACAGTCTGGAATCAAAATGTTTACACAATGATCTCACCCTCCCCCTCCCCCTTAACATCATGAATTTTTTTATTTTTTTATTTTTTGAAGTTCTTGCACAATACTTTTCTGTCTTTTTTAACTGCCCATTCTTTTATTAGTCAATTTTCTGTTTTAAATTCACACTGGATGATCTACAGACAATGTCGTATTTGTTTTCAAGAAGGCATCCGACTTCAGTATTTCACACACGAAAAAAACAAGGATAACTTTAAATCTTATTAGATTCCGAATTGTGATGTTTTGACTTCTGATCGGTACAATATCCCTACATTTTATCGTGTTACTGGCACCGAGCAGGGCGGTGTAACAGTTAGCGTTCTCGCCTCGCATTCGGGAGGACGGCGGTTCGAATCCCCGTCCGGGAATCCAGATTTGGGTTTTCCATGGTTTCCCCAAATCACTCCAGGCAAATGCCGGGATGCTTCCTTCAAAAGGCTGAGACATAACAGAGAGAAAATATAAAGAAAGAAACAAAAAAAAAAAGAAGTTGGTTGCTAAGGAGATGATAGCACAACAAGAACCGGCTAGCAATTGAGTTGTGTGTAAGCACTTTCGAGCTGACGACATCTAGTTACCGTATAACAAGAACCTTTGCAATCTTCGGATACTTCTGAATGTGAATAACGGAAATAAAGACCAATGAATCATATGAAAGTATATAATCACTCAAGCATCTAAAGATTAAGTTTGCATGGATGTTTCGCATCAATGGAATGAGATGAGACAACATAAAATGCAACATGGCGACCGTGACAGGACACGAAGAGAAATGTTTTATTGTTTTTAATTTTATCATTGTTGTGATTTTTGAAAAATGTTGTATATGTATTGTAAATGACGGAGAAGAATGCAAAGGTCCATATCCAAACTCTCAATAAGTTTACCAGTATCTTTTTCAAAGATATGGTAAACTTGGGGAGGGTTGAGACATAACAGAGAGAAAATATAAAGAAAGAAACAAAAAAAAAGAAGTTGGTTGCTAAGGAGATGATAGCACAACAAGAACCGGCTAGCAATTGAGTTGTGTGTAAGCACTTTCGAGCTGACGACATCTAGTTACCGTATAACAAGAACCTTTGCAATCTTCGGATACTTCTGAATGTGAATAACGGAAATAAAGACCAATGAATCATATGAAAGTATATAATCACTCAAGCATCTAAAGATTAAGTTTGCATGGATGTTTCGCATCAATGGAATGAGATGAGACAACATAAAATGCAACAAGGCCATGGCCGAATTCCTTCCCATTCCTTGCCCCCATCCTTGCCCCCCATCCTTTCCCGTCTCTAAAGACCTCGATGTTAAAAAGAGACGTAAAGCAATAAAAAAAAAGTCTTACTGGCTTCCAAGCTCTTCAAAAATAATAGTTTGAAAGGAGTTTTCTGACAAATCATTTGTTATAAAATAACGCTCAATGCAATATCTCGTGCGTTACTTTATAGCAAAAGGTTTCAGTTGTCATCCCAATCCAAGGTGCATTTCAAGCTAGTCACAAACCGAAATAATGACCTCGGAAATATGGATTCAATGCAAGCAAAGGAAACCAAAAATAAATCTTGACAACTTACATTACGTAATATTAGTTTTAATCATTGTCTTGGCAGAATTAGATCGTGATCAATGTGGCAATCATATTTTCTCATTGCTTAATTAAATAGGATCAATACTAAGAAACTAACGCTCATAGCCTTCACTGTTTAGTAACATCTCTGGTAATTGTTAATCCAGCAATGAAGGCTGGATTCGTGACGTCACCATTGTCGACACGATGATACAATGACATGGTTATGAAAAATAACAGGAAATGGTTTCGCTGTATTTCATAGCGTATGGAGCTACATTGACTTGAATTTAATTGCAATTGGCAATTTCCCCAGTCATCTAATTAACCTTTATTATTATTATTCTTTATACTATGTGTATAAAATTCCTCCACCCATTTACTTTTGTCACTTATGAATTTTAATTTCAAACTCTTTCGGAGTCTTTGGGAAATTATGCATCACTACCGTTGGAATTGATTCCAATCCCTGACACCCTCACTCACAAAAGAAAATTTTCCTATTACATTACGAATAAAATCGAGTGCCCATGGTCATTTTTTCCCTTCCATGGACTACTTCTCATTTTTCCACCGATATTCCGCAAAGACCCCACAACAACATACGCCTTGTATACTCCCAACACTATCATCACCCTTCTCTTGTTTTCCAGTGATTCGAGAATTTTCCATTACTTAACGCAACCAAAGAAAAAACGATTTCAAAACAAACATAATGAATATATATTTAAAGGACATGCGTAGAAATACATTGTACAGCTTGAATTCTAAATGCGTCTAACTTCACAAAACTGTTTCCTTCCTTTAGTTTAAAACTAACAGAGTTCCCGATGATTCCTGGTCTAGTTAGCGTTGATTTAACCATACACTATTTTTATTCACGCAATGGGAAACGAGTACCATGATTCATGCAATGCGCACAATCCATTTCCGGATTTAAAGGAAACCGCACCCCACCAAGAAAGGAGTGGGTTGAAGTTGATATACCCGTACACTATTTTTATTTGTCTGAATAGACTCATGAGTACCAAGCTTCATTGAATTCATACCAGCCATGTCCGGTAATAAACTAAAAGGTGATTTAGCAGCACAGTTCTAAGAATGGAGATGTTTTGATACCGAATGTCAGTTTTCATTTTAGTCCAGGTTACATTTCAACCTAAATACGAGCTGCTTATGTTGCTGCTCGGAAATGCATACGCGCGTTAATACATATCGCATAGATAAAAATGGATCAGGATTGAGTCTGTTTATTCCGGAATCACGCAGAAAATACATATTTTGAATGGATTTTCGGAATTTGAAAGCTTTGGGTCAAAATTAAAATTTAGACGTTACGAAATATTTATTTTACTAATCGATTTTGCCCGATTTATCACAGTATCAAACATTACATATATCTCATTATGCTGATTCATTTGCCGCTGGAGCTAAAAATTTTCTCATTATGCTGGTTCATCTGGCACTGGAGCTCAAAATTAAAATATATTCCGTACGGTACCTCCGTACCTGTACAGTTGAATATCAGGTATTCAGAATTGTATGTCAAATATTCATAACTAAGCGAGATATGGAAAAAGTATTCTTTACTTTAGATTTGTTTCAGGGAGTTACAAATTGTGGCGCCAGTTTGTTGGGAACAGAACGCTAAATATGATTGCTAGAGATATTGTAGTTGTGCTGACAGAGATTTTGATCAAAGAAAAACTATTGTTTTATCGTTGTTAGTTTCTCTCATTTAATACGCCCATCTATGGCGTTTGAAAACTAAATATCCCGAATTAAAGGAAAGAATATTTCAAGTTTTGTTTAGTTTGCAAAATAGTTATTATTGCAAACTAATAAATAATTATTCCGTGCGGTAGTAATGACCTGGAGACAGGGTTTTTAATGGCTGCGCATTCCGCCCGTATCGTAGTCGCCTTAACCTAACCCGACAATCCACATTGCACCCATAATGAATAGACGAATACCAATGTATCTCCTATCTCTGTGTATATGGAATACGAATGGCATTCGCAGCCAAATACATCAGTTCAGGCAATTCCTCCGTGAACAGTCAATAGACGTGTGTCTTGTATCTGAGACTCACTTGAAACATGGATTAATACCCCAGTGGCAAACTACAATTGTTACCGCAAGACAGGGCCTACTGCTGGCGGTGGAGTCGCAATCTATATTAAAAGAAACCATCCCTCATCAGGAAACTGTCGTGCCAGCCATGCAACAAATAGAAGCTGTGGGTATCAAAGTGGTAACAGTCAGCGGGCCACTAACCCTAGTCTCAGCGTACCGGCCAGCCGCGCAGGATCCCAATTGAAGCGGACATCACGGCTCTGACTTCCATTCGGGGTAAATTACTAGTTGGAGGCGACTTAATGCAAAGCATACCGACTGGAACAGTAGAGTTACAAACCAGGAGGGAACCTTACTGCGACGATTGACCAACAGACACAATTTGTGTGTGGTCGGACCAGAAGAGTCCACATTTTACCCACACAATGGTGGCAGACCAGATGTCCTCGACATACTAATAACAAAGAATATTCAAGGCTTCATGGCAGCCTCCTCAATCAACCGGCTGTCATCGGACCACTGCCCGGTCATGGTTGAGATTGACATCGAACCATGGCAATATATGGAAGAAACCAAGCCTGTTTTCAAAGAACAAATTGGAGTCTGTACCAAGAACTACTACAAGCTGAATTCAATGATATCAGGGACATAAGCAACATCGACGACGCCGTTCTAAAATTTGAAACTGCAGTGAACAATATATCCGCCAGCCACGACGCCACTGAAGACCTCCAAACCACTACTCTCCTTACAGCTTCCCCCGCAACTCTTGGCCCAAAGCCGCCACAAAAACAGGGTTGCAAAGGAATGGAGGCAGACAAGAATCCCAGCCACAAAACGTCTACTGAATCGCCTACAAAGAGAAATCAAAGCCTCTGCACACTCGGAAATTCACTAAACGAAAACGCCGACTCCCATCACTCCATGGAGAAAAGGGATTAGCTTACACCCCGGAAGAGAAGGCTAATGCATTAGCTGATACTTTTGAGAAGAATATCCGCCCATCCCAAAAAGATGTGAACCACCAACACTTGGCAGAAGTGCGCCGCCGATTGCAAACTTACCTAAATGCTGAAGATGATTACGAAATTGACCCCATCACTCCGGAGGAAGTTGCAAGTTGCATATCCAAGCTTCCTCCACGGAAAGCTCCGGGACGTGACAAAATCATAAATCTCCTGATCAGGAAACTCCCACCGGGTGCCATTGCGTACCTTACAAAAGTTTTCAATAAAACATGAAGGTATCATGTATACCTTCGCAGCTGGAAACACGTGGTAGTAGTTGGGGTGCATAAGAGTGGCAAGGAACCACACCTCCCCAAACACTACAGGCCCATCAGCTTACTACCGTCCATTAGTAAAGTCTTCGAGAAGTTATTGCTTCGGCGACTGTATACGCATATTGAAGTCAACAGCATCATCCCCGATTATCAGTTGGGATTTAGAAGAGGTCACTCCACCACGCAGCAACTCATGAGGGTTGTAGAAATGGCGACCAGAGCCTTCAATTTCAAAGAGTACTGCGTACTGGTAATGCTAGACATATCACGTGCATTCGGGACTCTTGCTCAAGCTATATGAACAGGGATTCCCAGGGCCTTATGTTAAACTTTTGAAAAGCTACCTCTCCGACCGTTCCTTCAGCGTTCGAGTAGATAAAGCATTCTCCACTAGCAGACGGATCAGGGCTGGGGTCCCACAAGGTTTCGTCCTTGGATCTGTCCTGTACTCGCTGTACACTGCGGATGTTCCTAACAATCCTGGGGTGGAGGTCGCGACATATGCAGATGACACAGCATACTTCACATTAGTGTTGCCCAAATGCAAGAACAAGACGAGACTTGGCCAGTCTTGGTCTTGGTCTTGCATCAATACACCTGGTCTTGGTCTTGCAAAAATGCAAGACCAAGACCAAGACTGCAAGACCAAGACCGATTTTGGGCAACACTACTTCACATACAGTCGCAGCAGAGCTATTGCCACCAGACGCCTCCAGGCGGTATTGCAGAAAACTCTATCCTGGGCGAGGAGATGGAGAATCGAGATTAACGCGACAAAGACCCAGGCTATAATGATAACGCGTAGACTTGAAACCCAGTTCCCGGTAATACCAGCGCCTAAACTACATCTGGTCGACGACTGCTCGCTACTTGGGCGTCACGCTCGACAGGAGACTCACATGGGGTTCCCATATCGAGGACATTCGTCGGCGGGCAAGCGCGAGACTACAGGAATTATTCCCTCTGCTAAACAAAAACAGTCTCCTTCCCCCGCCCGCAGGAGTTAAGAGTCTATACAGCCCTCATCAGACCGATAATTGAATATGCCTGCCCAGTGTGGGCATATGCAGCTGACTGCCACATACAAAGGCTCCAAGGTATTCAGAGTAGAGCATTAAAAAGAGCCCTGCACCTTCCGAGCAGGTTTCCAACCAACCCTCTACACGAGGAGACATTACTGCCTAAACTCAAAGAGAGATTTCGGCAAATCGCTTGGAACTTCTACAACTCCATAAAGTCAAACAACCCAGTGGTACGTAACATCGGACAATATGACCCTACTATTGACCGACATAAACGACCTCTGAACCTCCTCTACTAAACTCACCATCATGAAGAACCATCATATGTGAAGTGAAAGAAAACCATTATTAATAGGAGAAAATGTCCTAGGACAAAACTCCAATAATCACTGCCAACAAAGGAAAGTCAGAGACTGGTGACATGGCGACAATCCTGCCGGTTACAGGGGATCTACAGTTTAACCAGGAATCCGAACCACCGAAGCGTTCTGGCGTGCTTCACATTACACAGCAGGCTGTGCCAGAGGAGAAAGTCGGGTTAAGCGCCTTTGAAAATCCCCGCCGACACAGGGATTCGAACCGGGGACCTTTCCGATCTCCATTCAGACGCGCTAATCACTGAGCCACCAGACCGCTTCATTGAAGACTGATTTTATTGCTTTTCAGAGATATTGTAGTTGTGTGTTTAGTGCGAAGTATGTAAGATCCATTTGCATCTTTGGTATTTGTTAGCATAAGTTGAAGATTTCATTTGAAGCTCCGGTGTTATGTAACGTTGAAACATAAGACATACCGAACAAATCAATTGAGATTCTAAGCTCTTAAACCGTGAAAACGCCGTCGAAATCTGCTCACTAGTTTTATAGCACAAATTTATCCTGTTTTCGTTTTATAGATATAGAGAGAAGGTGAAAGGATGTTACCACTAACTTTTTTCGTTTGTAATATTCAAGGTGGAAAAGGGATATTTCATTCCAAAATGGATGACTTTTATACTCATAGTATAATAATAATTAATAAAGTATTATTAGATAACTAGGCAATTTACCGCCGGGCTCCATCGCAATCAAATTCTATTCAATGTAGGCCTATACGCTTAGAAATATTTGTCAATGTTTTTTTCGGTGGTACACTAGTGTACGAGAGAGTACCAGCCGCTGGTGCCATGAACAAATTAAAATGTAGAGGTACCATTAAGAGTCTTAACAGGCGAAAATAGTCTCATACATAATTAATATTTTCGTCACTTTTATTCGTGGCCGTTGTATACAAGATATTTTTTTGATCTTTTCTTGTGACGAAGATGTACCACATTGGGACTTTAACGTTTCAAAATTGTTAAGTAAAAGAATTTTGGTGCTAAAGTTATCTCAGAGGTTTGACTCCCTGATGGAATGTAGAAAAAGGGGTGAAATAGACATCTAGGCTTTCCAATGTTCAGAGTTCCACGACCGGGCAAATGTCAAATTTTCACATATCGACAACCAGACATTTATTTTGGTAATTAATTGTTACGACAATAACAAAGACCTCTGCGGAAGAAACCTTATTTCACTGCCTTTGCGCGATCAAATTTCACACATTTTATAATATGCGGTGCAATCGTTTTCCTTATGCAGCCAAGTTTTGAACCCTTTATATGAAACTACTCGTCTCTGGAGTGACAGTATCGTTTCCGTATTATCTGTGGTAACTCACTCATTATCATATATATTATTTCTATAAGGTATTTTTTGTCACAAGCCTGTATCTTCCTTCATACTTAACCGAAATCAATGAATGAGGTGTTATTTTAAAGCTTATGGTCCCCACTTTGGGCACATCACATTATAAGAAAGGAACTTTCGGAATTCGACCCTTAAAGGGCAAAATTGTCAATATTTCTAAAATGCTGTTTTCTGTGTTACAAGTCATTTATCTCCCTGGATATCGATCTGAAATCGTTTAATGAAGTATCATTTTAAATATTAAGATTTCCGCTTTAGTGACGTCATATATTAAGAGAGAAATTTTTCGGAATTCGACCCTTAAAGGGCAAAAGGATTAATATTTTTGCAATTCGTTATTGTGTCACGAGCGATTTATCTCCCTTAATATCTAACCGATATAGATAAATGAGGCATCATATTAAAGACTAAGGTCTCCGCCGTGGTAACACTATATTTTAAGAAAGGAATTTTTCGTAATTCGACCCTTAAAGGGCAAAAATGTTAATTTTTCTAAAGTGCGTTTTTTGTATCTCGAGCCATTTATCTCCCTGGATATCTAACCAAAATCGATAAATAAATTAGGAATATAAGGAGTAATGTCTCAGCTTTGTGAAATCATATTTTAAGAAAGAATGTATTTGGAATTCAGCCCTTAAAGGGAAAAAATATAATTTTTTTTTAAAACGCATTTTTGTGTCACGAGCGATTTATCTCCCTTAATATCTAACCGATATAGATAAATGAGGTATTATATTAAAGAATAAGGTCTCCGCCATGGTAACATTATATTTTAAGAGAGGAATTTTTCGTAATTCGACCCTTAAAGGGCAAAAATGTTAATTTTTCTAAAATTTTGTGTCTTAAGCAATTTATCTCATTGGATATCTAACAAAAATCGATAAATGAAGTAAGATTATGAGTATTAATGTCTCAGATTTGGTGACATCATATTTTAAGAGAGAATGTTTTTGGAATTCAACCCTTAAATGGAAAAAGTATAAATGCTTCTATAACGCATTTTTGTGTCACGTGCCATTTATCTCACTTGATATCCAACCGATATAGATAAATGAGGTATCATACTAAAGATCTCCGCCGTGGTAACATTACAATTTAAGATAGGAATTTTTCGTAATTCGACCCTTAAAGGGCATAAATGTCAATTTTTCTAAAAAAAATTTTTTGTGTCTCTAGCCATTTATCTCCCTGGATATACAACCAAAATCGATAAATGAAGTAGGAGTATGAAGAGTAATGACTCAGCTTTGGTGACGTCATATTCAACCTCACTTTTCACCGAATTTTTTTTTTCGCGAAATTTTCGCATGGGGCGTCTATTTTATATGTAACGTTCAAATTAATAACACTAATCATTCTTTAATTCTAAGCGAACAAAACGAGTACGGCCATCCGTCTTCGACATAGTGTAGGTAACTACACGATAATCGGAATTGCGACTAACTGTAGTAAACGTTTGAACACAGAGCGAAAAAGTTGAATTACGTTCAGTGAATGGGAGAATAAGGAGCGAGACGCGGCGACCATGTTTACTTCTTACACGTCTGAGAAACCGCCAACCTGTAATTTTTAAAATTTCTTAATAACCTGACATTTTGTGTCTGGTAGCATGTAGTGAACCGGATACAGGCAAATCGCGCTAGAACCAGACAGTCCGGTCGGAAACCGGACGGCTGGCAACCCTAGTTGTATCTCTCTCCAGCAGATTCTGTAATAGTTGTAGATATTAAGGTGCGTTTCCACTGAGGCAACTTCGGGCAACATGTGGCATGCGGCACTGACGCATGCGACAAGGAGTATTTCAAGCGAAGCAACATGCTGCGACATGTAGCAAGCAACAATGACGCATGCCACATGTTGTGCCGTGTCGCCGGTCGTATGGGCCACTGTGCGACAAAAATATAGCGTGTCGCACGATGTTGCCAGTATCCAAGCGGCGGTGGATGAGTGCGACAGAAAACGGGCGACATGGAGTGGAATGTGCAGAAAACAACCTTATTTATTGAAGATTATCATACTTCACCGGAGTTGTGGAATAACAAAAGTGCATCATGTAAAGACAGGAAAGTGAAAAGTGACAAATTAATACTACTTGCTAACAAGTACGAATGTTCAATAGATGAAATAAAAAAGAAAATCAAGAATTCGAGGCCTGCTTTTCATCGTGAACATAAAAGGATTACTAAACCAAAGAGCGGCTCCTCTCCTAAAGAAGAGAAATGGTTTGCTTATAAACTCCTGATATTTTTGTTAGATGTCGACATTCCAAGACAAACTTTTTCAAAAGCAAAAAATTATGAGGTACGTTAATTAATATATGTTACTAATTATTTTTGACAGAATAGTTTACCAATGACAGATCCAGAGACGGAATAGGGGATTTAAAATCTTTTTAGTTATACAAGTAAAAAAAAGTAGTTTTATGGTGGGTTTAAAATATATGTATATATATATATATTAAAAATTGTCGTAATTAAAACTTTACAAAGGGACTTACGTATAATTAAGATATTCTGTATTTACAGCGTATGTAGAAAAGTCTTTCCAAATTTATATTGTGGTAAATAATAGTAAAAAACTTTTCTTGAATCGACCTTTCACTCATACAGTTGTGTATGATAGGGATAAATTGTCATATCATGGTAACGTAGCTAAATACATTATTTTACGTACGAATACATAGTTTATGTTTTTGTCTTAGTATTTGTCTTGTCAAGACACTTTTAACACAAAGTACCTTGCGATTCGCACTACTTTTAACAAATAAATCTCTGATCCACCACCTAGATATTTTCCGTTTTCTTCTTTTATTGCCATTTGCGAGGATCAAATAAGCAGCAGCTGCCACTGCTTCTGATGCCATGACGCACACTACTGGCCGCATAACGTGAAATGCTTTTGCCGCATGCTACAAGCAACGGCGACAAGTAGCAAGCGACAACTGGCAACAGATTCTTGGGCGACATTCGCCTCGCGACAAAGTATGATGACGCACGGCTACATGTAGCAACAGAATAACTCGTGTAGCATGCTACATGTTGCTCGTTGTTGCCTCAGTGGAAATGCGCCTTTACATTACGAACTTCAGCTTCTCCTTGCTTGTAGCACTGATATGCATTATGTTTGAGCCGCCACGGGGTGTGGTATTGCCGACAAGATACACACGTGATGATCCGTAATCCGCGACCTATACCAACAGACTGAGTGATATTGCCTTATAGTTACTAGCGAGGTGGCAGAAAAATTAGAGAATTGAGAGAATTTTTGAAACTCACTACGAAACAGACGAGTTGACTAACGTTTCAGAAAATTTACGAATTTCGGATTTCTTCGATTACGAATTTATACTATCCTTTGGTCGCTGTGCCATCGCGTCCGTAATAATGACGTCACACTACGGACCTGAGATGCTACTAACAAAACTAGATTATGCACTTCATTCAATTTCTTTTTTTTTTTTAATAATGGCTTTACTCCTCGTCGACATCTGGATAATTAGAGTCGTGAAGAACTGGGTGCATATAACGGGTTGGAATTCAACCATGGCCTTTTGAAGAAATCATTCCGGCATTCACCTGGAGTGATTTTGGGAAACCATGGAAAACCCAAATCTGGATGACCGGATGAGGAATCGAGCCAACGTCCTCCCGAATAAGAGGACAGAGCGTTAACCACTCACTTACTTTTTATTTTCCAAAATCACTCCAGGTGAATGATGGGATGATTCCTTCAAAAGGCCATGGTGGAATTCATTCCCGTTCCTTGACCCCAGTCCCATCCCGCCGATAATGACATCGACGTCGACGAGGCTTAAAGTCATAAGTAAAAACGAAAATCTCTTTCACTAAGCATACACGAAGAAATAAATTGCCAAAAAACTGAAATAAAAATATTCATTGCGCTTAAAGTAAAATATGAATTATTACTTGCGTTTTATTTATTTATAGTAGTTCGATTTTTTATGAATTATACCAGGAGAAGAGAAATCACAGGGCAACTTACACAAACCAAACAAAGCACTGTTGATACGAACCGATTTAGGGAATTACACAAATTAGAAATCTGGATAACCAAATTGGGTTATCAACGAGTCACTGGTTGCGAATCCAGTGGATCAATAATTGCTTCATTTCGCTCCTTTGAATATTAAGAAAAAACTTTGGTTATCGAGGAGAAGAGTAACACTATTCGAAGCTATTGTTCAATGGTTTGAATGTATTCGGCACGCGAGGTATAGCGTATACGATGCTGGGTTGAAATTGGAGTGGTCCTAGGTTCGACACAACCTAAAAACAGAGCGTTGTTAATAACACTATATTACATTTGTGGGAAAGTTCCTGATTCAGTGTATAAACATATTGAGGATGACCACATAAACAATACTACCCGAATAGATGGCATAAAGGGCCAAATAATTTAAGAAATACGTCTAAGTAAAGAGGAAATAGTGTGTACTATATGTCATGAAGGACCATCCCAAAATTCACCTGTATAACTCAGTTCTGCTTGTTGGAACTCTTAATGAAACGCAGATATCAGACAAAAATTTTGTCGTATAATTACTGTTAATTTGTAATAATTAATTCAGTTGAATTTATTGCTACATTCGTCAGCTTTGACCTAAGTGTAAACGGACGATACGGTAGGATTGGATTTTCAAGCACTAATATTTGCGGAGTTTATGGATAACTTGAAATGCAGCTTGAACCGGAATTATTTGCCAAAAATCCGTTCAAGCTTGATATTTCAGACAAAAATAAAAAACGAAAATTTCTTTTAGTGGTTCCCATCATATGTCCACAAAAACCCACATAATTTTTCCGCAATAGTGTTTTGTATTGTTTTGATCCTCAAATGTGTAATCTCGATGCTAACATTTTCTACCACTGTAGCCGCTCTTTGACGTGTTGCCTGTATACTGCAGTCACTATTTTAAAAAGTATCGGCCGTAGTATAAGTAGAACAAAAATGAAAAGATCAACGATAATACATACGGGATTCAAAAATTAAAATCGAAATCCACTTATTACAAAAAAACTAAAAAAAAAAAAACACATAGTTCAGTGTCATTATTTTTTCATAAACCTAATTCCATTATGCCATAAACAACAAATGGAAAAACAAACATACTTTCATAATGATTTCATTTCGAATGTTTACCCTTATTGGAGTATTAATCTTTGACGTAGTGTACACCCTCTAAATTGTATTAAGTATCTTTGGTATCTTTGATGTATCGTTCAATCTCTGATGGCTCAGTCCACTGAGGCGCTGCGCATTGGATCGGGGAGGTATGATGAATCGGACATGAGCCAGGGCCTCCGCGTACCAATCCTCCTGACTGCGGTTTTAAGACGGTTTTCCGCAGCCATCATAAACCACACATTTCAAAAACAAAAAATACATTTGGGTGCGCAGACTTCCGTGGTCGTTGTCGATGTTACCTTGGTTGTCCTGGTTGAACCTGGTTTCAACATATGAAAACCTAAACTTTCGACCATCATTTTGTAAACTTCTCCAGAGGACTGTGAAGAAGGCCACAAAATGATGGCCGAAACGTTAGATTTTCATATATTGACGCGGTTCAACCCGGACAACCAAGATCACAAAAAATAAACTTCTCACACACACAACATACATGTTTTACAGATAAACAGAAACACTTCAGATCCCACCATCTGCGCGTAGTACAGCCTGGAAGCAGGTATAAAACGCTTGACTTCTGCAAGGATATGCGGCCGTAAAACCAAACCTCTAAATTTTACCATGCCAATGATGGGTAAAACTCATTGAAGGCAGTCGACTCCCAAGAAAAGATGGTGAAGAGGACTAATATTCTGCTGATATATATTACTTCTATTGTAACGAGCCATCTTTCTCTCTTCATATAGCCAAGATTGATGAATTATGTTTCATTTTAAAAATCTCCGCTTTTTTAACATCAGTAATTAAGAAAGGAATTTTTCGAAATTCAACACGTAAATGCCAAAAATATCAACAGTCAAAGTCACAGATATATTATAGTTTAGAGTCAAAGATTTGCTGGTATCGACTAGGAGTGATGTCACTACCGCTAATAGAGCACCATGTATTACAGAGCTATGGATAAACTGTGTGTATTTTCTAGAGTAAGGAGCTTTTCCGATATTAGTGTTTCTATTCTTTACACATTTTATCGATAAGGTTTCTGATGAACATATTCTAACTTCAAATGTTGCGTACAAACAGATATTGTAACTTAAATATTTCGTAATTTAAATTTTTAAAGTAAATATCTTGTAACGTCATTTATATGTGAATTGTAAAGAAATTATATTCTCCTTTGTGTTGTAAATTACCATTAGTTTGTATCATACATATGTTTAAATTGTCAAAAAGTGTTTTCTTATTGTTTCGAAAGGCGTTGTAAGTGTTTTGTTACGCACACTACCTAGTTACAAATTAAAATTTGCTGCAAATGAGCCAGTTCTTGCTCATCCTACTAAAAACCACCATTCTCGTTTTTCGCCTTATATAACTCGCGAGATTTTCCCACGGGTCAGCTGCAAACCAGCAACCTCACCTCTTGCTTCGTAATCAAGAAAACGCGGGTTTGAATTCCCGTCCGGCTATCTATCTAAACGTACGGAGATTACTGGAGGTATTGAACATACTTGACAGTCATAGCAGTGACACTAAATTATGTAAATAAAAACTCCTTTATAAACAAGTGCTAGGGTTTAAGTTATTTTTATTTCCCAGATGCGTTTCGCCCTTGTAGTGTGGGGCATTATCAGTGCCAGTAAATGTATGTTTCCACATTGTATATTAGAATTACTATATACAATGCAAATATATAAACTGTTTTTTTTTATTATTATTAATTTTTTTTTGCTTTCTTCATCAGTCTTTTGACTGGTTTGATGCAATCCTCCATCCCTTGCTATCTTGCGCTAGCCTCTTCAACTCTACATATCTCTTACAGCCCACGTCCTCAATTATCTGCTTCATATATTCTCTGTTTTCCCTTACAGTTCTTACCTTCGACTGTTCCCTCCGCCAGCAAATTAACAAATCCAGCATATCTCAAAATATGACCTACCAGCCTGTCCCTTCTTTCTGTAAGCTTCTTCTACAAACTTCTTTCCTCACCCATCATTTCAATAACTCGTTCATTTCTTACTTTGTCTGTGCACTTAATTTTCATCATTCTTCTGTAGCACCACATTTCAAATGCTTCCTTCTTTCCGGTATTTCTAAAGTCCATTTTAGCGCTACCGTAAGGTGCTGTGCTCCACACACAAAGTTTTAAAAAGTTTTTTTTTCTAATTCCTAGATCAATATTTGAAACTAAAAGATTTCTCTTTTTCACGAAAGCCCTTTTTTCTAGTGCTATTCTGCTTTTAACATCATTCCTGCTTCGGCCATCGGTTGTAATTTTGCTTATCAAGTAAAAGAATTCACTTACTTCTCCAACTGCATTCGATCCTATTTTTATATTTAATCTACTAGTATTGGTATCATTTCTGATACATTTCATCACTTTTGTCTTTCTTTAATTTATATTTAGTCCAAAATCTTCATTCAGTATTTTGTTCAAGCCATTCAGTAATTTCTCAATATCCTCAGCCCTTTCTGCTAACAAGACAATGTCATCAGCGAATCGTAGCACACTGATTTTTTTCTCCCTGAATACTTATGCCACATGGAAATTTTTCTTTTACTTTCTTTGTTGCTTCCTAACGCCCAACTCTTTAAAGGTGAAATGATTTAGGGGGACAGAAAAAAAATTTACTATCTATTAATTTCATTGTTCAAACACTGAGGAAAAATGGCCAATAACCCGATTAATAATATAGTGAAATTATATGTTTTGAAAGTTGACGTGGTAGTAAGCCCGAGAACGTGTCGCCGTGTTGTGTTTACATGCCTCTAAGGCGGTGATCCTAACCTGCGGTGCTGCGCGGGCAACAGGTAGCAGGTCGTACCCCCGCCCGTGGCAGCGCCCCTCCACGGGCTGCCGCGCTGGCTGCCTATAAGAGGGCGCTGGAGGCGGCGGCGGCGCAGTTGGCCTTCACTCGGCCACCGACGACTCTCGCAGGGACGCCGCGGCGCCGCACAAGATGAGGACGCCGGCGCTACTGGTCAGTAGCCACACCACACTCAGCTAAACAGATCTCGATGAAATTTGACGAGAAAATACTATAAATCATTAGGAAGGATATTTGATCATGAAATTTTGAAAACTGACCTAACGGTGACAGTCAGACAGATATTGTGTGTAAGTCTCTTTAACGTTATATCAGTTACTCAGGCTTTTTCTCTCTCGCAGTCACTTTTATAAACCTTTCAACTTCTTGAGTCCAAGTCGCAGGTAACAACTACTTGCGAATAAATTCGCGAAATTTAAGCTGCGTCCAAAAACTAACCTTTTTTCGGACGTTTTGACCAAAGGCACTACCAGACTCAGTAGGAGACTTGTCACCTGAAAAAGACCGTAAGATTTGGTCGAGACGTCAGGAAGAAGGGGTAGAGTTTGAATGTAGCGAAAAATCTCAATAAGTAGTGTTTGTCCTTTAAATTTTTGAACAGATCAAACACAATCAAACACAAACTGACTGCGGGAGAAACACAGCCTGAGTGATCTATCAAACACTATAGATTCTTACACAAGAAAATCCTCTGTCTGTCACCGTTCGGTTAGTTTTCAGAATTTCATGAAATATATGTACGCTATTTTATTCCGAAAAAGTGTCTTATGTCCTTCTTTATCAAATTTCGTCAAGATCCATTCAGACGTTTAGTTGTGGAAACGTAACAAACAGAGAGATATAGTTACTTTCGCATAATAATATATAATTTATAATATAACTAGTGTAGATTGCAACAAATACACAACATTTATTACATTATTCAGCATCAGTAAGTATGGTAGGTAATTAATGAACTAAACCATGTTCTATGAGTTTCGAAAACATGTGAAGGCATTTCCTGTAACTAACAAATAGTCCTTTCAAATAAAAATAAGAGATGCAATATGATGAATTAAAACTCGAGTGGATCATGACTCAGCAGCATGGTTAGGTTTTAAAACATTTTACGAAAAAATAAAAAGCATGTGTAAACTTACGTTGATACTCGCAAAAAATTGATAACAACACACAAATCACTACTAGCAGTCATAAAAACAGCGTATTTATATTTAGACGAATGGCGCGGTCATTTAGAGAGCTTGATCTCAATTACTCGAAGCAACTTCGTGTAAAATGAACCTTTGATTCTAGTAATACGGTTTGTCTACTCTGAATATAAATAACTAGTTTACCTGCGTAGACTAGTGTTAAAATTTCCTATTGCTCTGATTCAAGAAAATATCATTCTGTGCGATGGGGTAATCAAAATGCGTGCCATAAATTCCAGTCGCCAGTAATTCATTTTTCGAATTCTTGTTGTTGGATGGACAAAGCAGCAGCATTAAATCATAAAAACGATTTACATTCTCTTCTTCTTGCTTTGCTCAGTCCGATGTCTTGCGCTACATAGCTACTCTCTTTAACTGTCAAAAATTTCTTCGTTCCTCAAAGTCGTCTGCTTATTCTCGACCTGACGTACCTCTTTTGTGACATTGTTCTTTCTTGCGTTCCATTGCTTCTGTCGTTAGTTATACGTAATTTTTCCTTTCTCGAAGTCATCTATATGTTCATGTCCTGATATCTCTCTCTTGTAGCATCACTCCATCTTTTTTTCCATCAGAGTGATATTTAAGCCTGAGCAGAGCAATAAACAGCCAAAAGACTTCTCCATTTCTTTTAGCACAGGCCCTACTTTCACGTAATCTTGACAATACATCATCCTCATTTCTCATTGCGTCTCCCCATGAAGGCTAAAACCTTGTGCTTTCCAGCTTATCGTAGATTATAAGCAGCTGATACATACCTGCTCCAAAACGTCTTTCTAGTTACATGAAAACAAATTCTCGGCATCGAGGATTAATATCATGTTCTCGGGTACTAGCCGAATGCAGAAAGTGTTTACACACGATATTTCGGTGGCCGATCTAATTCTTCTGGTGAAGTTGGTGACGGATGACACAAAAATATCGTGTGTAAACAGCTTGTGAACTTGGCAAGTTCCCTAGAACATTATTTTAATTCTTTGTAGTTTTCGTGGGGACATTTCAATAAAAAAAAAAAAAGTTTTTGTTCCTGGAAAGTTTTCTTTGGCTTCCGCCATTGTGATAAACACCTGCTTCCAATTTTATAGCGTTACCAAGATACATGATGGAAGCAATGAGAGAAAATTATTCCTTTCCAAGCATCTCTTCTACAACAGTTCATTGAAAAAAGAAAACTTTGTAAGAGTGCTTGCTTATCTCGCATCGTAGGAGGAGTGCAAGATAAAGTCCTAGAGGCTTTGATGTTGATTTTACACTAGTTTTTCGTATCTTATGTCGCATTTAATGTCCCATCCCGTCTATACGGAAGCGGTCTGGTGGCTTAGTGTTTAAGGCGTCTGACAGGAGATCGAAAGATCACCGGTTCGAATCCCTGTCTCGGTGGGGATTCTCGTACCCCCTAAAACCGACCGTCACCTCTGTCACAGCTTGATGTGTAATGTGAAGTACGCCAGGAGCCTTCCATGGCTCGGACTCCATGTTGAACTGTAGGTATCCTTTACCCGGCAGGCCAGGATAGGAGGCCTCCCATACCAGGACAGGTACAACTCCTTTAGGAGAGTTTGACCAAACTTCTGGTTGAATACCAGCTTTACCGGCTATAAATACAGGTCGTTACGTTGAAAGGAGAATTTAGTAATGTTCAAAATAGTTTCTCTCTTCGCAGGATATGTCATTGAATCGCACAGTTATCGGTAGTGGGCTTTGAATTCACACAATAATGACTCAGTAATAACTCTACAGCTCGTATTTCGAAATCACCATGAGCGACGTTTCCAGTTCTTCAGAATCCAAAATCTATGACATAAAGGCTATTCATGTTCGTTGTAATTAATGTTCTTTGGCTGTGAGTGAAGAAAATCTTTGTAGGACATAATGTACAAAGAAAAGCGTTAACTGGAGTTATAACCCACCATCAACAATAAATTCCACAAACATTTTCTTGTAAATTTCTCCTAAACCGAACTGCTTAGCGCAGAAAGAGAGTGTAGCAAATTAACGGATATCTGTTTCATAAAAACACGAAGTGATCAACAAGTACATTGTCTTTTTTAATTTTAATGCCAATCGTTCGCACTCTATCATTGGCGTTGTGAATAATCGTTCTCCGAATACATGGTTTCAGATGAAAGAAACTTACTACGTATGTTCCACAAACTCAGTTAGTCCAATAATCACCGGAATGCTCAACTGTATAAACTTCTTCTTTTTTGTTTGTTTGTTGCTTTACGCCTCGTCGACGTGGGGGTCATTAGAGGCAGGAAGGAATGGGGGTAAAGAACGGGTTGGAATTCGGCCATGGCCTTTGAAGGAAGCATCCCGGCATTTACCTGGAGTGATTTGGAGAAAACAATGAAAACCAAAAACTGGATGCCCAGACAGGGATTCAAATCCGGGTCCTCCCGAATGCGGGGCCAGAGCGTTACCGCTCACCCACCATGCTCGGCATAAACTTCTCTTCGTACGACAATACACAACTTTTTATCTAACTACTAACCGTTCACTATGGTTGACCGCTTCTTAGGCAATCAAAACTTTTTACATTTTTATATCATCTTTAGTAACTTCTTCCCACAATGAGAAACAGTCTTTGCCATCTTTTAGACATAAATGTTTTTATGTCTTCATCTCTGGTTATAATAATAATATCGTCTGCCTCTCTTCGGTTTTGTTTTCTTTACGTGAAATACAAAGCATACTCTAAATTCCTTTATTTCTTGTTCCTTTTACTTCAATGGTGTCGTCAGTTACATGAACGCAACTAAACTTTCCAAGTATAACACACTAATGTTACGCAGCTGCTTAGATATTACAAATTACCCGCCACAACTTTTACATACACATGACTTTTAATCTTTCCAGTTAAAATATAAGTTTAGCAGCTTCCTTCTAGCTGCCTGCGAGTCATCCAGCCATCTTATTCACACCTCCACCTCTCCATTAATAATCATGCGCATCGTCTTATCCTTGGTCTCGGGTCTACTGCGCCAGGTTTATTCTTTGCTGCCAAAGGTGCTCCAAAAATGTGATTGAAATTTGATATTAACAAATTACAACCACATTTCTATATTTTTATACCTAGTTCCTGCTACCCGTGACTTCGTACGCTGTCTTACTTCTTCTTCTTACTGCTTTACGCCTTGTCGGCGGTTAAGGTCATTAAAGGTGGGATGGGACTGGGGACAATGAACAGGAAAGAATTCGGCCATGGCCTTTTTGAAGGAAGCCTTTTTGAAGTGATTTTGGGGAAACCATGGAAAACCCAAATCTGGATGCCCTGACGGGGATTCGAACCCGTGTCCTCCCGAATGCGAGGCCAGAACGTTAACCGTTCACCCACCACCCTCGTTTACTTCGTACGCAGGAATTAGAATTTTATTGCTAGAATTGGATGTAGAAAGATGTAAATTACGTAAAAGCTGTCCCGAAAAACACGGGATCGTGATAACATTACGGGGAATCCATCACCAATCTACCATTGAAACTGTCTCATGGTGAGAACAAAACTGCAACATGTTGAAAAATAGCAACAAACCAAGGTGGTTGGGATTAACTGTGGCAGACTACCTTACACAGTTCCTAAGTCAGATTTTTGTTTGTAGTTTGAATTTCACTTTCTCAGGACATCTTATGTCAATACCGTTTTGTAGTGAACGTTTCTCGTTTTTCTATCCATTACTAAGATTATCGTTTGGGGGTTGAAAACCCGGGAACTACCGACACATAACAGCTCATGGGAAGAAGACTTCTTTTCTAAGTGCATTCCCTGCTATTTTCACTGGCTGAATCTGGGAATTATAGATAGGAATCGCAAAGAATAATTTAAGTGGAGTGGGAACTGTAATCGTTTAAACTACTGACTGCGAGAGAAGCAAAGCCTGAGCGACCGATATGACATTACAAGGACTTTCACACGCTATACGTCTATCTGTCACCGTTTGGTTAGTTTTCAAAATTTTATCACCAAATATACTATCTGTTATATGTCCTTTCCAACGATACAAAATATTTCCTTATCAAATTTAACTAAGATTGGTGTAGCAATTTATTGGTGAAAACTTAAAAGACAGAGTTACTTTCACTTTAGAAATGTTATTAGCGTAGATATAGGGTTGCGTATGACCAGTACGGTCAATGAACCCACTGTGCTCTGTCATCAGTTCCTTTCTTTTTTTCTCCTGATGAATCCACACTGGAATTGATAGAGTAATTAACAGTTCCATTATACTTTGGACAGCTATCGCTTTGTATCGCGAGCATTCAGAATCAATTTCACCTGTGTCTACCTGTCCAGCTCTCCCACTGGGAGTCTGGATATCTCGCTACAGCTGCCAGCGGGTAGTTAACGAGATCAAAGCACCAGTCGGCGGCAAATGAAACTGAGGCTCCGTCGCACAGATATCATATGGTGATAGCTTTATTTCACGAAAGCTGTCATCTAGACCTCGAAACAGGTTTCACCGAGCCATATTTTCTAATTAATAATCCTACTTCCTTGATATGAAACTGTAATTATTACGTCATTGTGCTCTTTCATACTGCTTCCATTTACGAGTGCAATGTAATAGTTCGTCCATCAACCTATTTGGATCTCATTGATAGAAGAGATAAGATTAGATAAATAAGATGCCGTGTTGATGCTTATATGTATTCATTTTTTTCCTCATTCTCTACCACCCACAATATTTGTGAAGTGTAGAATATGGATGCAGATGTAGCCGAAACACGATGTTTTTGTGCTTTGTCTGTCCACTTAATTTTTAGCATCCTTCTACAGCACCACATTTCGAATGCTTCAATTTTCCTTCTTTCTGGTATTCCTAAAGTCCACTTTTCACTACCATAAAGTGACTTTTTTTGCTTATTCCCCTACGCCCCGTCAACGTCAAGGTCATTAGAGGCGGGAAAGGACTGGGGCAAGGAACTGGAAAGAATTTGCCTATGGCCTTTTGAAGCAAGCATCGCAATCACCAGGAGCGATTTGGGGAAACCATAGAAAACAAATCTGGGATTCGAACCCGCGTCCTCGCGAATGCTAAATAAAGTGCTGTGCTCCACATATAGCGCGAGTTTCTTGGTCCCAGATCTATATTTGAAACAAGATTTCTCAGTTTAAGAAAATACGTAGTGTGTCATTTATTAATTTTACCTAAGTCGACAATAATATCGAGATTTCCCATGTGTACAAATTTTTCGTGTTTTTGTATCATTTACGAATATCTTTGCATCGGTAGACAGATTCAGTTTCTCAGCGCTATATACAAATGTGGAATTTTCTTTCTTCCGCTTTTTTTATGGCTTTACGCTCGTCGACGCCTATCTCATTAAAGTCCGGAAAGTGCTGGGGGGCATAAAACGGGAAGGAGTCTATCAAGGTCTTTTGAAGTAACCATTCCGACATTCGCCTGGAGTAATTTTAACAAACCAAGTGAAACCATAATTTTGTTGGACGGGAGGAGATTCGAACCAGCGTCCACAGCGTTTGGTAAATGGGAGGTAACATGCACAATTTCTAGACTGCTTTTCCTCCACTGCCACGACTCGGTTTTTGACAACTGGAACTATGTTTCATAATATCCAAACCCATAGTTGGATTTCCTAACTTTTCTCGTAAAAAAAAAAAAGCGGTAAATATCTTTTATGTTTTAGTTTAAAGCCCTTTACATAATATTAATATCAACACTGTCCACTATGCCTGTGAATAGTGATATGTATCCTTTGCTACTCTCCTAGAATTCTTGATCCTAAGTTACCAGATTGCGAAACATTGGCGGGGGACAGGTCAGAGAACAATCTTGAGAACATGCTCGAAGACGTTAAATTAAGGAATTATTATTTTTCCGTAAGTTTTTATACCTCGAAGTCATTAGGCGCGGGTAACGATTGGGGGCAAGCAACGGGAAGGAATTCGGCCTTAGCCTTTTGAAGATACCATACCGGCATTCGTCTTGACTGATTTGGGAAAATCATGGAAAACCCAAATCTGGATTGCCGGTCGGGGATTCAAACCTCCATCCTATCGAATACGAAGCCACCGACGCTACCTGAAGAAGTGAAATTTCTAAGGTAGGGAATAGGTTGTTGTAAACAAGGCCATAGAGCCTAGGAAAAGTAAACGAAAGAATAGAGAGATTCATGGAGGCAGTATGTTGAAAGAATGGACGAAGAAAGGATCCCACTTCTGACGATGCAGTACAACCCAGTGAGATGCAGAGACGTTAGTAGACAAAAGTACAAAGTGAAGACGGAACAAACATTAGTGCCCAATCCATCAAGTGAAGAAGAAGAAGAAGAATACCTCATTATATCCCAATTTTTTTCCAATTTTAATTTTTTTCGCACATTTTTTGACTTTCCGAGGTAAGAGGGTCTAAAATTTTTAATAAGGTTGATCGAAATTAAGTGCTGTATAACGTCGGGGGTAAGCGTAATCAACGTTCTCGGTACCGGGATCTCTATTTGACTTCGCAGCTGGGGCGGATGGCCAATGTATCGTGGTGTTCGCTGGAGCCGTAGGGACTTGTGGTTCGTTGTCAGTTAATAGGCCGGACACTTGTCGCAGTTTCCGGTGACCCGCGAGCCGAGAAAGTGGCGCCCCCTCCCCTCCCCTCACCACCGAGGTAACTTTCTCCTAACCGCGACCTGCCCATTACCTCAACGGGGTCAAGAGGCGCTTCGTGATACACACACACCACGTCCGTGCATACCTGGCTCACTTGTTTCTACAGAACAAAAGTCGCTATAAATGCCAGTAAAAAGATAATCTCGTTCATCGTGTAGCCACGTTCGTAACGCCGACGTATAGCACCCGGCCATCGTTGCTTTATTAACAACGGCCAGAGATATTGCTGCATAACACAGGTTATAACCGGTGTTTTGTAACGGTTCCATTTAGGTAATCATCCGCGAAGAAATGAATTGCCAAACCACTTAAATAAAAGTATGTACTGCGCTTAAATTAACATAGTAATTTTTAGTTCCTTCTTATTTACTTATATTCGTTAGATGTAGATATTTTCTTATACTCTCTGTCCAGAGAGATTACTGTGACAGTAAACTAATAAATATGCATCACATTACATCATTTTTAAAATTTATTTTATTTATTTATTTCGTGTCAGAAACATACATTGTTACACAATTACAAACTTCAAATTGTACTAGACCAAAACTTGGCCCACTTGCAGTGAATTTTCTGAGGTGTCATGTAGATCATGTTCCGAGCAGGATGCTGGACACAGTAGAGACTGGAGCAGGTGCTGGACAGTTTGATCTTCTCTGCAGTCGTCCTTGGTGTCATTGACCTCAATATGGCCGTATCTTGCTAGGTTTTTAAGGTTATGAGCGTTTGTGACGAATCATCTTTCTTCTTTCACACTAAAACAAAATCGATAAATGAGGTATCATATTAAAGATTAAGTTCTCCGCTTTAGTAACATCAGTAATTTTCATAAATTCAGTCCGTAAATGGCAAAATAATGAACAATCAAGGTCACGGGAATGTGATAGTTCAGAGTCAAGCTGCTAGGCAGCGCTGGCGTCTATATGGAGTGATCCCACTAGCGCTAGATAGCAGCACCGAATATCACAGAGATATTGATAACATGTGTGTGTTTTGTAGAATAAGAAGTTTATCGGACATTTTCGTTTCTATTGGCGAAACATTTAATCATTTCTAGTTGTTCCGTAAGCCGGTTCTTCTCTCATCCTATTACAAACAAACAACCTCGCTCTTCGTCGTAGTATCATTCACGAAATTTTCACACGAGCTGCTTAATCATTCTTACATCGCAAATAGCTGACAACTCTATTCTCGTATTACTTTATATCTCGGATCACGCCTCTAGAATCCCATGCAACTAAAAATCCCAACGTACATCGAAACAATTAATTACATATCTGTTACTATGCCTCGGACAGTGCTAAGTCTGTCTACAGAAAGAACCGCTCTGCTTCCACTGATAGTAAGAAGGATCAGTTTAGGGATGGAATAGAAAGTATTCTTTAGTGATTTTCAGTTCGGTTGCTAAATGTTTCTACAAATTTAAACAATACTTCTTGAAATAAATGATTTCATTGTAGAAAACATGAGGAAGATTCTACAGTCGTCATCATTGGATCCATCTACAATGTCCCGGGTTTGGTTTAAGAGCGCTCCAGTGTTTCTGGTTTGGTGGTTGTAAACGATAATCTTCCAGTGTCTTCGTTTCATCGTCCATAACAGATTTCCAATTTTTTTTTACTTATGACTTTACTTCTCGTTGACGTCATTAGAAGTGGGATGGGATTGGGGACAAGGAACAGGAAGGAATTCGCCAACTGCCTTTTGTAGGAAACATCCCGGTATTCGCCTGGAGAGATTTCTGGAAACCATGGAAAACCCAAATCTGGGTGCCAGGACAGGGATTCGAACCGGCGTCCTCCCGAATACGAGACCAGAGCGTTAACCGTTCAGCCACCACGATCGGTCCCACTTCTTTCTTTTCTCTCTAAGAAACTTCGTTTCACCGGCTCGTATCTTGCTAAGGTCCTTTGATATTAGAGCAAGAGGCAATATTATGTGTTTTTTTTTTTTTTTTTTTTTTTTTTTTTTTTTTTTTTTTTTAATGGCTTTCGGCGACTAAGCCATTCAGCCAGCTCAACGTTTTTTTTATGATTCCTAACTAATAGACACAACAGGACGGACAGGACATTCACACAGACACACAACACTTAACATCCATGCCCGCGGCCGGATTCGAACCGGCGACCTTCGGTACGCGAAGCTAGCACGCTAGCCCCTACGCTACCGAGGCCGACTTGTGTGTTTGTTGAATGTTTCTACTTGCTGTTACAGGTGTTGCTGCTGCCGCTGCTATTTGCTGCGTCAACCCTCGCAGACCCTATCCGTGTTAAGAGAGGGTGAGTCATATGTTTTGTTTAAGTTCAGCCACAGTAAAACTCTATTATTTATTATTTTCTTATTATTGTTTACTAATCATTTTCAATCATCAGCTATTGAGGCCTTACAGTCACGCGTAGTTATCATCACGAATATCTGACGACGTGAAACGGGAAGGAACCTGACCTGTGCTAATGAATGGAGGATTGGCCACCTTGTAAGCTCATTACCTGACTGACGCATTTAATTAACAGGGTTGGTTAATTGTAAACACAGTTCCCTGTAATGAAGTTCGTTATTTGCCGCTGTAGGCAGGGTTGGAACAAAGTACATTCTGGAGTGGGAATATTGCTGTGAAATGAGCACACAAATTGAAACAGAACACAATAGTGAAAGTTTATTGCTAGTCGCACTGATACACTTTGAACGGATTCACCACCACCAAATAATTAATTTCTATGGCTATATCAGAGCTTCGAAGTCCATATACTGCAGATTCTTTAGAGCAAAATTGGCGCAAGTTGATGAAACATAAAATCACTCATATCATTAGTTGTAGTCCACAGCTCTCATGTTCCCTGTGCATCACAGTTAATCATTTACACTCTTCGGTCCACTTGTAGTTACGAATGTGCTTTTATCTCTCGTCGTAAGTTAAAACACGTTTTTTGCTAAGTGATAACTCCATCGATACCTCGAAAAGGCAGTACTCGCCTCGAAAAAAAAAAAAAAAAAAAAAAATTCGCGCGGAAATTATACTTGATATATTTTTATTTGTGAATATCACAAATTTGTAAGGCAATTATTGTTTAAAATGACTCTTTTAGTGTTTATATTAAATACGTATCTTAATTTTTAAATATTCTATATTTTTCTGGTTCAGTAGAAGAAAAAATTATGAAAATATTGGCAACATTGACTGAAGTTTTCCTTTACGAAGGGGTCTTCCCGAAGAGGCTAGGTTGAGGGAGAGGTGATCCCCGTTCACCGTTGTTTGGTTTATTCCTCGCTATTGAACGTAGTTCAACTTTACGTGTGAGTGCGCAAGTTTGTTTCTTATCGGATTATTTTGTTGTATTTGAGTGTGAGTACAAAATGTAGGTATGCCGAAACGAATCGGATGTCGTCGAAAGACTTTGGCCGTGGCAAAGATTTTTAATGATGTTATTTACAATTCTAAAATTGAAAAAGTAGAATGTACATTCTGCTCAAAATCAGTAAAAAAAAATAACAAACAATACAAGAACAACCAGGAAAAGAAAAAGTAACTATTTCTGCAGTTATGGATCTAAAGGAGACAAGAAGAAGAAACAGAAAATTCTGACACCGATGGAACTAGTGTTGGTAGTGCTGATACTAGTGAATGTAGTTCTGACGTATTTGATGAATGAAATTAAGTTACCTCTGTAAGACATTATATGATTCAGTAAGATTTAAAACACACGTAAAATGTAAGTTTCTGAAATAAGACTATAATTTAACAAATAAACATATTTAAAAAAAAAAATTTAAAAAAATAACGATGCTAGGTTTCTAATGTTTTTTTTTCTCAAACAAATGACAACACTTTTTTTTACTTATGGCTTTAGGCCTCGTCGACGTCGAGGTCATTAGAGGCAGAATGTGACTGGGAACAAGGAATTTGGTCAAGGCCTTTTGAAGGAAGCATCCCGGCATTCAGCTGGAGTGATTTGGGGAAACCATGGAAAACCCAAATCTGAATGCCCGGACGGGGATTAAAAAAAAAAACTAATTTTCATCACAAGTACTGTCGCAGCATTAGCCTATGTGACTGCGGAAAACAGTATAAATACCGCAATATGGACGGCAGGTACGCGGGAGCAGGACTCGTAGCTTGTCCCGTTGTGCTTCCCTGATTCGGTGTGGATGCGCATTAACCCACTCGACCACAGGGGTGGGTGGTCTCTTCATTTATACATACCCAATTAGAATGTAAGTTAGCTCAACTAACATCCTGTGTCCTTAACGTCTCCTTCAATCTTACATTAGCCTTTCTCACTTATGGATTCACGCCTCGTCGACGTCGAGGTCATTAGAGGCGAGAGAAGACTTGGGGCAAGCAAACGCATGGATTTCGACGGTAACTTTGTTGAAGGAACCATCCCAGCGTTCGCCAGGAGCGATTTGGGGAAACCAAGAGAAGCAAAAATCATAATGGCCAGACGTGGATTCTAACCCGCTTCCTCCCGAATGCGACGCCAGAGCGTTACCATCCACCCACCACAATCGATGATCGTTGTTGTGGGGATGAGAATTGTTAATCTTTTGAAAATAATTTTAAAAATCTTACACAGGAAAAACATACAAACCAATTTTTATATATATATATAAATGAGGAAGTATTGAATACCGTAGAGTCAGCCTCGGAAAAACATATAAAAGTGAGAGTAACAGACACACCCTTAACTACGGACAGAGTGAGTTTCCTGGTAGTTATAAACTTGGATAATGTTCGTGTGTGAGATGTAGTATTAATCTTTTTGTTTTTCTCTTGAGTGCTTGTATATAGGTGTAGTTAATAAACACTCCACAATGAGTCATTACGTTTCTTGCTGGAAGCATTATTACCTACCGCAAGCTGGGAGTTTATCCACCAGTTTACTGCCTCGCCTTCCATTGAACTAGAAAGTTGCTCCCAGCTATTAAACTGAACGTAAAGTCTCCTCTTCATTAAAGCTGCAAAATCGGTAATATTTATCTCGAGGAACCGGAGAGACTATTAATAAAGCGCAAACCCTTTATGGCAAACATACGCCACACGTAGAAATCACGGCCACGTTTTTGTTGATTTCATACGGTACCAGGTGCAACTGTTTCTAAGGGACGAAGACGTCAGTTGATTGTTAATACATTTTACTCTAAAAATTACCATAATTAAGAAGGGAAACATCTTTCTTTCCCGTTTCCAGACGCTGTAAACAAACGATTGAGTGTCCCCAAGTGTCTACATGTATGTATATACCCGCCAGTGTGGCTGCGCCGCCATATTGGATCGGGGAGATGCAACGGAACCATGTTCGAATCATAGACCTTGTCTACCGAGCGTCATGATTACGGTTACTACGCGGTTTTTCCGCAATCACCTAGGTATATTCGGCTACAGTACCCACGCTTATTAACCTCATCAACTTTGACAAACAGAAAAACACATGAAAATATAAGTTACATGAATCGCAGATTGCAACACTTAAGTTCCCCTCATTGTTCCAGGAACTGAAAAATACCCAGTGGAAACAATAGAGGCTTTGCGTGATCCGATAGGTTACATTCACAAGTAGTACTAACCTACACTGATCAGCCAGAACATAATGACCATCTACCTAATAGCCGGTATGTCCAGATAACAGCGGCGACGCGTCTTGGCATGGAAACATGAGGCTTGGTAGGTCGCTGGAGGAAGTTGGAACAACATCTGCACACACAAGTCACCCAATTCCTGTAAATTCCGGGAGGGCGGCGATGAGCACTGACGCCACGTGCAATCACATACCAGATTTGTTCGATCGGATTCAGAACTGGCGAGTTGAAGGGCCAGCACATCAATTGCAACTAGCCACTTTGTTCCTCGAACCACTCCATCATACTCCTGGCCTTGTGACAAGGCGTCTTATCTTGTTGAAAAATGCCACTGCCATTAGGAAACATGGTCGTCACAAAGGAGTGTATGTGGTCTACAATCAGTATACGATACTTATTGGCCGCCATGGTGCCTTGCACTAACTCCCATGGATGGTCAGGTGAATGTTCCCCAGAGCATAATTGAGCCGCCACCAACTTCGTCCTGCAGTACAGGTGCCAAAAAGCAGTTCCCCTGGAAAACGAAAGATTCGCACCCTCCCATCGGCATGATGAAGAAGGTATCGGGATTCATCAGACCGTGCAACGCTCTGCCACTGCGCCAGAGTCCAGTGACGATGGTCACGTGCCCATTTCAGTCGTAGTTGCCGGTGTCGTGGTGTTAACATTGGCACATACATGGGTTGTCGGCTGTGGAGCCCCCTCGTTAGGACTATTCGATGCACCGTGTGTTCAGACTCACGTGTATTCTGCACAACATGAAAGTCTGATATCAATTCTGCAACAATTCGCTAAGTGTTCTGTTTTACCAATCATTGGATCAGTAAAGGTAAAATACGGTATCTGGAGGAAGAGGAAAAATGAAGATCTATATAGTTATACAGAGAAAATTAGACACAAAATGCACAAGAGAAGGCTAAAATTTTATCGACACATTATGAGAATGTGTGAGAGGAGGTTAACAATAAGAATTTTCAACTTCATCACTAAATTAAAGCTGATTTCAAAATGGGTTGAGGAGACGAGAAAATATATATATGGCTTTACGCCTTGTCGACGTCGATGTCATTAGATGTGGGAAAGGAGTAGGGACTAGGAACGGGAAGGAATTCGGTTATGACCTTTTGAGGGAATCATCTCGGCATTCGCCTGTAGTGATTTGGAGAAACCATGAAAAACCAAAATCTGGATGGCCGGACGGTTAGTCTAAGCAGCGTCCTCCCGAATGCGTGGCCAGAGCGTTATCGAAAAGATATGGAAAAAGTTTGGATCCATCCAGAAGAGAGCGTTTCAATCTAAAATTGATATATTCAATGGGTTCCAAGAACAATGTACAAAGGCCAAGACCACCTGCTCTGAAGAAAGGAGAAGCTGCCTCAGTGAAAGGACGAAAAAAATTCTGGGAGGAGAAGAACAGGCGGACCAGTAAATCAGTGGTCGAAAGTAGGCCATAATCGAAAGAGGAAGAAGAAATAGAAATGTGGAAGTGTCTTTAGTGTGTCTAAATAGTAGCTAAGTACTCAAGAAATAAGCAAAACACGACGCTGGTAACCATTGGTAGTAAATTTAAAGCGTGATACTTGGAACCTATGAGTCCCGAACCGTTCTTAATGCAATTGACTCAACGCAGCGATGTCTACGTGACCTCAGAGCCGGTGAGAGTACGGTAGGCAGTGTTTGTCCGCCACATGGCGCTACTCAAAGCAAGTATTCCACGCAACTCACGATGACTCTCGACAGCTTTCAAAACCGGCAAACAACGGCGGTGCCTCTGCGTACTTTCCTGAGCACCCGATCTCACAAACACGCACAGAGTGACTGCACCAAACACACCTGCAGGGGAGCAATCTATCTCGACCCCACGGCAATCCACTACACGCAATCGTCATCACCGGTGTACATGGCAGGTTTTCACACAGCTGCTCTCCTGTCTTCTGCCCACCTCTTCATGTTCATGTAGTTTGCGTTTCCCTTGATGTCATCTATCATCTTGTATCTTCTTCTTCATCTCACTATACTCTCACGAACTAGTCATTACAAGGCATCTCTCACCTCTCAACACGTGTTGCATTGTAAGCTACTAATTATCCTCGAAAATGGTCAGCCACTTGTGTATGATTACGGCTTGTTATTTAGACAAGAACGGCCCAATTCTACTCTCTCAACACATGCAAGCCATTACACCGGATAAAAAAAAAGTTATGTATTTTGACGTAGTGGAAATGAAAATCTCATTGTTCTGGCCGAAATATTATTGGATTTAATCAACACCGTTCATTTACACAACTTTTAAGACACTTTAGAAAGAACTTCTTAAAACTCTGTGTGTGGAGCACAGCACTTTACGGTAGCGAAACATGGACTTTAGGAATACAGGAAAGAAAGAAACTTGAAGCATTTGAAATGTGGTGCTACAGAAGAATGCTGAAAATTAGGTGGACAGACAAAGTAAGAAATGAACGAGTTTTGGAAATGATGGGTGAGAAAAGAAGTTTATGGAAGAAGCTTACAGAAAGAAGAGACAGGCTGGTAGGTCATATTTTGAGATATGCTGGATTGGTTAATCTGTTAGTGGAGGGAACAGTCGAAGGTAAGAACTGTAGAGGTAGACAGAGATTAGAATATATGAAGCAGATAATTGAGGACGTGGGTTGCAAGGGGTATGTAGAAATGAAGAGGATAGGAAGGGATGGAGGATTGCATCAAACCAGTCTAAAGACTGACGACAGCAAAAAAACAAAAAAAATGTTTCAAATACATTTCACAAGCTATTTTAGTTACGTTTTTAGTCAGAGAGATTAATAAAGAGAAAAAGCATGTTTGTTTATATGATTTAATACTCTACAACCTTCTCCGAGCGGCGCGACACCCACTGCCCAGCGTCCTGCCATGCTACGATGCAGGCCCCAAATCGACAAACGCTTCCCGTACAGCTGTACCGGCCAGCGGCAAAGATTATTACACAACTTAGATAACAACACTATGCTACCCCAGTTACTAAATAAACTACAGTCTGAGGAAGCCCAACAATATTATAGATCAAGTTACAAACAATAGTACAGTTGTTTAGGATACTTCTGATTAATAAATGCAATGTAATTCAATATTAATAAAGGTAACAATAGTTAATTAATAATTAAAATTATTGGGGGTTAGTAATAATGTTACACCATTCAGTTCTTCTTCCTTTCTGTTATAACTTCCAGTAGTCTCTCTTTCTCACCAACCCTTTCCAGCACTCACCTTTTCCATCCAGCTTATCCTCTCTATTTTCCTCCTCATAAACATCCCAAGAGTTTCTAACCGTTTTTTTATCTTCTCGCCTCAGTGTCCTCGTCTCTGCCCCATAAAGAGCCACACTCCATACGAAACATTTGCCAGGTCTTTTCACAAGTGCTTTATCTAATTTTCCGGTTAGTAATTGCCTCTTCCTATTAAACGTTTCCTTGGCTACAGCAATACTAGATTTTTCCTTTTAGTGGCATCTCAAGTCTTCAGCGATTGTAGTTCCCAGATATTTGATGGCTCTTACTTGCCTGATACTAGCTTGTCCTATCTTAATATCACTCCACAAATCTGCTAATTTCGATCCTTTTAGACATTTCATGTCATAAAATAAATCTTCACCATCCCTACGGCGCCCTTGCATATTTACTTTGCCTGCCATTATTCAGTGGACTTTTACGATACATTGCAGTGAGTAGCCGAGCGAATGTGCGACATCACTTTTATTATAGCAGAGTTAATGTTCTCCCTTATTTGCATAATGAGGCAACGGTATCACCAGGTTTATCCGAGTACGGAGAGAGAACTAAGCTGTCCAGACGTTACATCCTGCTAGATATTGGTTCAGTTCCTGGTCAGGTCATAAAGATTAGGGTTCTTAATCGTTAACAGTTATCACTCCACAACTATGCTAATATTATTTCTTCATGCAGAAATTAGATATGGTTCTAGATTCTTGCCATCACTATACAAGTAACAACCTAATATACTTTTCCCTCTGCGTTAAAGTTGTATTTTCTCATAGGTTTGTATTTTTATATAGTCTATTTTATTTGTCTGGAATAGTCAGGGTCATATTTATCTTGATTTGTTTGTGCTGAGTGATGGTTATATTTTTAAGCTTCTAAGTATTTCAATCATTTTCTGAGATTTACAGTTAGGCTTAACAGTATTAAATTTTAATAATTGTATTTTATAAAAAGTAAACAACGGAAGCTGAATGAAAGGTCGTAAAAACTGAAGGCCACAGAAATAAAAAATAAAATTATAAAAAGATTTATATCATGAACGATGATAAAACAAAAGAATCATTCTAATTCCCAATTCAAGAACGCATCTTACGTATCTTATAAACAAGTAATAGACATTTGTCGTTTAGTTATTGTTTATGATTCTTTCTTCGTTAATAGAGCAATGATAGTAAAATATCAATGCTGCTAAATATGTTTTCAATAAAGTGATATACGTATTGAGCTAGCGGTATTTTCCATTACAGACAAGGTTAGATTGGAAGGTGATTATCTTAAGTGTCCAAGACAGAGCAACTTTAGCATTATAGAAACGAATGTCTTGATGAAATTCTTTGATGAGCATTACCCTTTAAAACAGAGGGTAGTTTAAAAAGTTAAATACATTGTTGTTAATTTCTATTGATTAGGGATTTCAATGTAACGCCAGTGTTCGTTTGATTGAAACTTGACTGAAATTGTTTGATTGCATTTCTGAGTCGCTTATTTGTTTCTTCTCGTATGCGCAGGTTTGACATCGGCGGCGGCTATGGACCACCCGACATCCACCACGAAGAGCACCACGACCACCACGAACCCGAGGGAGTCTGGAAGAAGAAGCTCGTCTGGAAGGAGGAGTGGGTAAAAGTTTGGAAGCATGCCAGCAAACTAGTCTGGAAACCGGCGTGGAAGAAGATCCAGGTTCCAGTCTGGAAGGAGATCCAGGTGCCCATATGGAAGGAGATACAGGTTCCCGACTGGAAGAAAGTCCAGAAGCCCATCTGGAAAGAGATCCAGGTACCAGTATGGAAAGAGTACCAGGTTCCAGACTGGAAGACAATAAATGTTCCAATCTGGAAGGAGATCCAAGTCCCAGTCTGGAAGGAGATCCAGGTGCCGGACTGGAAGAAGATCTGGGTTCCAGAGTTAGTCAAGGTGTGGGTGCCTGGAGAGAAGTCGCACGGGAAAGACGAGCACGGGTGGGAGTACACCTCCCACGGCCTCTGGAAGAAGAAACTCATCTGGAAGCCGGTCTGGAAGAAGATCTGGAGGACGGACAAGAAGCTGATCTGGGTGCCGGAGAAGAAACTGGAGTGGAAGGTGGAGCATAAGCAGATCTGGCGAACGGAGAAGAAACAGATCTGGGTTCCAGATAAGAAGCTGGTCTGGAAGGAGGAGTTGGTGCAGATCTGGAGGCCCGACAAGAAGCTGGTGTGGGTGACGGAGAAGAAGCAGGTGTGGAAGGACGTGTGGAAGCAGATCTCGGTGCCGGTGTGGAAGCAGATCGAGGTGCCCGCGTGGAAGAAGATCTGGAAGCCGGTGTGGGAGAAGGTGTGGGTGCCTATCCACAAGGAGCACCACGGCTGGGACTGAGCGAGGCAGACGTGCTGACTAGCACTGTGGCCTCCAACCTCGAGTACAAACATCACACGACTGGGTGACAGCCGGCGCTACCAATACTGTTAACTACTGATGTAACATAGTCGCTTTGTTATTTGTTATGTATGTATCGCATGTCCTGTACAGTATTTTTGTATTAAACTAATGCTTTTCTACGTAAACCCATAAATACGTGTCTGTTGTCGTTTTTTCTGTTTTACAGCAGAGACTTCATATGCGTGGTCTTTATTCCTAGAAAATGGATAAAAAAAAATCCGCATCCAAACCATATAATAAGTTGTGTTTACACACGAAATTTATAAGTAGTGCATTCAAAAACTGACTGCGAGAGAAACAAAGCCTAAGGCAACCGATATAGCATTACATAGACTTGAACACGCTATCCGTCTGTCATTGTTCGATCAGTTTTCAAAATTTCATGACAAAATATGTTATTTATCTCGAAAGAAGAATCTTATGTTCTTATTTTTTTTTTTTTTTATTTGGCTTTAAGCACTTAGGCACTATACAACCATCATCCATTTGTACATACATATATAAACATTTTTACATATAGGTAAGAGAGCAAGACTTGACATGATTAGTAAAATATAAACGATAGAACAAGGTAAACTGATTAATCAGAAAGGAACATTTTTGTTTATCCCCTAAAGGGGTTTGACACATTAAGTTTAAATACAATTGCTCACACATTATTACGAATGATACAGTGAAATATACAGAAATATAAATTATTGTTAGTAAATTATTGTTGTTGTTATTTATTATTATTATTATTTATCTTATGTTCTTCAAATGATACAGAGTATTTCCTTGTCAAATTTACCCAAGATAGACTTAGCCGTTTAGTCGTGAAAACGTAACAAACAGGTAATATAGAGCTACTTTTGCATCTAGAATACTAACTGCTACTCGCGAATTCGAACGTGTGGAAGCAGAATTTCATTGCTGTAATTTTATATAGAAAGCTGCAAATTACGTAAAAGGTTTCCCAAAAAGCTCGGATTCTGGATAATGTGACGAGGAAGCGATCAGCATACCATATGGGCTTGATATCTTTTGCTAAGTAAACACCCTTGGCGTCGTTTGGAAACTCGTGAGCTACCTACACATATCTGCCCATGGCAAGAAACAAGTGTACCCCTGCTACTTCCAGTATTTGTCTCTGGTGCTGCGGAGAACCCACATTCGTGATACATACTCGTAATAAGTTGTGTCTAGACATGAAATTTATGAACATATCTGACACAAAATGACTGAGAGAGAAAAAAGCCTGAGTAACCAATGTAACATTTCAGAGACTTACACACGCTATCTCTCTGGCTGTCACCTTTAAGTTATTTTTCAAAATTTCACAACAAAATATGTTATTGATCCAGAGACTGCCATACGTCCTTTCTAATGATTCGTATTATTTCCTTGTCAAATTTTATAAATATCAGCTTAGCTCTTTAATAGTGAAAACTTGAGAGTTGTTTTCCCATTTGCAATTTTAGTGTAGATTGTAATACTTCAAAATTCCTGATCAAGACGATTTGAACGTATATGTCTGAGCCAAATATGAGATTTCCACGTAGTATACTTTATTACAGGTTTTACGACAGTATGAGGGGTGATTCCTATTTCGTGTGGTTACATTAAATTTTGCATAACCCACATCCATCGCACCATAGTGCCTTCAGTTAACAGGGGTGGGTCAAGGTCATTATTCTCTATAGCCACTCCGTCTGCCTTACTCCTTTGTGCCGGCTAACAAATTTGACACTGGCCTAAATGGACAGTGCGGTCAGCTTGGAGGGGTAGGAACAGAGGGTGGTGAGCTGACTACTGGGCCCAGGGAAAACATGACCTTGAACCGCAAGTTGACACCGAACAGAGTACAACGATAGCGGATAAGACACCTGGAAGCAAGTCCATTAAAATATCCTATCTGACGGTATGTGTATCAACTGCAATTTCGTTATTAATCACCTATGCTTGAGGACCATGATAAGTACGCACTTTATCTTTTAGTATTTTCATATCTTCAAAATCAGTTAATCACAGCTGTGATTGTTTCTTATCGCCAAAATTTCCTATTATCGATTACATAAACTCTCTAAAAAACGTGTTCAAACATCTCATTCGTTTGAGTAAAATATATATACAGGGCGTTCGCCGGAAAACGCAACCCTCCCAGTCTGTTGCCGTCGGCAACTTGCTCGGACAGCGAAGCCAGCAGTTTCCGCCACACGGCGCCGTGAATCACCGCACTGTTTAACACCTCCGCTGCCCCAACAGTGCAGTGCAGTGACCCTTACATTGTTAAGAACGGTTTCTTTGCATTGTAGCTAGTTTGTGACTTCAGTCTCTTATTAATCAGTGTTGTGAATAAACGTTTCTTTGCGGTTTGGCTGGTTTGGGGCTTCATACTCTTACTAATCTGTACCGTGTTTGAGTGTGAGTAAAATTATGGTACGTTACAGTTTGCAACAAAGAATATTTCTCTACGATACATATGTGAAGAAGAAGTCGTTTAAAAAGTGTCGCAGTAAATTTCGTCGCGAATATCCTGGCGCTTTACTGCCAGCTAAATCAACAATTCTGCGTCTGGTTAAAAAAGTAAGAGAAACGGGTTCATTTTTTAACAAAAAGAGACTGTCGGTCAACCGTATTCTCACAGAGGAGAAAATTGACGATATCGCTTTTCGACTAGAACAGTCACCCAAAAAATCATTAAGTCAGTTAGGGCAGCGTGTGTCTCGAAATATGTTCAGAAGATGTGAAATGTGCATTACACAAGAGTGTCAACACTTCCAGCATCTTTTATAAGGTAAGCTAATGAATTACGTCACATTTAAATGCTTAGCACATACAAGTTTATGAAATAGTCCGCGGCCGACGTCGAACAATGCCGGAAGCTGACCGCTCGCTCGCCGCGAGAAGTTTCTTCCTTGTAGCGCTAACAGTGGGTTGCGTTTCCCGGCGAACGCCCTGTATAAAAAAATAAAAATTCAGATTGAACATATTTTGTTTGGCATGGTTCTTCACACGCCTGAATCACTCTTGGTTTTGAAAGGTCTTCAATAAAATGCTTCGATAGTTACAACATTCCAGCACAACGATGCTATTATAATAGAAGATAGATTAAGGAAACCAACCACGCTGTGAGCGTTTCTTCTGGTGTAGTGATCCGGAGTAATGGCTGTTCTGATATCCCGCTGTGATATCGTCACAATGTATCGCGAGCAACACTCTTTTCACTTACCCAAAGTTGGCTACAACACAACATCATTATTCTAACAACATCCGTGGTTATACTCAACATCACATAGGTACTACGCATAGCAGTAGTGTCTTACATAGAAGAAATCCTGCTAGTCCTAGATAATTAAGATCAAGTTCTCTTCTCGAATGATGCAGGCGAATACCGTTAATAAATATTTTAATATTCACTCTATGTGTTCATTCAGGTTACCCGATTTTGTGGCTTCGGTTAGTACAAATCACCTTCAAAAAAAGTACTCTTCTTGTTTCAACTATTTCCTTCGTTCCGTATGCTGCAAGATAAATCGGCTTCAAGTTAAACGAGTTACTCTCTTTTTATTTCTCGTTTATTCATATCAGTCCACATAGCTATACAATCACATTACACTTGTAACGGCCTGGGCTCGTAATAGCAAAATATTGTAAAATTTAATATTTAAAATTTTATTATTATTACAGCTTTTTGCCTTGCTGTCGTAGGCATAGCAATCTTTTATATATATATATATATATATATATATATAATTTGAACATTTATTTAATTTATGCAAATTAACATTCTCTCGATTAAAAAAAGGAAATTTGAATCACTTTCTTTTTGTTGAATGATTGACTATCCTAAAACATGAAATATTGTGGGTGCCACCCTACATGAGATTACATATATGCTTAGTTACTGATATTACAAACAATATAATACAGTGAGTTCTTAATAAAAATTATAGTCCGGACTAGCTCTATGTAACATGAGAACCTCCTGCATGGCGAATTGCTTCTTCCAGGTGCGTTTTCTGGTGTTCTGCTCCAGAAACAATTTCAGTGGTAAAAAATTGTCACGTTACCATGTCGTTACTGCGTGCTGTGATGTAGGCGCATTTCATGGCCTCTCCAAGCAACCAACGCCTGACTAAGCCAGCAGCTTTATACATTTAACATTTCACCTCTGGCACATACACTTTCCTAAAGAACAGACTTTTCACGTTGACAGGAAACTTGAGATGTGAGCCGCTCGTAATGAAACTAAGAGCTCCTGCTTCATCGACCACGCGACGGTCAGTGTCCAGTCTCTAGCCGCCGCTTCGGCACCCCCAGTCCTTATGGCGCACGAATACCGAACCACCAATCAGGTATCTCCAGCCACTAGGCAACCCCAGCTGTTGGCGTCACCATGGAAGAAAAACAACACATCTTAAAATTTACGTCAATAGATGGCATGACCTGTCTCTCTTTCCAGCCGCACCAACCACTCACACTTTCGTGCTGTCATCTCCGAGTGTGCAAAATAATTCATTATTAATACGAAAAAAATATGGTGTGTCACTGTTCATTATATTCTCGAACAAAACAAAGTAAATACTTCCTTTCAGTCTTGTATTCATTATTCGACACAAATGTCTTTCACAGTACACTTCATAACTTTATTAAAAAATGTCACAACCTTATTAGTTCCTGGTACTGTTCTTCTGATTAACCAGACAATTAATACCCTCTTTCAAGCATGGACGAAATACGCTACACACACATATATTTTTCGCCGGCCATCTCACACTTCCAGAGATACTCTGTCCCTGGTTGACGCGTGCAACTTACCAACCTAACAACTAGACATGTATTTAAAACAACAACACCAACAACAATGACAACAACAACAATAACAGCAGGAGCAACAACAAATAATAATTCATACTACACCTTATTAAAATTGAAAGAAAAAAACATATGATGACAAAGTACAATAAAAAAGAAAAACAATAAACCAAAAAAGTTAAGTGTTAAGGAAGTATGTTTCCTTACAATATCCACCAGTTGCAATAATAGTTGAGTGAACATAGCGTGGGTGAATAAGAACACATTTCAGTTCCCTTCCGGCACAAAAACGAAAAAATTCTAGATCGACTATTTTCAAGTTAACAATTATGTTTAACATAAGGGTAAATAGTGGGATAGGTTTTTTTTTAATTTTTCTAGTGGCATTTGGCTACATAGGCCAATGAAATTATCATGACACTTACAGAATATCGGTTTTTCCAGGAGATTGTTGCTACTAAGTATGGACACTTTGTAAGCTGTTTTTAAACAGTAAAACTGTTTCAGCAGCATTTTTACTGAGTGGAAAACAAAATTTCACAGCTGAACGTTGTTAATTTAAACTTTCCATCATCAAAATCGTAACAATAACAAAACAACGCTAGAAAAAACAATCACTGCAGATTAACTGACCATCCCAGGACAGCAACACAGGCGACACTGAAATGGCAATAAGTTACGCTATTAACGCCTAGCGCAGAAGTGCGTACTACAAAATCCATCCCGATTTAGGTTTTCCATGGTTTTCCCAGATCACTACATGCGAATGCCGGGAAGGTTCCTCAGTAAAACCCATGCACGCCTCCTGCCATATCCCGTATATCCCTTCCAAACAATTACACTTTCGGATAGATGCAAAACACCCTCCGCCGACAACTTTTAGTGAATCGCGGATTAATAATAATAATAATAACATGGACGCTGAGGACGGATACAATATTCACACACTCAACAATTAAACAACCATGCCCGCTGCCGGACTCGAACCAGCGACCTTGGGCACGCGGAGCCAGTACTCTAGACCCTACTCTACCTAGGCGGGCTATGGGATAGTTGAATAGTTGTGGAGACGTTACAGGAATATGAAGTGAGAAAAAAAAGTTGGTGCGGGAAGACATTTTGGTTGTGTTAAGGTCAGCTCTCGGCAGGTGAAAGTGTCTGGAATGCCAAACAACAGGACCTCTCATCGTTTCGGCTGCTCCGGAGCTAGCTGCCGCACGACATTAATATTCATAAGGACCCCGCTTTCGAATCTGGCGACATCCCGTGTCTCTAGGCTAGTGTTTTTCAACCTTTTTGAATACGCGACCCCTCTACGAGTAAAAAATGTTGGCGACGTCCAAAGTCCGTTTATAAACCTGTCAGTGATTTCAAAAACGTCGTATTTGATTTTCTTTGTATTGAGACTATACTAACTGAGATCTAACGAATATCTTCTGCTGTGCTGCAAGGTAGTCGCGTGCACTAAGCGCGCAGTGATACATTCTTTGCGCGGTGGCAGCGCGGGAGGCGAGAAGGTGGAATCAGCGGCCGCATAAAGGCGCATTCCCACGATCCCTTGTAGAAGAGGCGAGACAAGATGGGACGGGGCGGGACACCATGGGAACAGGGCCGCCTCTGCTAGCGGAGACGAGACGCAGCTACCCATTCTGAGTCGGTAAAGATCACAGGCGTGCGTAGCGGTGCGCTGTTGCCATCGGTTTGCACCAGTGGTGCGCACCCCTTCTGTGGCTGTAAAGTGCTCTGTGGCAAACGACACTAGGCAACGTGGTGCGGAGGTGGCGGCAAGTTAAGTTAGGACTAACCTGCGGCCCGCGGTCGTCCCTACACTTCGGCTAATGAGGTCCCGTCTCGTCTCGCCTCTCCTACAAGGGATCGTGGGAATGCACCTTAAGAAGGGTTTGGTTTAGTTCGCTGCAGTCAGTTGTGCTAGTACGCCAGCGAGTACGGACGCGAGTTAGCACAAAATGTAGTTTCTCAAAAGATCTGCGCAGCCCTCCACGTCTGCTACAATTGGCAGTGGCGGAAGCAAATCAAAAACGAAAAAAATAAACTTTATGGCTACAACTCCTATAATATAGTTTCACGGTCATGAATAATGAACTTCACTGTGAATTTGCTCCGATCAGATGATTTGATTAATCTGGCCTGAAAAATAAATCCACGATTCGACAGTTTATCTGCTACGGACGCGCTTCGCTGCGAGTGAGCATAAAATTAAGTTTCTCAAAAGATCTGCGCAGCCCTCCACGTCTGCTAGAAGTGGCAGTGGTGGAAGCAAATCAAAAACGAAAAAAATAAACTTTATGGCTACAACTCCTATAATATAGTTTCACGGTCATGAATAATAAACTTCACTGTGAATTTGCTCCGATCAGATGATTTGATTAATCTGGCCTGAAAAATAAATCCACGATTCGACAGTTTATTTTCTATGACTTTAAAACTGAAACCGGATATACTGATGGCAGAAAGAATCTTAAGTACTGCGCAGATTTCGAGGGAGTTTTCACCTTTTTAAAGATTAGAATCTCAATTGAGCTGTAAATGAAATTCTGAACCCATTGTGACAAATATCAAAGATGGAAAGACTATTCGTTGCATCCTCCGAACTAAACACACAACTACAATGTCTCTGAGCATAGCCCTTAAAGAAAGCAATAAAAGCATTTTACAATAATAACTATTTTACACACTTAACAAAACTTGAAATATTCTTTCCCATAATTTGGGATATTTAGTTTTTAAATGGCATAGATGGCCATAGACTGAATGCGAGAGACTAATAACGAAAAAAAAAAAAAACACGAGATTTTCTTTGATCACAATCCCTGTCAACAAAATTACAAGTCTACAGACATCGTCTTTGTCGTTCTATTCACAATAAAATGGTGCCGCAGTTGGTAACTGTCAAGTAAAGATTTTTTTTTCATATCGCTTAGTTCTGAATACCTGAGTATTCAACTGAACATGAAGTAGCATAATTAGAAATTTTTTTAGCTCCGGCAGCAGATGAGTCTGCATAATGAGACACATCTAATGTTTGATACCTTGAAATCTCGGTCAAAATCGACTCAGCAGTTTTCAGGTAATTCTAGATTATTCGTAAAATAAATGTGTCATAACGTCTTAAGGCATATGTTAAATTTTAACTTTGACCCCAAGCTTTCAAATTATGAAAACCCAGTCAATGTCTGTATTTTCTGCTTGTTGTGGGAATAAACAGACACGGTGCAGATACATTTTTATGTATGTGGAACGTCTTAATGCACGTACTGTTCATGTTTCGATTAGAACTTTGCTGCTAAATCACCGTTTAGAAATCAATGTATCTTTGTAGGCATTAATCTTTTCCGAAGAATAAAAATAGTGTATTGGTAAATCAACTTCAACCCATTCCATTCTTGGTAGGGTGCAGGTGAATGCAGGTTTGCTTTAATTCCGGAAATGGATAGGGCAAATTGTGTGATATGAACCTTGGTCCAAGTTTAAGTGGCATGAATAAAAATAGTGTGCGGATAAATCAACGCCATCGAGACCGGGTCCGCCGGGAACACTGCTAGTTAAAAAATAAACAGGCACAACCTTCTCACCGAAAGTGTTGTATTTTTATTGTAGTTTAAGACGTGCAACCATTGCTTTTTTACTTTTACCTGTCTTGCGACTGCAATCCTCTCCCCCCCCCCTCCCGAGCAAAACTTGGGATGGGGGGGGGGGGAGGTAGCGACCCACATGTTGAAAAACATTGCTCTAGGCTAACAGCTGGAAACATCCGAAGATGACATCCCCTCATTACACCATATCAGATCGCCAACTTCAAAATTTACAGGCAGTTTTGTTGCTATTTCCAATAGTTGTTCGCAACATGTTTCTCAGTTGTCCAAAACCGGGCTTTGAACCGTCTTAAGTTACAACGATATACTCCTGCGTGATTCTTATGGTAATAATTATGAACATGAAGAAAGCCGATAAGACAAAGAGAGGATATGACAAAAATGTTAACGTAAAGGAAAAGAAGAAAGTACAACACTTGGAGGATGCTCACCGGTTTATTAAATAGTATTATGGATATGATTTAACTGCGAGTGGAATTGGTGGGGGGAGGCAAATGTGAGGTTACAAACTCTATGGTAATGATTATTAAGTATTAATGTAGTGAACTCACATTGTCACTTGTATGGAATTTTGCAGATTCTATTATCTATGAGTGTAATCGTAAGAGACATACTCTTTCCAGGAGATACAGATGAATGTTGTTACACTGGCGTTAGAGATATTACATTAATAAAAAAAAAGAAGAATTAAATATTAACTAGGTGGCCCTGGGGAAAATTTCGCGAATGGTATGGGAGTAATAGCAAGGTTTATGGTTTGTAGAAAGATGAAAGAATAACCAGCTCATTTGTAGCAATTATTTATTTATCAATTGATACAGGTACGTTTTACCAAACAATTAGAAATGATTAAATGTTCCCAACAGAAAAGTTCCTTACTCTATAAACCACACACAGTTTATCAATATCTCTGCGATATTTAGTGCTGTTATTTAATGGTAATTCGATCACACCTAGCACCTTTACTACGAACGGTCCCATACCCGTCACCTTGATTGGTCAAAATTTTACTAAAATTCTAAAATTCCCAAAAAAAAAAACAAAAAAAAAATGCTTCCTGTTCCAAGTTTAGTTACAGTGATGTGATTAAAAGATGTGATTTGCATCTGATGATTCTTAAATGCAATTCAGACGCAAATATAAAATAATTCTACCAAGACACGAAATTCCACAACTGCATCTACCAAAAAAATTTACATTGGTCAACATACAAAAAAGTAATACTTTTCGCTTGATTTCTATGACTTTATTTTCACACTAGGCAATGAACATTTGGATAAAAGAGTTTAACATTAAAAAAAGTCGTTCGTCATGAATTACATTTACTACCATAATTGCCATATTGATCACAACAGATAAAAGCAGCCAGATTAAAAGTTTATGTCGGTAAATACAGGAATTACACTTATTTTATCAATAATTACTCCGTCACTTGAGTTCCCCCTTGATTCATTTCCGGGAGCGGTAATAATATTCACTTTTAAGAACGCGACATCTTGACTCCGTGGCTTGATATGTCCTCGACGACTAAAATATGTACCAGCCAAAATATTATATATGCCCTAAATTACCTAGCACTTGGGACTTCACGATTCAGCAAGACAACGAAATTTAGTTTGCAGTTGTTTATGACGTCACATAGAAAGTTTCAAACCTTTATCCAATAACTGAAATAGCATGTCGTAACTAAAATAGTAAAGTATATATAAAAAAATCGACAGCCATTTAACACTGCCGACAGAAGTGAAAACATAAAACTATGAATATCACAGGCGCAACACGTAATATTTATAGCTACAGATGTACTAAATAGCAATAATTCCGTGTGTATGAAATGACCTGGTGACAGGGTTTCTATTGGCTGCGCATTTCAGCCCTCTCTTAGCCGCCTTAACCTATCACGGTAGTGCTACCGGGTACAAGGTACCTGTAGTTTAAAGTGGAATCCGAACAGTGTAAGCACTCTGGCATACTTCACGTTTCACAGCAGGCTATGTTACACGTGAAGGTCGGCTTAATGGTCTATGAAAATACCTGCCGAGACAGAGATTCGAGCCGGGGACCTTTAGTTCCCCAGTCAGACATCTAAACCACTGGTCCACCAGACCACAACAGATATATACTTACTTTCAACATGTCGGTAGTGCGAATTCATAAGATTTTACCCATTCAAAAATCGCCCAGCAGGCCTAAAGAAGTTTTCAGTTCAAAAACTAAAAATCAGTCATATAATCAAATACAACTCCTAAAAATACCTACTCATCGCGGCATTTGAACCCGCGAGCCTGAAAGATAAATTTCGGAAGTAAGCGCCCTAGACACTGAGCTACCATACTGCCTGATTTTGAAGTATGTGAGTGGTAACTACTAACAAAATCGGATAAAACTGTTTTTATGAACAGCGGTGACAGAAATCAAGGTGAGGGTGGAAAGGAGAAGAGGGTTTAGGTTTCTATAAATAAAATGTCTGCAGTGTTTTTCCAATTTGTTTTAAAGTATACATAAGCAAAATTCCTTCAAAATCTGATAAAAACTGTGTGTTTGTATAAATATTTTGCGAAAAGCGTCCTGCGCGCTTAAAATACGAGCACCCGTGGGCGTGATCGGAAGCACGAAACAGGTGGCTTCTTGCGAACTCATAGATATATATTTAAAAAAAAAAAAAAAAAAAAAAAAAAAAAAAAAAAAAAAAAAAAAAAGGAAGCATCCCGGCATTTGTCTGGAGTGATTTGGAGAAATCATAGTAAACCCAAATCTGGATGTCCGGACGGGGATTCGAACCCACGTCCTCCCGAATGCGAGGCCAGAACGTTAAGCGTTCCCTTTCGACAACGCTAGGAAACTGTTATGGAACGGCGAAGTTAAGCGAGAAAATGTCTGACTATTTGTGACTGACGCTGCGCCGTACATGGCAAAGGCTGGAAAAGGTATCCTTCAATGGTGCTTTTAACTTGTCGCGCTCAGGGATTACATATGGATGCCGAGGAAGTAAGACTAAATTTCCCTGATATTGATAGGTTAATATCAAAAGTGAAAAAGATTTTTGTCAAAGCTCCAGTGAGAGTGGAAAAATTTAAAGAAGATTCACCTACCGCCTCTCTTCCACCCCAAACAATACTTACTCGTTAGGGCACATGGCTCGATGCTGTTAGTTATTACTGTGAATATTATGAACACATAGAGAAAATAGTTTCCAATTTGATTGCAGTAAACATCTTCCATAAAAATTGTCCAAGAACTCTTTCCAGCAATTTGTTCAGAAATTGGTCTAGAACTGCATGAATGTTTGAGGGTCGTTAAAAGTGTAGAAACCGAGATAGGCCAAGCAGGTGGGCAGGGGGCAGTGTGGCTAAGTTCCTTTTACAAAAAAAAAAAAAAAAAAAAAAAAAAAAAAAAAAAAAAAAAAAAAAAAAAAAAAAAAAAAAAAAAAAAAAAAAAAAAAAAAAAAACCTTGGTAAAGTGTTGCGTGGAAATACTGGATAAAAATAATGTATTAGTGAAGTATTGCAGTGACCTGAGTCTGTTTAAGTACGCTCCTGTGACATCTTGAGATGCCGAACGAAGCTTCTCACAGTACAAGAACAGTTTTAAGTGACATTAAGAGAAAATTCCTCTTCGAGAACTTGAAGATACATATGGTGATATATTGCAATGCTGGTATCAAACAAGAATAAAAAATGGCATGTACACTGATTCACAACAAATTTACAGTAAATTATCATTTTTTAAAAGTAAAAACCTAGTAATCTATTCTTTCGCAAGTGCAAAAAAATAATTTTCCCAATGGTACAGTGAGTGTACGGAAGCAAATTATGCTGTCTACATGAAAGCGACACTACTATACAAAATAAATGATGTGCAATTGAGCATGTTTAAATGTATAGTAAATTTAATGTTTATTTATATTTTGTCTCTTTTAAGTCATATTTGCCAATTTTTAAGGTGCTATTTGCCTACATAATTTCTCGATTTTTATTTTTTTGTCTTAAAGATCCGAACCCTAGTGATCATAAACTAGGAGTAACCATCTCTGACACTGTCGCACACGCAAGCTAGCACCATGTTAAGAAACATTACCTGTGATTAATGTCTGGGAGCGGCAAGACAGACGAAGTACGAGCGCCACAGATGTTGTGGTTTGCCATTGGTAATTGCTTCCCGTAATTACTCTGCTGATTAGCTTCACTTGTGGCGCAGCTTCGCGTAAGGAAGTTGTGATTAGGAATACATTTCACGCAACCCATCCCTAAAACGAAATTCAGCCAAGCGGCAAGTGGGTTGTGTAACACGCTGAATTAATCGAGAATTAGCTGGAGTGAGCGGCTGGAATTACCTGAGGCAGTGTAAGCACAAGCAGAAACTGTGCGTATATCTGCTACTCAACACGGGGAACAGCTAGATCGAACCCCACTGGCGAAACATTACAACTACTCGGGTATTAAATAGCAACTTACGAGAAACGGTGCTCCACGATCCCTATTCACAATTGTGTTCCGAATAGTAGATTAAATCTCAAATCACTTCACAGGGCGTAAGGAATGGATGCATAACAGCTATCTGTAAGGGACATACACCATGCTACACAGAAGTTATCGTTAAAATGTATTTTATTATCTATGATAATTATGATCATGTATTTTTTTGTCACGAGCCATTTATCTTCCTCCAAATTTAACCGAAACTGATAAATGAGTATCATTTTAAAACTGAGGTCTTCGCTTTTGGCAACATCATATTTCAAAAAAGGAATTTATCGTAATTCAACCCATAAAGAGACAAAAGTATGATTACAGCTAAAACGTGTATTTTTTGCAATGGGCCATTTATCTTTCGTGATACCGATCCAAAAACAATAAATGAGGTATCATTTTAAAGATTAAGGTCTCCGGTTTGGTTAGATCACATTTGAAGAAGGGATTTTCTCTGATTTCGACACTTCAGAGGCAAAAGTATCATTATTTTTTAGAACGTTTTATTTTTGTTATGAGCCTGTCGTCTGCCAGTAAAGGCCCCTGCCAGGCAGACCTCACACACAACGCGCCTGCACGCCGGGATACATATACGACTCCAAACAGGCGCAGAGACATCAAAACAAACCAGGAAAACAAATAGAATCATCTAGAAGCTAAGTGGGACTATTTCTTACAGAGGTCGCCGTACTACCACACAACGGAATTCCTGCGCCAGGCCGCCTATATAAGCGTAGCCGGCCGCTCCACCGCCAGTTCCGGCCTGACCGCGGAACCAGCTTCAACTACAGAAGACCACCGGAAGTTCGCGAGAAGTAGAAGCCGTCTCTCTCTACCCCGGATCAGGACCAGGCTAAATTTCTCGACGGTCATCCGCTAACTGTACCACATTTGTTATTGTTTACCAGTGTTTTGTGTACATAGTAATAAACCTCAAGGAACCATTAAGTGTAGTTCACTTCAGTGGCGACAAGGTTGGGATAAGAACTCTCGACCATCATGGCTACGCCAGCAGCACCTACGGAATGGCAACAGTTCCTCCAAGGACTTCTACATCAGTTCTTCGAATCTCAGAGACAACTGATTGCGGAAGTCAGGAATCTCCGCCAACCCACGGCCCCGCCTCCGTTCCCAGCATTCACGACGACGTCGAAGAATGGGAGACCTACGAGAAGCGCATAAAACACTTCGCAATTCATCACATATCCAAAGAAGAAGACCAGCGTGCATATTTCCTTTCCTGGAACCAATCGAAGATGTATGTCTTGCTCACCAAACTTCAGCCACAAGACCCCGACACCCTCACCTTCACGACCATCTGTACGACACTGAATGCATACTACAGACGCCGGTACCATGTCGTCGCGGCCCGCGTCGAATTCTATCAATGCCGGAAGAAGCCCGATCAGACGTATCGCCAGTGGGCGGCCGAACTCCAAGGCCTTAGCAGAAAATGTAAGTTTCAAACTCGTTGTTCCCACGAATCCTACGCCGACGACATGGTGCGTGATCACATCATACAGGCTGCACCAGATGCCGCACTCCGGCATGACGCCCTCAAGTTAGAGGACCCATCCCTGGAGCAGGTCATCGAACTTGCCTACAAATTCGAAATATCTACGGCCGCAGATCGCCGCCTGGAGTCCTGGGCGGATGTGGCCGCAATCCGAACCGACGTAGAGGACACACAGGACGTCGCCGCCATCCAGAGCTCCCAGTCGCGCTCCTCCCGACACCACAACCGGGGACCGCTTCCTCAGAAGGACATCGAACCGGCCCGTTCCGGCAGGGGCACCAAGTCTCGGCAGCAGCAGCGGATCCCGCAGCGCCGACGCCGCAGCCCGCTCCGCCTACCCTCCTGCCCCGCCTGTTATTCAGCACATGAGAGGGAAAATTGTCCGGATCGTTGGGCTGAATGCTCACGTTGCGGCAAGGAAGGACACCTGGCGTCCGTCTGCCGCACCAACACCACCAATGCCAATCCCGGCTCTCGCCGCCCAGGGTCTTACCAAGACAGGTTGAGCGGCGCACCTATGGATATCAATCAGGTAGACACTTCCACAGCATCCAAACTTTTTATTGACGTTACGGTCAATGGCAAGCCCCTGCGCCTACAAGTCGACACAGGAGCAGCAGTCTCATTGCTTAATTATACTACTTATGTGCAAATTGGCTCGCCCCCCCTCTCGCCGGCCCCCAAGCGCCTCCTGACATACAACAAACAGGAAATAGCACTCCTGGGACAATTCACAGCAAACGTCATGTATAAGTCTGTACATCGTTCAGTCCCCTTTTTAGTAGTTAACAGTTCTCTCACAGCAGACTTATTTGGACTGGACGCTTTCCGCTTATTCGGATTTTCAATTGAGGATAACATACACCTCGTATCTCAGCATGTTCCTTTTCCTGAAGTGGACGCCCTTTGCACCGAGTTTCAGGACCTGTTCTCACCAGGCGTCGGCTGTGCAAAGGACTTCGAAGCATCACTCCAACTCCGGCCGGACGTACGGCCTCGATACTTCCGGGCACGCCAGGTACCCGTAGCGCTTCAACAACCACTTCAGGAAGAACTTCAACGTCTCCAAGACGAAGGGATCCTCCAGCCGGTGCGGTTCAGCCCCTGGGCCACGCCGTTGGTCATAGTTCAGAAGCCAGGACGCCGCTTACGTCTCTGTGGTGACTTTAAGACCACCGTCAACCCGCATCTGCTGGTAGACGACTATCCACTTCCGAGACCGGACGACCTCTTCCGTAAACTAGCAGGAGGTACCTACTTTACAAAAATTGACCTGGCAGAAGCATACCTTCAAATCCCTTTGGATATCCAGTCCCGACAATACACAGTCATCAACACTCCCTCTGGCCTCTTCCAACTCAACCGGCTCATGTTCGGCTTGGCCAGTGCTCCAGCGATTTTTCAACGGTATCTCGAACAACTTCTCCAGGATATTCCGGGATGCATCAACTATCTCGACGACATAGTCGTCACGGGACCCTCCGCTGCCGAACACATGACCAACCTCCGCCTACTCTTCCTCCGCCTCCGTGCAGCAGGATTGAAATGCAACCTTTCCAAGTGTCAATTTTTTCAACAATCCATTTCCTACCTGGGTCACATCATCGCTCAGGAAGGCATTTTCCTATGTGGACGCTATTTCCAACTTACCTCGGCCTCAGGATCTACATCAGTTGAAATCTTTTTTAGGCAAGATTTCATACTACAGAAAATTTATACCCTCAGCAGCACAAGTGGCAGCACCCCTGTACCACCTCTGTCGCAAGAATGTCCCGTTCCGTTGGACCCCAGCTTGCGAGACCGCATTCCACACCCTTAAACAGCAGCTCAAGTCCGCAGCATGCCTCATGCCATACACTCCAAACCTCCCCTTGATACTTGCCACAGATGCATCCGATTACGGTGTGGGGGCAGTTCTGTCTCATAAATTACCAGATGGCACGGAACGCCCCGTAGCTACATCTCCAAAGCCCTATCGGCTGCTCAGCTTAAATATTCTCAAATCGAGAAAGAGGCGCTAGCTATTGTTTTTGCCTGCTCCAAATTCTATTCCCTTTTATATGGGATTTCTTTTCATCTCATTACCGACCACAAGCCACTCCTATCACTATTTGATCCGTCCACACGTCTGCCTACCAAAACATCCCACCGCATCCAGCGTTGGGCACTATTCCTGTCCCAGTTCAGATATACCATGCATTTCCGTACCACCTCCAGGCATGCCAATGCAGACGCCTTATCCAGACTACCGCAGGGACCAGACCTTGCCTTCGACAAGTCGGAACTTCTGGTGTTCCAGATCGACGATGACATACAAGAAGCACTGAAGACATTTCCAGTCACGGCCTCAAAAGTCGCGGCAGCCACAGGGGAGGACCCCCTCCTCCGTGTCATCCGACACCACATCCAACACGGGTGGCAAACACGTTCCCCTCCACGCCATCATCAAGACCTCAAGTTCTACTACTCCATCCGCCACCAGCTCTCAGTAGTAGAGGGAGTGCTCCTCCGCACAGAACCAAATTCCACCCCGAGGGTCGTCGTTCCGAGATCCCTACAACCGACAATCCTCCAAACTCTCCACCAAGGACACTGGGGAATTGCCCGCACCAAATCCCTTGCCAGACGCCATGTATTCTGGATCGGCCTTACCACGGATGTCACGAAGATGGTGCGGCGCTGTACCATCTGTGCCCAACAACTGCCCCGCCCCCCTCAAAAGTTCCTTTCCTGGCCGGCACCGTCCGGACCCTGGGAACGCATTCACCTCGACTTCGCTGGCCCATTCCTAGGCCACCAGTGGCTCCTAGTGACGGATGCCTTTTCCCACTTCCCATATGTCGTCCGTTGCTCCACAATCACCACAGAGGTCACCATTTCAGCCCTCACGAAGATCTTTTCCATCGAAGGATTACCATACGCTATCGTCACAGATAACGGACCGCAATTTCGAAGTCGGGAATTCCTATCCTTCTGTACCGCCAACAATATCCAACACCTCCTCACCCCGCCCTTCCACCCCCAATCTAACGGGGAGGCGGAACGGCTAGTCAGAACATTCAAAACCCAAATGACCAAATACACCACAAGTCACAAACTCGAAGAGGCATTGACACTCTTCCTCAGTTCCTATCGAACCACTCCAGTGGGGGCCAAAAGCCCGGCGGAATTGCTGCATGGCCGCCAACCTCGCACTCTCCTCCATCTCCTCTTACCCCCGCCCAAAGTACAGGTACCTTCGGGCCCATTCCGTTTCACCCCGGGCTCCCTAGTCTGGGCCCGCGGGTTTGGCTCCCGGGCCGGTTGGCTTCCGGGGGTCATCCAGCGGCCCCGGGGCCGCCAACTGTTCGACGTCAGCCTGGATGGCCGGATAGTGCGACGCCATCGAAACCAACTACGTCCCCGCTACCCCACGGCACCGTCCTCTTCCACCACGGCACGGCCATCCACTTCTTCCTCTCCTTCCCTGCCACCTCCACCACTCCTGCCGTCTAACCGTTGCTCAGGGACAGTTACAGCGCCACCAACGACGCCACAACCTGTCGGTCGCTCCGACACCCTTCAGCCGCAGCCTCTCGACCACCTGCGGGGACCATCTTCAGCGCCCCCCGTACAGCCCCCGGCCATCGACGCCGACGAACCGATGCCGTTAGCTCCACAAGTACCTCCACCACAACCTGCACCACGACGCAGGTCGGCACGCATCGCCAGGGGAACAGCTCCGTACTCCCCTGGAGGTAGCCTTCATAGTCTGCTCCAGGGCGCCGCGGCAGACGACCTCGCAGACGTCGCAGACATCGCTTCCCCCCCCCCCCCCCGGGAGGGAGGTATGTTCAGTCTGCCAGTAAAGGCCCCTGCCAGGCAGACCTCACACACAACGCGCCTGCACGCCGGGATACATATACGACTCCAAACAGGCGCAGAGACATCAAAACAAACCAGGAAAACAAATAGAATCATCTAGAAGCTAAGTGGGACTATTTCTTACAGAGGTCGCCGTACTACCACACAACGGAATTCCTGCGCCAGGCCGCCTATATAAGCGTAGCCGGCCGCTCCACCGCCAGTTCCGGCCTGACCGCGGAACCAGCTTCAACTACAGAAGACCACCGGAAGTTCGCGAGAAGTAGAAGCCGTCTCTCTCTACCCCGGATCAGGACCAGGCTAAATTTCTCGACGGTCATCCGCTAACTGTACCACATTTGTTATTGTTTACCAGTGTTTTGTGTACATAGTAATAAACCTCAAGGAACCATTAAGTGTAGTTCACTTCAGAGCCATTATCTCCCTTGATACCTAAACGAATTGATAACTGAGGTA